>ONZQ02000002.1:1811165-1933965 GCA_900312665.1 Cephalotrichum gorgonifer
TCCCGTCGTCGCATATCGTCTCTCGGATGTAGCTCCCTACCCCCCCCCCCCCCCCCCCACTGTTAGGCGTATGTGTTTCCTCGTACCTCCCGGATACTCGAGACTCCACCCCTTCTCGGCCTGTGCCTTTAGGTTTCCTCCTCCGGGTCCTCTCTGTGGTCCGGCTTCCCCGTTGTTTTGGACAAGTATTACCGAACGCAACCCCCCCGTGATAGTCGATCCGGGGCTAATAGAAGGCTGGCCTGCCGAAGTTTGTAGAGCGGCTTACCTCCTCCATGTTCACCCCTTCGTCGACCTTTCCTACCTTGGATCTCTGCGTGACCTTTTTCCGGCCCGCTTGTCTCACTGCTGCTCGTCGTCTTAGACCTCTTCCCTCCCCTCTTCTTTCTCTCCGCTGGAGTTTTTATGCTTATTCCGTTCCGGCGTAAGTGGGTGGCCTAGACGTAACTTTCCCGCCAGCAAACGCCCTTCACAAAGGCGATCCCGTCCCGGAACCTGTCCCGCTCCTTTGGAAACACCCTCCCCCGACTAGATAATAGTGTTAGATCCCAGCCCCGCTCTTCTTGGACCTCTTTACATATTTTCTGCTCCATGTGGTACTGGTTGGCCAAGTCATCTTAGACCGACTACCCCCTTTGAAAACTAGACTTTACGTCTGAGCCCTTCGATTCGACGACATAGCCCTCACGGCGACGTCCCCCACCCTTCCTCTCTCAAGGCCAAACTCCTCCGCCATGTCCACAACGATAGACCTCCAGCTGCCATCGGCGGTGGTTGGCGGGAAGAACCTCACCTATTACGTCGCCGTCGGCTCCGTCCTATTCCTCGCTTGGGCATGGAGGAACAGGAACCCCAGATCAGTCGATGCGCCGTTCTACGAGGCGCCGAACCTGAAGTGGATGTTCGACGCCGAGTCCCTAATATTAGACAGCTACAGCAAGGTACGGGATCTGACATGCACACCACTCTGGAGGGGTGGTTTCGTCGAGGGCACGCCCCCCCGGTGCTAGTACACCTGACGCTGACGATTCAAAACCCTCCAGTTCCGTAATAAGGTGTATCAGATCAAGGCGACAGAGGGTGTACAGGTGCTCATACCCGCGAACCTAATCGGCGAGTTGAAGGGGCTTCCGGAAGAGGTGCTGAGCTCGACAGAGGCCGTGAGCGAGGTAAGGAGCTCCCGCAAGCCCCGTGAGAAAAGAACATTTCCAAACTAACTGAATACTTGCGTTTTTCGCCCTGCTAGGCCCTTCTTACAAAGTACACCCACTTCTGCCCTGGCCATAATGGAGATCTACTGGCAACGCTGGTGCGGAAGCAGTTAACCCAGAGCCTCACTCGGCTTGTCCCCCAACTAAAGGAAGAGCTCGAGCACATTACCGCGACTGAGTTCCCCGAGTGCAAGGGTAAGTCCCCCCCGCCACATCTATCCCCCCCTCTCCTACCCGTCCTCTCAAGTCTCAACCTTCTCACACCTCTCGTACAGACTGGGCGCCCGTAAAGTTCCACCCCTTCGGCCTCCGCGCCGTAGCCCGCATGAGCGGCCGCGCCTTCGTCGGCGCCGAAATCAACCGCCGCGAGCAGTGGATGGACACGAGCATAAACTTCGCCACTCACGTCTTCGCCGCCGTCGTGAAGCTACAGCACTACCCCCCGTGGCTCCGTCCCATCGGCCAGCACCTCGTCCCCGAGATACGGCAGATACGGCGCGACATCGCTGTGGGCGAGGCACTCCTACGTCCCGTCATCCTGGAGAGGCTGCGGGACATGGAGGAGCCGGGATATGAGGGCCCGGAGGACCTCACGCAGTGGCTCATCGAGGGGTTGTCAGAGGGGGAGAAGGGCGATCTATACGTGCAGACGAAGCTGCAACTTATACTCGCCGCGGCGTCGATTCACACAACGAATAACCTGCTCACGGAGTGCATGTACGACCTCGCGGCGCATCCGGAGGTGCAGGAGATGCTGAGGGAGGAGGCATATCAGGTTCTCGAGGTTGAGGGCGGGTGGGAGAAGAAGGAGTCCTTGGCGAAGCTGAAGAAACTGGATAGCTTCATGAAGGAAGTCCAGCGGATCAACGGAAACATAAGTAAGCCTCCCCGGCCCCGGACCCCTTATCCTTCTCTCCTTCTACCCTCATCCTCGTATATGCTCCCCGGTCCGTGGCTAACAGCACACCCAGCTTCCTTCATCCGCAAAGTCGTAAAGCCCGTGACCCTCTCCAACGGCACCCACCTCCCCCCCGGAACCAAGCTCCTCGCCCCACAGGCCGGCTTCTCCCGCGACGCCGACTACTTCCCCGACCCCTCGTCCTTCGACCCCCTCCGCTTCTACGACATGCGGCGTAAGTCCGCCGAAGACTCCAACAGGTGGCAGTTCACTTCCATCAGCGACTCGAACCTCAACTTCGGCGCCGGGAGGCACGCGTGCCCGGGGAGGTTCTTCGCGGGTAACGAGATCAAGTTGGCGCTCAGCTTCTTCCTGCTCAATTACGAGGTTAGGCTCCCGGAGGGGGCGGAGAGGCCGAGGCCCATGGTTATTGTTATGAGTAAGATGCCAGATATGAACGCGGAGCTGTTGTTTAGGAGGAGGACGATGATGGACTGAGCGCCAGTCACTGGGCGGCAGGGGTGTAGATGCCAGAGGCCAAGACGCCTCAACATATATATATCTAGACAAGAGCCTTGAATCACATGCCACCAACGTTTACAAAGAAGAGTTTCAATCCAAGGTTTTAGTCACGACGTTGGCTACTCCCTGATCACGATTACCGGGAGGGACAGAGGACCGAAAGAGTGCGTAATCTGAGTTGTTTCGACATATTCATTTGTCTGTCCAGTAAAAACCGAACGACTATAGTATCAGCGAATGTATAATTGGATCAAGGCCCGCGAAGACCATATGGGACAGCTCCTGGCGGGGCAGGCATAAACCCCCTCCTGTTTCGTCCCCCTCGATCAACCTGGCTCGTAATATAACGACGGTATAAGGGCCTCATGCCTTTCTTTGACAGACGGTTGTACCGACAAACCATCCTAGTTGGCCAGCAGAAGCGAGTGTTACGGATGGCCGGCCCCTTCTGTCTCTCCGAATATCCCTCGAGAATCCCCTCATCCCGATCTGAATAGCGAATGTTCCAGACGATGTCGCCTATCCTCCTCCCCCGTGAGTTCGGCAGTGTTACACCACCGTTAGCATTTCATCCCTCACGCTGTAGCCTTTATCAAGCGGGACTTGAATCGAATGAGTCAATCTCAATGCCTAATATATCACCAGATTATCAAAAGTCAGCGATAACTCTCTCTAGCTGCTAATATACTGGGGACAGGGGGTATACGTCATGTCAGTCCAGACTCACCCTTAAAGTCATGACAGCCAAGCACGCCATTAACACTCTTAATGACCTTGTCTAGACCAAACATTAGCTCTGTAAACTACTCGCATCCCCATCCTTCAGCTGGACAACAAGCAACTTACTCAGGTCCACCGTCGAAGTGACCGGCCCTCCAAACGTCCTCCCGCACGTACATGTCATGCTCGAGCCCTTGGTCGTGCAACTGGCGCAACTAGATGCCACAGTCCCGCTATGCGTATCCCTCTAAGTCAGCTCCATCCATAACTGGGGCGAGCCCTCGAGTATTGACACCCTAGGGAGGCTATTTCACTGTAGGGGATGGTAGAAAGGGAGGGGGGAAGGCTCACCTCCTCTCCCCCACCATTTGGCCCTCCTTGTTAGCAAGACAATCGTTTAGCGGAATAAACGATGCCCTGGTCCTTCTCCCGTCGGAGCACTCGGCAACCATGAAGTCGCGGTACCTCGTCGCGTTATCCCAACCCAGCGACCACCGGTCACAATTCTCCCAGAAGCCCTGGGCGGCCGCGGACCCGGCGAGCAGGATTAGGGCGAGGATCGGGCGTGGAAGCATCGTGTGAGGCGTTCAGGGCAACTTTTCCTACGAGATTCGGGGGCCGCGATGCTCCTTTCGGTGTTAACTTTAAGAGATGGATGTGTCGGCGCTCGCTCGCGTCAGGTATTTCAGACAAGATGATATGCTACTGTAGAGCTACGGGGCTGGAACCAGTCCCGGCTGATTTGTCGATTTCGGATGTCCCCGACGGATGTCGTGTGAGATTGTTAAGGGTCCCGTAAGGTCTATTTTTGGTACCGCGTCTGGCGTGGTGGGCAAGTATCGAGATGAAGATTGAAGACCTTAGGCTAGATTGCGCGGCTATGCTTTGAGGATAGGCCGGTTAACGAAAGCAACCCTCGGAAGAGGAGGAGGACGATCGACTATATATACTATAGAGGATCCCAATTGGAATCTGGAACCCCCTTTCTCTTGAGATCACCTCTCCTGGATGGGCCGAAAGTATCATTCCCACGGGAGGACAAGGGGCCATCACGAGAGGAGCTCTCCACGTGTGATCTGGATCCGAGATCCCCCCCCCTCGACGCGAGCCAAGATCCTGGTTCAAAGAGCGACTCCCACAGCTCTGACGATCGTCATCTCTGCTAACAACCCGTTTCCCGTTCCCCGCAAAGCTTAACTCGGTGTCTCATAGGCCTTTTGCGCCTAGATACGTCAGGTGCTGGTGGTGGGTTAATCAGGCTAAAGGGCGACACTGGCCACTCCAGCAGAGGCGGCGCCAACTATTTGTCACGCCTTTCCAAATGCGATAGATTGCCCTCTTTGATTGCATATCCCGGGCAAGCATTGAGCAGGTGACGAGTAATATTGAGCTCGAGGGAGGTCCGTTCATCTAAAGAGTCTGGAGCCGAGGTGACTGTCATTATATAACTACGGTACGGCCTCCATTCAGGGAAGCCCAACGTCACGGTGGAATATAGAAGGATCGATTTGTATAAGTCAGGATGCCAGCAGGGCCGTGTGTGGGATTGGCATAGAAATAGATCGGGGCCATCTAGGTTTGAGGTTCTATCGTGTCCATTATGAGATTAGTCTAAAGAAATGCAGGAGCGTGATAGTGTCACGATACCACTTGAATATTGCTTCCAAGGCTGGCACGCCGCCTTGCCGGGTCTGTCCTACGACCCGAACCAGATCTAGCATCCGTGCTCCCAGCAGCGTGCAAGACGGGGCGTAAAGCTGGGGATGCATGATGCTCTTGGTGATGGGACAGCCTTTGCGGCCGAAGTCAAGCCATGGCTCAGATTTTAGCTCTCAGGGATTCTGCAAGTTTCGTCAGTTGTTGTCTCATAGTGAATGATAGAAACCTCCTCGCGGACATCTCGTGCGGGAGGGCATGCATATGTGCATGTGTAGACTAACCATCCATGGAGGAGTAGTCACTTAGTTATCATGGTGCCTGGGCCATTCGTAGCCAGCGCCGAGTCGATCTTGATCAACAGCCGGCGAATTCTAACAACAGGGCCGGCCTCTTGTTTCCAATTATGAATGTGTCGCGCGGGATGGTATGCGGGACGGGTGGCAGGGTCCAAACACACAAACACACACACGTGCTCCGTTGTGCTGTGATGGTCAAGCCCATCTCCCTGTGCGACATACCGATTCCAAATAGAACAGAGCGATGCGGGAGAGGACCGCCCTTCCTATGTTTCTTTGATACGCCAGAGGCAGACGTAATTAAGTGGGGGCGGTCGTCATTAGCAGAGGAGGTGCGTGTGTCTCGAGCCGCGACTTAATATCGATCCCAAGGTGTTAGGATATTAGGACATCCTACTGTGGCCAAGGAACTTGACAGCTCACGGGGAGGAGTGCCCCGGACAAGGGGACAACCTGTCATCATCCGAGAGGGTCCTATCGACACACTAGTTCCCGCTCTCTTTCCTCCAGACACCGAGTTCTCATTTTCGAATACCGAGTCAGTCGTCTTCCCCTTACGTGTAACCCAAATTAGAGATGTCCTTGCCCTCCTCTCCCCCGGTTCACGGAGGACCTTGAACTATTTCTCGCCTTCGCCCATGTGACGAAGGTTAAGCGCGTTTAGGACTTGTGCTTAGATATTATCTGGTCCGCCGTAAAGAATAGTTGGGATGGTGGGATGGCGGATGGTGGGGTGGACGATATATCTGCCTCCCAAAGCCAAAGCCAAAGCCGAAAGGCGTGGCCGATGAGCGGATGGATGCTGGAAACCGGAGACAGCCTGGTCCAGCAAGCACACGCTTATCGCTTTGGGTGGGTAGCACTAGCTTGGCATGTGACGATCTCGCGACGTAGCATCTCCCAACCAGCATGAGGGTGAGTGATTCTGATTGATGGAGAAAGCAGGAGGACATGGAGAAGACGGGACGCCAAACGAGGTCAGTCAGTGTACGAGAATGGCTATTAGCTTCCTTGTCTAACCTCCCGGGTCCGTCGTGCCCTGCGTAGATTCGATGGACCCCGGAAAGAAAAGAACATAACCCCTCCCTGCGTTTGAATAATTACCCCTCTTTTCTCTCTCAGGGTCTCACTAAGAATAATACCAAAGAAAACAAATAATAACCTTAGGTGGAACGCGCCGCCACGCCGAAGGTACAAGTGACGCTCATACGTAGTGGGCTCATCGTCCCGAATACACTCTCCCATCCGCGTCACACTACCCGTCCATACCATACCACCTAGGACTCGACTTAAAACAGAAGCCCCCACTCGCCCAGCCGTTCCATCCCGAGGAATGGCATAATTACAAAGAACCGCCGAGGTGAAGTACTCAAGGAGAGGGGAAAAAAACGCAGTCACCCGCCCGCCCCTCCTCTAAAACTAGCTGGCGTGTCTTTTTGGAATTCTTCCCGTCTGCCCCCGTCTCAACCCACCCCGCCTCTCACACTTCCATACAGCGCCCAAGTACTTTGTATTGCTCGTCAGGCCCGTCTGATGCCCAACGGTGGCGGCTGCTCACAGCGTTCTTGTGTTCGTGGCGAGCCTTAGGGGAAATAGAACCCGAACTTGTAATTCCTGGGTCCGCGGGACCCAGCCAATCACCAACCTTTTGAGCTCTCGCAGTGGCGGCCTGCCTTCCATCAAAACTCCCTCTCGGCTTCTGCCGTCTCGATTTTATATTTTTTGTAAGTTCACCAGTTTGCCGCTGGGGAAGAGCAAAACTCCAATGTCTCACTTTGTATCACCGCCTCTTGTAAATTCACCCCCCTCCAGTCCCCTCTTTAATACCGAAGCAGCCGGGAGCAGAAAAAATATCCCAGACGACTCTAGTAGAAGCCCGTCGGTTCTCCTTCGGTCGTCGGGCCTTTCTCCGTACGTTAAAAAACAAGATAAAGAAAGGGGGGGGGGAGGGGGTACGGCCGAGGAAAGCGGGAAAGGACGGCAACACCTCCGTTCACGCCCCCCTTCTTGTGAGACCTGCCTGCCTTCGCGAGCTTCCTCGGACGGAAACTTCCAGCTGGTTGACAACTACTCCAGTACCCGGGACTGAGGGGGGAGGGAGGGTACCAATACCTCTCCACCAGCGCCGCGGGGTCGCCCGTACAGTGCGGCGGCGCCCTCGTGTCATTCATGTCACCAATGTCACTCACTATAATGTGCTAGTCTTGATCGAGGCGCCCTCCCAAGTGGGTAACCCCACACCACATGCTAGCGATCGGTGCAGGGTTTAGCTCCACTAGGCGCTAACAAGAGCCCGCAGCCTTTCTTTGGCTCGACTCGGGATGACGTATCTCAGGGGCTAAGCAAGTGAGTAAAGTGTAATTAAGCTTGTATAAGGCTCGAGCCTTGCCATTTAGCCCCCTTCCATCCCAACTCCTAACATCCATGGTATTATACCTAATGCACAGCAGAAGACACGGGTATCTCAACCCCTTGACCATAACCACCCAATCCAAGGAACCGAGCAAAGGACGCCTTCACATCAACATGCCCCTCGACCGCAAGATCTTCCGCGGACGAAGCAATATTCTTCTCCTGCTCCTCACTCCCATTATGCCCCCCGTGTCGAGCCCGCGTCGATCCCTCGGGCTCCTTCGCCTGGGGCGCATCATCGCCCCACCACGACTCTAGCATATACTCCTGCCACTGCCGCAACTCGCGGTTCGACATCCCGTCGTCTTCACCCATTGTTAGGTTATAAAGAAGATGCCCTATGTGAGGCGATATTCGCAGCTGATGGAGGAGCCAACGGTTGACAAACGCCGAGACGTTGTGCTCGGGGCAGCTACTGAAGATGTGGTAGAGCTCAACTTCTTCCTGGGCCCTCAAAACCTTCATTTGCCTGTGTGGGGTATCCAGCGGCAGTCCCTCCGCGGCTTCCAGAGCTTCGGGCGGCAGGACGGGGAATTTGCCAAAGAGGTGGGCTTCCTGTGACATTAGGCGCGGAAGGAACGGCCGCGCCAACCCCGTTGATGGCGACGCGTTGTCGCCGAGGACGATATCCTCCCCCATATCGTCGCCGTCGTCGCCCTCTGTCGGGAAGTGCGTACGGAGTATGTAGACCATATCGAAAGATAAGTGTCTGAGCATGACACCCTGGTCCTCACACGCCTTCCTCAGGTACGCCACTCTCCCTCGGGCTTTTTGGAGCTTTGTCGAGCGCTTCTTCTCCTCCTTCTCATACTCGCTCAAGAACTCCCGCTCTTCTTCATCGAGTCGCTCCATCTCCAGATGCCTGTCGATGGTGAGCTTAAAGTCAATCTCGGCTCTGGCTCCCAGGAGTTCGTGCAAGCTCTCGCTAGCCAGACCGAATTCCCCTACCGCCTTCTGGAACTGCCTGTAAAGTGGGTGGATGTCTTCTGGGGGCCCGTCCGGTGAGATGCCCATGAGCTCCAGCGGGACTTTAGCGCGACCAGAATCAGATTTTGCAGCGCTGAACACCCGCCTAGTATCGGCCCCAGTTCGCTGCGACAGTCCCAAGAAGAATTGGGTCTCTGATTGCACGAGCTCCACCTCTAGTTCATCGAGTCTCACCTCACGGGCTTCGTAGAAATTCTCTTGGGTGGCGTATTCGGAGCGTAAGGCCTCAGTCTCAGCGAAACTCACCCTGAGCGCGTCCCCCAGCCTCGGCAACACTTGCCGCACCATGGACAACATCTTGTTATCCGCGTCATCCTTGCGGCGTCGTAGCTCTCTAAGGGACTCCCGTTGTTGTGTCATCTCAAGTCTCAGGGAGTAGATATCTTCTCGCTTTGCTCGCAGATCACTCCACATGTCTTCCACGTCACGCCCTGCGATTCTCCCCGAAACCTTCTCTTTTTGTGGATTGCGGTCCTGTAGTCGAACCATCGTGCTGGTAATCTCCTGCGCCGCGTCGGCCTTGACCCGGGACCGGGTCCTTGATCCCCCGCGTGACAGCGCTGGGTAGGTGGGCGGGAACATGGCTGGGACAATATCATCATCATCCGATGAATCGTCCCCCTTGTATGACTGTCGGTAGTTTTCCATTTCGTTACGCAAACGCCCGAATGGCTTAACTGGTGTGAGAGGCGTTGGAGTGTGAATAGTCATCACATTGGTACGGAAGGGGCGGTTGCTGACCGACACCGAGGACGGGGGAGGTGGAGACGACATCGGGAGTGGCGGCGGGGGAGGTGGAGATGGAGACAACCTCGGGGGGGCCGACGGCGGAGGTGGAGTTGGAAACCCCTTCGGGGGGGGGGCGGCGGGGGCGGCGGAGATCGAGGCCATGTTGGGGGTGTTGGCGGAGGAGGTGGAGGGATCCCAAGCGCAGCCGAAGGGACCTGAAACTTTGAGACAGAGTCATTTGGTGTCCTGGACCCACTGGTGGAGTCTATAGGGGTGGGAGATAGATGGGAGGTTCTCGTAACTGAGGTCGGCGGCGTTGGTGTGCGCGGGGGGCGAGGAGGGACTGAAGGAGGAAGAGTTGGCGGGCTCAAGCCTCGATTTGGGGAGGTTGAGAGAGGGCTCGACGATGACGTACGCCCATTAGACGTCAGTGATGAGGGCGGCGGAGGGGTTTTTTGAGGAATCGGGGGCCGCGGCGGCTGCCCGCTCCTGGGAGGGTGTTTCGACGGATTTTCCGCGTTCGATGGCGATGGGGTAGACGATGGGTAGGGGGGTGGTGGTGGTGGGTAATCTGGGGGCATGCTAGGACCTCCATTATGACCACCATGAGGATGAGGATGAGGATGAGAGCGGGGTGCTAGATCTCTATGAAGTTTAGGGTTGATAGTACGGCGGGTATCCTCGAGGCCACATATAGTCGCGTCATCATCGGTGGTGGTATCTCCTCCATCCTGGAGGGGGTGCGGTGGGAGCCGCGACAGCAGTCCCTTTTCGGAAGTAAGGCCAGGTGCCGGCTCTTGCGCCGTGGAACTAACCATGACTGTGGTGAAGCATGACGAGGGAAGAGTTCGCTGATAGCTTCAGACACTGGGTTGCTTGATCCACAAGCCGGGTGGGATTGATAATGACAGATGAGGATGAAATACAGGGCTTCTCGTCGTGTTTGATCGCTTGATCAGAAAGTGAGGCTAACACACATGCAGACATGCAGCCAGATGAGAGGCCAGGGTTGCTCCGGCCTTGGTGTGGTATTCCCAAGGTTATTCCGGTGGAGAGGAGCACAGCAAGCCAACTTGTCCTGAAGAGGAGCTGGCCTGGCCGGGCCAGGCCGTTCGCGTGTCAAGATGGTATTAGTCAGTTTCAGAGCCAATGGTCGTCAGCTAGGCACACCTGCGAGCCCCACCGTGAGCAGGCCAGCTGCACTGTATGGAGACTTGGTCAACAGGGGACAAGTTAAGTATATGGGACCTTAGTCCCATTCGCTCCTTGTACTTGGACTTCTTGCAAGTATCTTCATCCCCAGGAGCCCAATCACGGGCAAAGCACCCCCATATCGCAGCGCAGTGTCGCTTCCCCTCAGTCGCAACTGCATGTTCCCTCGAGAATGTGTCAAGAGATTCTCCACTGCTTATAGATACCTACGTGTACAAGTATGTAACATTAGTGCCTGTAGGTACAGTTAAGTGTCTCCCGCTGCGAACAATAATACATTACTATCGACCATGCATGATCAGTGCCCATGGAGCCTTCCATCCCAACCCCCAAAACCAAGAGTCATCCCCCTCTTCTCTCCCATCTCCCACCCCTGGTCCTGGCTGAAGGCAGCCTTGTAGGTCGATAACCTTCTCTTTCCGTTTACACAATAGTCGGGACGAGAGCCATGCTCTGATCGATCTTTCCTCTCACTTATACCGCATCACTTTCTTCGAAGCCCTGCGGTTAGCCTCGCTCCGCGGCCCTTTGCTCCTTGCTCTGTACGTTCCTCTCGGCCCAGTCAGTCCATATGCCGGGAGCTGTGTCTTTATCCGAGATCTATTACCTACTTGATATTATCTTCTTCCCCCCGGAATCCTTGTCCGGCCATCGAGACCTGGTTCGTACCTTCCAGCGCCATCCCGGAAAACCTGATCCGAATCGCGGCTTTGTTAAAGGATCCGTACTGAGACGAGAGACGCGAGATGAGAAAGTACGAAACTTACTCTTGTTGACTCAACGTTGTTAGGCACGCTGATTTCCAGGGAAAAAATTACAACAAGTCGAGTGACCTCCCTCAACCGGCCCCCCGCGGTTCATCGTCTTGGGCTTCATACGTTCCTCTATCCGAATTTGGCCCCACGACGCACGCAACCTCTGCAGGATCTCTAACACGACACGCCTCTTCTCGCCGAGAAACGGACGTACCGCACCTCTCTGAACGCTCATAATATTTTTTTGTTGTGGAAAGACGACATGGTTTAGCTATGCACAAGTCTAGAAAACATTCAGGAAAACGCATATGGAGTGCGTGGGGAGACTGGATCTGGTCTTCGAGTCAGAGCAGGTACTATCAACAGCGCCAAGACAATTATGGTATGGCACCCGACATTCGACTATTACTACACCGCAAGCGTACTGAACGCCAGCTAACTCGAAGCTTGGCAGGCGAGCTCGAGACAAGATGGGGCCCAAGCTACGAAGGGAGGGGGGCAGCCCGTGATGACGTTCCCAGGCGGGGAGGCGAGAGAGAAGATGACCTAGTAGAGTCGCTTCAAAACACCCACTTGGATGACGAGGATGAATTAGCTGATGAAGATGATGAGGGTCTGTATCCCCCGACCTCGCCCGCGAACTTATCCTCTCCCCACAGGCCCATGCCGTACCAGGCGGGATTCATACTAACTATTGAATAGCCGGCTATTCACATGGAGGACCTGCGGCCGCGGCATATTCGACCACCCATGGCGTTAGTAGCAGCAAGAAAAGGGGAAAGGGAAAGGGAAAGGGAAAGGAGCAGTACCATGATTCAGAGGAAGACGGGGATTATGACACCCGTGATATCGGCTACGGTGCTTCTCAACCACTCGAAGGTTCGAATTGGTTTAGTTTCCCTTCGCATCTCCAAGTCTAACCATGCTCCGAATAGAAACAGAATATGACGACAGGCCAGAAGACGACGCGTACTACTCACGGCGAACAAAGTCGGCTCACTCGTCCTGTAAGTCATGGACACCCCCTTCATGACGGCCACTGCTTCTGACGTCGAGATGTAGCACGACCTGGTCGGAATCCTGCATCGAGTAAGCCTTCTTCGCCTTTCCTTACTCCGCTAGAGAATTCCCTCTCTAGAAGCACCGTGCATGTTAACCCTAGTCTTAGGCCGGCACTACGATCAAGAGTTTGAGGTGGACAGCGACTCTGTAGATGCTGTAGAACCCGACCGGAACAACTACACGTTAGGAGGGTCGTCTTCTACTCCTGTCGAAGGAACATATGCCGATGGTATGTTCTCTCGGAAGACGTTGTAGGAGCGGTTGCGCCGATTTGGCACTCTGGTACATCTCTTGTAAGAGACACCAATGCTAACCCAAGGGTGCCCAGATCCGTCTGAAATGACTACCGAGCCAAACGACTATATCAGTAGTGCCAATTCCCCTGAAGATGCTGCTGATCTTGACCCTAGTTGGTTCCATCACGACTCCATACACCGCCCAATATAGGACTAACCAAGGATTAGGGTACCGGATCGAGCCGTCTCATAGATTCCAACCTGGAGAGGTAAGGCCAAATATTGTTTCCTTCTACGGGAGGTGTAAGGTATTCTAGAGTGGTACTAACTACGAATAGGTTTTCAAAATCCTTTGGCCAGAGCCTTCCGGCCGAAGTACCGGGAAACTCCCAACTCTCTCGGACAAGAGAGAAGTCCCTGATAGATATGGGGGGTCTATATTTGTCGGGTTCAGACGTTTTATAGTAGTTGCTAGTGACTCGGGTCATTGTACCTGCGTGTAAGTGTGCTCCGACGGGCAGGCCCTGGTTAGGCCCTGGCTAGTCCTCACCTACCTCGTTGCGGTTCTCCCCGCTTGACTCGGTCATGATTCGGGCTAACGACTCCCCACCAGGCCCATCTCCACGTATGGGGGTAAGGGATGCAAGAAGAAGGGCATTAAACCCGAGAAACACGGCATCATCACGGAAAAGGGTACCAAAGCAAAGCGCCTCGACGGGGAGCCCAAACTTGGGTACCCTCCAGTCCGAATGAAGATCACTGTCCACAGCGAACAGATCGCGCGGGAGTCTCGCGTTAACTACTCCAAGCTCGTCACCATCGAGCACAACGTTAAAGTATTCTTCATCGGCTCTATCTACGCCGATGACTACGACCTTGTCACCGATGCGGTGAACGACTGCTGGGAGAAGAAGACATTCTACAAGAAGAAGCACTAGGGGCGGTAACTGTCTCTGGACTCGCCCACGCAGCTTCGAATCTTTCACGTTTACTATGTTCAGGTGGTTCGGTAGGCACCCGAAGGTTGCCATATGCCGCCCACCTACTCAAATACGTTTCTCGCCAGCCGCTTTGTGTGGGCCTGGAGCCGATGACCCTTCGGTCGTTTACTCTACTGGGTTCGCGATTTCAAGCCACCCCACCCACCCCAACGTTTTATCCCACCGCCGCATCTGGCTGCGGCAAGCGGCTATCGGGACTCAACCATCGGTCTGTCCGGGCGTAACTAGTGCTCGGAGCGGAATTTGGTATCCTCTTGCCGTTGGTGGCGGAGATGATCTATACGATCCATGTTTGGAGGATACGGATCCGAAGAAGATCGTTTGTTCTTCTTTTACTTTGATCCAACTTCACAATTTTCCTATCTCTCTACATTTGTTTTTTCACCGATATTTAGAGGGACGATATCAGTAACCCGCCGCCTCGTCTTACTCTCTCCTCTTGCATACATTAACGCATGTCACTGACGCTCATTCCTTTTCTTTTTTTTTCCCTTGACCCCCCCCCCCCCGTTTTTTTTTTCTTTGGAACTCATTTGTCTGGTATGCCTACTTACACTTCCAACTCTACATGTACTCATTTCTTCCATCTTCTCTCTTTTATTAAGTTTCTCGTTTGTGCAGTCAAATCTTGTTTCCATTCCTACATCTTCGTTCCTTGGCCATATCCCGATGACATTCACGATTTAACGACATCTGGATTTACAGCATCCGCCTCGAGTTTGACCTATACTGAGTCTTTTTATGAATAAAGGTTGCCAGTTGCATGGTTGGTCCATGATTTATAGATGAATTCCGCACCTATCATTGTGTCTGGTGTTTGTCTGGCAGGAAGCAACGTCGACTCTAGTCGTTCAGGTGCACAGGCGAGCGAGCAGTCATGGAATAAGGGACCATTATTCCCTTGCAGCCTCTTAATTACAACTACTAGATCAGGCACTATATACTCGCGTTCATACCCCCATCCCTCCGCCAGCCTGTATCTCTTATTTCGGCCCAGTTCAAACCCACCATGCAAAATGTTGTTGAAACTCCTGTTTGATGCTTGTTACCCAATCCCCGAGAGGGGGGGATGAAGACCCCCACACTGTACAGTACCCGGAACCTACGCCTTCGCAGATCCTAATGCTTGGCCCATCTTCACCGTCTGTCCCTTCTCCACCTCCCACACCCACCCTGTCCTCTCCCCGTTCTCCGACGTCTTCTCGACAGGGGCCTCGAACACAAGCACGACTGTGCTCCCTAGCTGGAAGCCACCCATCTCGTCGCCCCTCTTAACTCCGTGCCCGTGGAGAATAGGGCTCGCATCCGCATAAGTCGCCTCCGAGAAGCCAAGGTACTGCTCTCCCTTGGCGGCGGCCTCCTCGGCCGCGCGGTCAGCTGCCGTGTCTGTTATGAGACTGTTCGTGCGGAGCTCGCGGTCGAAGTTGATGATGATGGACCCGACGTTCGTTGCACCAACGGGAACGAAGCTGAAGAAGCCCCAGCGCCAGCGGCCCAGGAGGACGACGCGCTCGTTGAGGGTGAATAGTCCGGGGAGGGTCTTCTGGAGGTAAGGGGAGACGCTGTAGAGCTCACCGGCGAAATGGCGGCGACGCTCGACGACCCAGTTTGCGGGGGAGTGGAAGCGGTGATAGTCGCCGGGCGCGAGGTAGATTACGGCGTAGTACAGGGCGGTCTTCTTCTCGGGTGATACCATGTCGTACCAGGGCTGCTCACCCATGGCGAGGTCGGCGCCGACGTCGAAGACATCAGCTGCCGAGTCAGGCGAGACGGATTGGTCCTTGAGCGATCCCTTGCGCCCGCCTTTGCCCTCCCCTGACAATAGGTTTGGGAGCGTGTAGGGTATGTCATTTAGTCTTGCAAATTCTTCGTGGTCTTTGTAAAGGCGCTCTTCCGCGGAGATGTCGTTGTGGCCAGTCGATTCCGTATCCGACGGTCCTGGCCAGGTCCTGTTGATACTGGGTGGTGGCGTGTTTTTTCCGAGGAGCGCGTCGATGGTGTATGTCATCCCCTTGACTTGTTCGATGTCATTGCCCTCGATCTGGCCGAATTGGAGCACGCGGCCATCTGACGGCGACAGCAATGCCTCGGGGCGAGGATCTAAAGGCCTTGCTCCAGGTTTAAGAGTTCGGTAGAAGAAGGCAGCGAGGTTCCTATATGTGCGGATGTCGGGCTCGGATACTTCGTCAAGGCTGGGGTGGGTTAGCCACGTGCCTTGCTCTGGAAAAGGGGGGGTCAGATGGAGAACACATACTTGACACCGAAGATGAATGAGTACAGCTTGAAACCGGGAGCTCTGAGATAGTAGGGGATAGTCAACTGGTTGAACCAGCCCCATAGTCTAGAGATGGCCTTTAACGGTAGGGTAGACATGACACGGACTTGCCTAGAGTTGACGTAGTTGCGGTTAGCTAGACGGTCATACCAGTGTACTGGAGAGGAACGTAAGCAACTCACCATGGCCCATCTGGGCGAATCCTCGGGCGTCTCCTCGGGCGCCTCGTGGAATCCTCATCTTGTATCTCGTCCCTCTCCTTCTTCTGAAGCGGCTCAGTGGCCCGCTCGCTCCCGTCCTGCCTGTCTGACGACGACGACTTCTTGTACGATTTGTAAAGTTGGACCAAGCCGACGACACCAACGCCGACGCTCAGGGGTATGGAGAACCATTGGATGCCCTTCTTGCCTTGGGGGTTCCGGGCCTTGGGGCGCGGGGGCTGGGTGTGGATGTCCCGGCGGAAGGACTCGGGCGAGGGCCGCCGACGTCGGATGGAGAAAGAGAAACGCATGGTGGGTTGGCGATAGAGGGAAAAGGGTAAGGGAGAGGGAGGAGCGACAGCTCCTTTGAACAAGCATGGTACATGGGGACTACGGGGCAGCCCCGCAGGCAGTCTGACCGCCATAATGTTGCTATCTGAGTTGCGTCGTACTAACGTCTCGTTTGGCTAGCTTCCATCAAGGTACGTGAGGGGGGGGGGGGGTTGGTAGGAAGCGGAGCGGAGCGGATGGAGGGCTGCGGCTGTGGGTTGCCAAATCAGGCTTGCAGGCACATGGAAGTGCCGCGCTTTCGAGCTTTGTGAGTGGGAGGGATTGATAATAGATCCCGCGCGATAGGCGTGGGGAAAAGAAAGAAAGGGACAACAGGGCGGCAAATGATATGCAAAAAGCCCCTCCGAGGAGAAAGCCGAAAGAAGGCGGGATACAAACGAACAAGCCGTTCGGTCCTGTTGTCACGCTCGAGTCTACTTGCACATTTGTTGAGCTTCAGAAAACTTGCATATGCAGCAGCTGTGGGGTCGTAGGGGTCTTTGTGGGATGGGATTTTATCCCCATGGGCTAAGGGGGGGAAGGGGTAAGGGATGGTCGAGGAAGGTGGGCACGGGGGCATGGGGGCACGGCTCACATGTAATTTTTCCTAATTTCGGTGGGCCAAGATTTTGATTAGATTCAATGACGCGTGCCCCTGCTCAAGACGACGGATCGAACTGCCGCATTGATTGCGCAAGATATGCCAATCCCGGAATAATAGTAATTCCGATACCGAACTACTCGAACAACTAATAGGGCTTAGGTCAGTTTAGCCAAGTAAGCTAACTCGTCGATACTAGAGCTAGTGGCCTGATTGGGGCAAAATCTATCACTATTATTGTACTTGCACAAACACCCGTGTTAGTCAGCATCAAGCAGTACGTACATGTCCCACATATCCATCAAGTGCAGGTACCGCATTGGTTATCCCAAGGGTACTACTTACTGTGCAGGGTCTCTCTTGTACTTGCAACGTCGAAGCTTCGATACCATAGGTATCCATAATTACTCCGTAAGACCAGATATCAAACGAGAGTGGCTCATCGTCATCCTCCCCGTCGCGTCCACCACATCCGGCCTTTATCGTCTCTTGCCGTGATAGCCTCCTGGTGGCTTTGGTTTCGTCCCTCGCGCCTACCTAAGTGGGTTGCTTTCCCAAGTTGTTGTCACCCACGGCTGTCTACCGGCCGCGGCCAGCCTGTCCTTAAACGTCGTCAATACCCAGTCGCACATTCCTTACAGAGCGCGATCGAACTCGCCTTCCATCTGAACGACAACCCACCTTTGGCCCCTCGTTCCTCAGACTGCCATGATTTTTATTCATCGGGTTTGAGTGTTGCCTTGCAGTGCCTCTCGTCCTCTACCGCCCATTCCCCTCCCCAGCTCAGCAGCTTCGCCCGACTTCTGACTCCTGTCCTCGGCAAGTGCTGTCCGCACCACGGTGACACTCACTACCCAAGAGCCACACCATGGAGCCCGAAGGCTCGAGCGCAGTGCAGAATGCCTCCTCGGAGGGGCCCGATGCCATTTCTGCGGATCAACTCTCCATCAATCTCAAGGTCATCTCGCCCAGCCTCAGCCAACCCTTGCTGTTGTCCGACCTCCCCGCCGCAAGCACTATCCAGCAGCTGAAGGAGCGAATACGGCAGGAGCTTCCCACTCGGCCCGCAGATAATCAACAGCGTCTGATCTATAGAGGGCGCATGGTTAATCGCGCCGAGGAGAAGCTTCTGGGTCTGTTTGGAGAGGACATGGTAGGTTCAGTCAATACCCCCGCTATGCTTCGGCTTCGGAGCTAATGGTAGCATCGTCCCAGATCCGCTCTTCCGACCAACAATCCATACACCTGATCATCCCCGATCAAAGCGAAAGCCCTGCGACCACAACTCCAGTTCGCGGGCCAAGCCCCATCTCGGCCCCGCGAGGTCACGATGGGGTCAATCCGGCACACCAGTACTTCGACTCCGTTCTTCAGCAGAATGCCCGCTACACGAGTACGGGTCGGAGACTACCTCCCTCTACAACGGCCGCCGTTCCGCCTTCAGCGCTTCTCCCCAATGGGCCTCAACGGGCGGCCAGCGGGGCGACCCCCATGACTGAACACCACCATAATACCCCCAGCCCCCATCCCGCTGCACCCCATGGCCCCCATCACGTCCACCCTGCCGCACCACAAATGTACCGTGGTCAACCAACTCCTACCCAATACACATCACAAGGATTCCAGCAGATGGCACATCGCCTGAGTCGAGAAGCGGCTATACATAGAGCATACTTGAGTCAGTGGGACAGAACAGGCGGCCTACCTGCCGGGATGAGAGCCCCGCAAGTGCCCGTTACCAATCCACTGGACGCCGCGCAACGACGCTCCAGCCCAGCCCCCCTCAACTACGAAGGACATCCTACTGCGGATCACCAGCGACTCCGCGGCGGTGGACCAGAAGCGGGCATGTCCGACGCCGAGGTACAAAATATCCTACGCGGAGCTGACGCTCGCCAGGCGATCCTCACTATGACAAATGCCATGCAGAGGAGCGTTTCGGGTACCTCGTTCGGTCCGCAGAGCGGACGGGCTACGCCAAACTCGTTGTCCGGCGTGGCCGGTGGCAGCAGTGCAGCTGGAGTATCCACCGGCTTCCAGGCGCCTACTTCTTCAAACAGCCAGTCATCTCCAGAGGTATACATTGTCTACTCACCCACCGGCCCTCGCGGACTATTGATAAACAGCTCCTCGTCCGAAATGTACTATACGCCATCTACGAGGCCGCCCACCTCAACCACTCCCCTCCTTGGACTGCCAAACATCCCACCATACAGACCATTCTCGGCGCAAGTCGCTGCGCCTGACCAACATGCGCCTGGGGCGGAACAGCCAGAGATGAACCAGGAGGACCAGGGAGACGGCGCTCAAGGCCGTCTGCGGCGCCGCGTGAGAGTCCGCCTCAACCAGCCCGCAGGCCCAGCCGGTCCTAGACGACATAACCCCGCCGGCGCAGTCGCATTTGTAGCTCGGGCATGGCCTCACTTCTGGCTTGCATTCAGGCTAGGCCTCTTCGTTTGGTGGTTCACATCGTCCGCCTCCAGTTGGTCTAGGTGGGCTGCTGTCGTCAGCATAGCCATCGCCATATTCGTCCTCAACACCGGCGCCCTCGACGGTCTTGCGGACACTATCTGGAGAGTTGTCTGCCGCCACATGGAGAACCTCATCCCCATGCCGGGTCAGAACCCTGCCGATCCTCAGGCGGATCAGGCGCAAAACAACCAAGCGCCGCAACACGGCCCTCGCGAAGACGATCCGCAGCCCGAGGACATGGCAGCAAGGCTGG
Source organism: Cephalotrichum gorgonifer (assembly GCA_900312665.1). NCBI lineage: Eukaryota > Fungi > Ascomycota > Sordariomycetes > Microascales > Microascaceae > Cephalotrichum > Cephalotrichum gorgonifer. Next base: position 1,830,997 of record ONZQ02000002.1, read on the forward strand.
TTGGAAACCGGCGCCGAGGCAATGCCAGCTGGCTCCTAGATCACGTTCGGAGGATGGAGAGGGCCGGTCTTCTCTTCCTGGCGAGTATCGCTCCCGGTGTGGCCGAGCGGCATATCGCCAACCTTGAGGCGGAGATGGAGCGCCAGCGCCGAGAGGCGGAGGCCGCTGCCGAGGAAGCCAGACGCGCGGCCGAGGCTGAGCGTGTGGATGTGAACCCCGAGGAGGCGGGCGTTGAACGTGCGGAGGGCGCCGGAGTCGCCGAAGACACACAGCCTGGTCGCCCACCGTCGCCGCCGCCTCCGCCTCAGCCTTTGCCGGCGGAGGCGGCCCCCGCCTTGTAATTATTGGCCACTTGTTGCCGCGATAGGATGAGTATAGTTTATGACGGCTTGTGGGTGGTTGCACGGACATGGGATATTTGGCCGGTTTGGGAGAAGAAGCGAAGTAACGCCGCCATATTCTATGCCACTAAAATATTCGCCGGGATGGATGCGGAGCTAGGGAGTCAGGGGCGTTAAAAGCGAGATGCATTACTGTAAAGGTGTTTGTTTGTCCTGACCTTTCTGTACATAATTGTTCGAGTGCGCTTTGAGAAATACTTTCGTCCAGGGGTTTTCCTCGAACAAACCATGAGGGTGGCCGCCTAAGAAATCTACTCCATACTCCTCCTTTAGTGTGATGGATATGGCCAGCACCAGGAATCCGCATTGCAAGAGATCCGCCCCATAACTCGTTATTTTGTGTGTGTTGACGTAGGTGCCTGCATATTCTTCGTCATGTCTATAAGCCCGAAACTCGGGTGAAATCGACCTCCTTGGAGCCAACTACAGCATTCCTGGTTCAGGAAACTAGCCCTTCTCTTCCACCTTGCCGCCCCCGCCCCTACTCCTAGCCCAATCGATCAACTCCCCATCTCGACATCCCCGCCGCCCTTCTTCCTCGACACCCGAATCCTCTGTGACTGCTCCCACTCGGCTTCCCTCCGCGCCCTGGCCTCGCCCACCCACTCGTCGAACTTTCCCTCCTCGACCTTGGCCCTCGCGACCCCCTTCAGCACCTCGCCAGCGAAACCGACGAAGTTGTGCCTCCTCAGCGCGTTCTCGAACATCCACGCCTCCCTCTTCGCCTCCTCGGCCTCGAGCATCTCGGCGTCGCCGAACTCCCTCGCCGCGACGCGCCTGTCCCGCACCATGGCGAGCAGGTTGAAGCGGATCTCGGACGCATCGTACCTCGCCACGCGCCTCTGCAGCACCTCCATCACCCTCTCAGCGAAGTCCGCCTCGCCGCAGGGCCCGTGCTCCACGGGCGCGGGCTGCAGGCCGTCGAGCTCGTACAGCTTACCCCCGTGCGGCAGGTAGGCGATGAAGTGGAAGGCGTCGCCCTCCTCGCCCTCCTTCTCCGTCTCGTCGACGAAGGGGCTGCTCCGCGCGAAGGAGTTGTGCACCTCGCGTATCAGCTCCGAGTTGGAGAGCGCCTCGCCCCGGACGTCGGGCGGGAGGGCGCCCGCGAACTCCCGGAAGTCGCCTAGCTCGGCGCCCACGTCGATATCCGGCCTGTTGAGCACGACGCTGAGGAGCGCCTGCGTGCCGCACGCGTTCTGGATGGTCTGGTGCGCGAAGAACATGCCCTCCGCCGCTTCGTGGTCGAAGCTCCCGTCGAGCGGGGAGGAGGACGAGGTATAGGGCTTGTCGGTGGGGAACTTGAAGAGGAAAATGACGCCATAGACGGGATGAAGGTTGGCGAGGGCCGAGGGATCCAGAGTGAGGAGCTCTTCGAACTGGACGTCCTTTACCCCGAGGTTCTCAAGGAGGTAGGTGAAGACCCCCTACATCTTGTTAGCCTCCAGTTACCTTTGCAGGGCAGGCATGCCGGGGTAAAGGGTTCTCGAAGTATCAAGGACTCACCGCATCGGACTCAACTACGCGCAACGGTACATTAGCATCACCACCACGCCTGAAAACGAAGCAAATAGGAGCAAAAGGGGGCACCGACTCACTAGTATTCCATCCTGCACTCATCTTGAATATGAATGGGCCCAGCTCCAAGTGGTGAGCTGCAGTTCTCGAGAGTCGAGGTGTGTTGCTGTGGGATGAGGTTGCAGCAAGCTTCCCAGAGCTCAGGATTGAGCTGACAGCTGCGACAGGCAGACAAGTAAGGTACGACGATCCGCTAATTGGCGGGGTGGTACTTACCTGCAATTCGTATATAGCGATATTTATTTATCGGGTATATGTCGCAGGTCAAACCTCATGTCTAAAGTCGTTATTTACCACCACCAAGTACATGTAACCATCAGGTAGAGAAAAGTGTACGAAAGATCGAACGACAAACGCATTGAAACAACTAATTCCTCATTTATGCATACAATTCGTACTCTTCCCATATGTACGTCGGCTGTTGTCGTGTACTTGCCTTATCATAACATCCCGTCCCTCTTACACACACTTCAGAATCTACCTACAAAGACATCCGTTGGCGTCTTAGACCCTGGTCCTATACCCGCCGTGTTCCCGTATCAACATCCATCCCGATCGTTTCCCCCCTTAAGATCCCGTGTTCAGCACAGCCGGGGTACGCCTTGTAGCTCAAGTATATGAACAGCTCACACGACACGATACTGTGGCCCTCGTCTTCCCGTCCCGCGGCCGAGATCAAAACTCCCTCTCAAACTTCCGAGCGTACTTGCCCCCACTCGGTGTGGCAAGATCCCCGAATCATACATAGTCAGTGTTGGTGAGAGCGGGGTGTAACTGCTCGCGGCGGTAATGACATCCCGATGCTGAGTCTGTCCTCCGCGGAGGAGTTTTGCCGCGAATGGTCAAAGGACCCGTCGTCATCGCCTGGGTTGAGAGGAGTCTTACTCCGTATGGAGCCCTGGCTGCCTTCCTGAATATCCTTCTTCTTGTGGATGGCTCGTACGAACCATGGTTTCTGTCCCGGTCCTTTCCACGTCCAGTATTCCTTGAGATCATAGTCACGCGGCTCTAACCTCCCCCTCGAGACCCAGACAGTAGCACCGATGAGCATGTTCAGGGTGGTATATACGAAGAGGCCTCTGTAATGCGGGTTAGCGGGATCTTACCGCATTCGTCTCCAACAAACCCCGACCAGACTTACGCAATAAGGCCGTAGGCAACGCTGTAACTGAAAGGGATGAAGGCCATGACAACGAATGACGGAATCGCGTCACCGACATATTTCCAGTTGACAGCCGTTATCTGGCGGATCATCATGCACCCGACCTATATTATGCCCGTCAGTAAAGGCCCATATGGAAAGAAAAGATCTCGCCCGCCCTCGGGACATTTCTCCTACCAATATCAGGGTGCAGCCCGTGGCCCAAGGAGGGATGGACGCAAATATCGGGGCAAAGAAGATGGAAATCAGGAAGCAGCACCCAGCCACCATCGCTGTGAGTCCCGTGCGGCCGCCCTCCGCAATGCCAGCGCCACTCTCGATGAAGGCCGTGACTGGTGAGCAGCCAAACAAAGATGCCAGAGATATGCAGGCGGCATCGGTGCAGTAGGCGATAGTAGACCGCGGGAAATCCCCGTCTTTGGGATCGACTACGCCGCAAAAGCGTACCATGGAGTATAGCGTGGCCGTCGCATCGATGATGTCCACGTATAGAAAGGTAAAGAGGGCGAGGGCGAATTGAGAGCCGTTCCCTGATATATCCCAGTCCAGTTGGCCTAACGTATGCTCGATGGGACGTAAATTGACAACCTGCTTGAAGAAGTCAAACCGCGAGTCACCCTCGGGAGTATAAGGGAAGTAAGTGATGGAGGTGTTTCGACTAAAACCATGAATTGTTAGGTTAGTCTTGGGGCGGGTCGAAGTTCAACATGACTTTCTTGGGTAACTTACGGCCATGAGAGAATCGACACGAATGTGATGCCAATCACCATGGCGTACTTGATCCGGAAAGCCATGAGGAACGACGTCAAGATGCCTCCGGCCAGGACGCCAGCCCAGAGCTAAGAACGCGTGAGCGATAGATGAGCACTCCCTTGCTTTCAGGACGAAACCTACCTTTGGGTTGCTCATCAACCCACTACCACACATCCCCGTCTCACGGTCGAGATCCTCCGGCTTACACCCTGCAAGGGCCAGCGGGGTCGCATAGTAACCGCCGGTTATAGCTCCAATCCCTGCCGAGTACGAAAGGCCGATCTCCGTCAAAAGGAGACCAATACCGACGCCAGTCGCGGTCTTGAGTGTCGCGGGGATTAACTTGACAAGCCACTGCCGCATCCCCGTGAGGGCGAGGAAAATAAATACGAGGCCTTCCACAAACACAGCCGTCAAAGCTAGGCGATATGGAATTGCTCCACTGCCGTTAGTGCCCACCACTTGGAATGCGAAGTAGGCATTGAGGCCCATGCCGGGACTATGGATTTGTTAGAATGGCAGGTCCAGCTTGGGAGGTGAGAGAGACTTGCGCAAGGGCAACAGGAAGGTTGGTCAAAGCCCCGAAAGCGAAGCTCGAAAACCCGGCCACAGCCGCGGTTGCGGTAATAAGGTCTATTCTCACAGCTAGAAGTCATCATTAGCGACGTATGCTCAGTCAAGTCATACATATTGCACACATACCTTCTTTGCACGCCACATACGAAGGAATATCGTCGCATGCCATTCTGTCCTCCAGGTCGCAGGAACAGGTTCCTCCTGTCTGAGAGAGGATCTGCGCCTGTAGGGGCAAACGTTGGTGGGTGTCCTCATCCAGCGTTTCAACGAAGCAATGAGTGGCTCATCCACTCACATTAACTGCAATGATGTACGCCATGGTAGCAAAAGTCGTGATCCCGGCACGAATCTCAGAGAGGAAGGATGCATTGCGGAATTCGTTTGGCTGAAAATATCAGTTAGAACAAGATCGAATCATCAAACTCATGCGTTGGGAGAGGGTGTCAGGAACATACATGCCCAGATCCCTTGAGTTTAAAGATCCGCCCAAAGGCAGAGGATGATATCATCCTATCGAGTCCCGACAAGGTCTTCACCCACCCTCTCATTCTAGACCTGAGTCTATTATTCAGAAGAGGAGGCGCGTCGGTCTGGTCGGTGACGCCCATTGCCTCCATGGTGTAAATCAAATTTTGCGAACCACACTCGTACTGAGTGGATGGCTCGTGTTTGATATTGGAGCCAAACAAAAAAGGGTTCAAGATGAGATGGGATGAAGAATGAGGCGGGGATATACGAGAGTAATTGTTTCGCCCCCGCTTGGTGGCAGGGGCCGAAAGCCTTGCTTCTTTTCAGGAACGAAAAGCAAAGAGGAGGAGGGCCGGGGTCGTCTCAGGGTGGCTTCGTCAGATGGTGGAGCAGACTCAACCATACGGAGCAGACTGTGAGTAACCGGTGAAAACTTGGATAAGGGGGGCGGGGGAGAGAGAAGAAGGAGAGGAAAGGGAAAGGGAGGGAAGAGGCTTGTATTGTCTCGACACAACAGCTCGCACAAGCTTGAGACCTGGCTGACGATAGAGAGTACAACGTGCACTTAGGTGAGAGGAGGGCTGTCGTTAGTTGAGCTCGTGGATGTCGAGGCCGGGGCCAGGATTGACTGAGTGCTCCTGGTTCCGGGATAGGGAAGATGGGTAGCAGAGATGAATGCACGGATGCAGGACGTATCGTCAGTTCCAGGCTATGGCCGAGACACCCGGGGAATGGAATCCTGCCACGAGCCTAGCCCCGCAGAGAGACTTGAGACTTTATAAAATCCCGGGGAGGTGATATATTGTGGCGCGGGGAACTGTTCACGGACCCTGCACAGTTTAAGACAGGGACGAGATGGGTGGCAGTTGTGCTTTGGCGATAAGGCGCGCGATAGAGGAGTTTCTTCGTCAGCTTGATCACTATACTGGATCGTCGATGCTAGTCCTTGATATATCAGTGTTCCATCTTGTCCGTTATAAAATATACTCTTCCATATCCCAACCGCGTCGTCCCGGGTTGCACATTACGGGCATCGAGGAAGGCACGCGGTAGCACCTTCCTTCTACAACCATAGGGTATTCGCGCTCTTCTTCCTACTACTCCCCCCCTCTGCCCCCCTTTTTTTCTCCCTTCCCTTAGGCGTTACGGAGTGGAGGAATGTTGTGCTTGGGAGATGTGTAACGTGTTACATGGCGTCTATGTACACAATCAAGCACTTCCACCGTAAACGGGGGCCGAAGCTAAGCTCATCTTGGACATGGACGGCAGGAAACGGCTCTCTAGGTCAACAACACTCAGGCCGTGGCTCGAATACATGTACACACTTGAGCCCCGGCCGCTCCTTCCGTCTCATCTTAGGCTGTCACGGCAAGACCCCGCCGGCATAAACCAAGAGCCTGGTTATCACATGGAGGGGGCGCAACCGATCTACCTTGCTTTCTGAGAGAAGATCCACTAGAGTCAGACTGTTGGCGAAACAGTTGCCAGCCCACTCCTAGCCATCTCGCCCTTCGTTGCTTGTCCCTCGTAGAACCCAGTCTCAATGGGTCGTTTGCCCGCGCACCTGACTAGCGTATCCCTATACGTCCTCTTCAGATTGTTGCAGGGATCGCTGACCGGGGTCAATGCCGATAGATGCATACGCATCCTCGCATTGGCCGCGAATGGGCCCGAGAAACGCCAGCTCCCTATTCATACAGGTATTACAAGTACAAGTACGAAGTACAGCCCCAATATACAGGGGGGTGGATCTCGATCTCCAACCTGCACATACCCTGCCTCTCCCACTCCGTCCCTTTTCCGCCACCCTACACCCGCGCCCACCCCCCTCCCCCTCCCCCTTTGTCAAATCAACCTCGTGCTTTTCTTCTCCCGAGGCACCTAGCCTACAAATACGTGGGATAGATTCCTCGGGCCTCTGCATGAGACACCCGGGAACCTTGCAGAGCTGCCGAGATTGCATCTGAGACGCATCTCTTCCCTGCCTACCCTTACTTGTATGTGGCCTATGGTGTACGCATAAGCCAGCCAGTGAGTTCGGTAGAAATAACGCTTTCGGCTGCATTCTCCGCGGGTGTACGCGCAGCATACTCGTATAAGTATGTACAAATATTCCTAAGTAAGCTGAGGCATGGAGTGAAGAATGAATAGCTCACCATCAGTCTCTTTCATAGGCCCATCGTTCGTCGCTCGCCTCTTGCTTTTCCCTCTTCGTGGCACAAGGTGATGTCCACATTCTTCTTCTCACCCAGTCAGATGTAATGCGTGAGTTCATGGAGGCCCGGAGGCGTGTTCATCCTCATCTCACATTCTTCTCCCGGATACTGCGCAGTCTGAGGGATGAGAAGCAGATATGAGCGGCCCGCGAGGTGAGGGAGTACATGTACTGCATGGCTCGACCGACCTCATCCTTATCATTGGCTGGATGAGGAGCACAAGACTAGCACTCAAGTGAATTCGTGTTGGAGTAAAGTTATTCCAGTGCTTATATTGTAGACCGGAACGCAGCAGGTAGGAGAAATGCTGCAAGGATTATACACGTGCGAAAATGTCGGGCGAGCGATGGTTCTTGTAGCATAGGCCAGTGCACAACTTCTAGGAGAAGCTGATGAACGTTTCTGCCCATCCAGCCAGTCTATGCGTCTTACTATCCTAGTAAAGGATAAGTGATGCCTAACTCCCAGACAGTGCTAGCCATCTTCGTGTATCCAACGGAACTCAGATTACAAGTGCTTTAATAGATAAGACCGTCGGCCAAGCGTTGACCCCGAAAGCGGGAGGCTAGGGAGGACACAGTTTGGTGGAGGGGCAGTGAATGGAAGAAAGGCTTGTGAGACGTCAGGTCGAGTCTTCATCCCGTGGTATCGCGTCATGCCTATCAGTCGACGGTCACAAAATCCATATTATACAAGTATTACAAGTAAACGCAATTGATGCTTACAAGTATACTTACTTGTGTGGTGGTGGCAGGTAAACCAGAGTGGTGGTCTCAGCGGACCCTTGTTTCAAGGCCAGTTAATCTCCGGTGGGGAAAGGAGGAGCCCAATCCCAACCCCGGTCCCGCAACATCGCGTCTCGGTAGTCCGGTCATTTATGGCGCTAGGGCCACGAACAAGGAAGGGACTTCCTGTCACGGCGCTCAGAGCACGTGTGGGATGCTCACCCCCTGGCAACACCAACGTCACTTATGTTTGCCACAACCTTGTTCGAGTATTTTTACACACCCACTTCCAGTCTACGCCAACATGACAGACAGGGGTAAAACCTTTGTGTCTATCACTCAGACTAATATCCCGAAGGGGATTCCGCTTCAGACACCGTCGATGAGTCCACTTCACCGGATCTCAACCCTTGCGTTTACCAGACCCCGCTGGCCAGGATGGGACAAGGGGCGAGGGGGCGGGGTCTTTAACCCACCTCACCCAATGTCATCCGTGGTGTGACTTTGAATAGCGGTCGGAGGATAGTTAGTATCCGATAGGTCGCAAAGTCCCATGGCTAAAGCGATGTAGGACTGTTTTCGGGGCATGGTGCCCGGCGGGTTATGGCTTATACCACACTCATTAATTCGAGTTAGATGTTCGAGTCGGGCGTCTCCTCCGAGGTACTCGCTAGAACGAAATCCACCACTCCCTCGACTTGTATATCAAATACACTCGACACATTCCCGGCGACGGGTATGGACGACAATGGAGACCCCACAAGGGTAAGGACTTCACTTCTCGATCCGCGTTTCCGTCGCGTAAGATACACAAAGATCGATACGCGACGCGAATTTAACGCACCCTCAAGACACCACCGGCGGCCCGCCAGCCACAGAAGAACCGCATGTAGTTGGTTCATGCTGTCAGCCGTCAGCACTGCATACTTGTAAGTGACCATCAGCCGCTTCACCCGTAGGTGTCTCTATCTCCCATGCGGCTTCCCCCCTGCCGTGAAAGAGCCTGGAACACAGGCTCTCGGAAATCAGAAGCACATGTACGGTGTGGTGTACCAAGTGCCACCATGCCGATCTATCACGTCTCGGGTTCCCGAGCTTGGGCCCTTCAGGTGTCTAAGGTAAATAGGCAGGGGAGGCTAGGAGAGCGGAGAGACAGAATTTGGCAGCCAACGGTGCTTGTTTCTCATACCTTGCTTTTCCTTCGGTCAGCCACAATCCAAATTCTCCATCCATTCAATAAGAAAGGTGAGAGTGCCAGCGCCCCTATGCCCGATGGGCTGCATCGGGAGGCTTCCGAGCTGTCAAAGTATAGCCAACAGTACCGGGCCCTCAGCACTACCGAGGCTCTCGAGTACCAGGACGCACCGTCACGTTTTGACTTTGCTCTCTGCCTTGGTTGGTCGTACTAACAGATAATGTTGACCGCAATTTATTCGTGCCACACGAAGGTATCCTCAAGCGAGGTCTGCCGGCCAGCGGATACGCTCATTGCTTTTGTCTTCCGGGGCCTTCATCATCCTTCAGCCCAGACGTATGCAGAGCCTTAGTAAATGCAGGAATCCCAGCCATAGCCCAGGGCACTTGTGTATGTGAGTTAAATGATATTAACTTCGGGATAGAAGAGCTATCACGAATACCAATTTAGGGCGTAGCATCCAATGATCAAGTCCGTCAACCGTCCCTTTATTCATGTGACTTTGCCAACGCCTCACCTTCCTACTGTGGGCGTACTCACTTGCACCTACCTCAGGGCCATCTATAGATCGTCGAGGACCTTAGCTCCTTCCTCCCTCGCCAAAAAACGCAAAAAGAAATTGAGCCAGCAGCTACCCAAGCAGCCACCGCATGGCCACTGACTTCGGTCCTCAGCAACACTTGGGCCTAGTCAATCTTGCATTCTTAAAATGCTCATGGTGTTTCTAGCCAGTAAGTTGTGAAACATAGCCACAAGAAGATCACCTCAACTTGACGCTATCTGGGAAGCCACTCCCGTTGGCTTTCTATCCCGCCCCCCGACCCCCCCCCCCCCGCCCCCCCTTCCCCTAAACTTCTCTCGCCTTCCACGCCTCCCACCTAATCCCTGCACTCAACTGACATTATACCAAGTCCGAACTCACCAGATTCAACCTGGGAGCCCCTCCTCGGTTAAGTTGTTGCACTACTAGCACACAGTCGCGTGGTTCCTTGACCCACGGTGGTGCTTCTGCGCTTAGTACAGTCGTGGATACGAGCACGCCTTGCATTATCCGGAGTTCTATTCCACCCGCCAACCTCAGAAAGAAGACCCGTATCGAACATACAGGTACATCTCAAATCGAGCGGTATCCCTGGTATCCAATCGCACAGGGCCCTCGTTTATAAAGGAATATCGACATTGTACGGCAAGGCAAGCCGGTAGTTTAACAACCCTTCAAGTGGGAGACGGAATTCGCGGGCAACAAGAGACAGCAATACTTTGGTAAAGTGCGGCCCTGAACGCGTTTGTCCCAGCCATGTTCGACGTCATCTGGACTGACCCAGACCGCGAGCTGGTTGGAGAGCATCGCGCGAAAAAGGAAGTTGCCCGCGAACAGAAGCGAGCAAAGGAAAGGTCTGAGGATCCACGAGCTTCCTTATCCACAAGAGCGTCATCGTCATCTAGTGAGAAGACGACCGGTTTCTTCGGGTCTAGGAGCCTGAGAAAGGTTGTCTTGCCCTTGAGGTCTAGGCCCACTTCCAACTCGTCCGTTCTGCTCACTCCTGCGCCTTCTACACGAAGGTCGAGCCGGGATGTCCCCCAAGAAAACACCACCGCAGATCCGATGCCGCCCCTTCCCGACCTTTTCCTAGAGAGTGCATCGCCCTCGGCGCAGTTGACAGAAAGTCATCTCCAGAACGAACACATGTCGTACCCATCCTCTCGAGGTATGTTTCACTGATAAAGTAATTATCCCCTGCGTCGTTAACCTTAGAAATATAGATTCTGTTATCTCGAAGTGGACAGAGCGAACTGCCCCAAGCAACATCTCTCCTTCAACATCCTCGTTCCCCGAGTCGAGTAGGTCGTCGATGGTCCAAACACTCGGACCACTGTCGTTCATCACACAGAACACAGAGGTTGACCCAAATCCGAGAAAACAAGAGAGAGATACCCACCAGATAACATCAGAGGTGTCAATATGCTCGGGTAGAGAAAAAGATGAAAGTTCGAGTTTGATCCATTCTCAAGAAGAAGAAGAGTGAGTAAAGACTTAACTTTTCTCGCCTAACCCATGCATAAACACGACTAACTGCTGGATTAGAACATCCGCGGATGAGCTCGATGTTCCCATTAGCTTATTCCCATCCCCAAAGTCTCCATCGAGTCCCTTGTCTCCAAAGTGGACGTCGTCATTCAAACCGAACAATCCTAGGGCCTGGAAATCATCCACTGCCTGGAACACTAGCCCTGTGAAGACAGAGGCTGGCGGTGATGAAAATGGTGAGGAGGGCTGTGGAACTAGGGCTTTGGACCTGCGCAGGATGGAACACGAGCTCGAGATGATGGCGGCAGCTGACCCGGCAATCATTCTCGAACGACTGCGCGAGACATGGGGGGATACGAGGGATGCCAGTCTATACAGAGAACTCGAATTGGAAAGAAAGACGTGGATGCTGTCTGCGCTTCACAACATGGACCAAGTCATAAGGAGGGCCACAACATGTCCCCGCCATCCACCGCTTCTGAGGGGGAGGCCACGAAGGGTCCTCGCGCTTTACGAATCGCAAGGTAGGTACCCCGTCTGTTCAACTGTAATGCCGAGTGGAGGTTGAAGAACGACGGGAGTAACAAGATCACTAATGGCCACTTTCTATAGCCACGGCGTCATATCTTGCAGCCATTCACAGCAAGGGACAGGTCTATCACCTGTCCGTGTCACCATTACCATATGCGCTGATTCCGAACATACACCCTATAGCCGTCCCAACGGTCTCAGCGGCGAATCTCCCAGTCGCACCTCGAATATTCTCAGACGTATACTCGTTATCGCTGCCAAGTCTCGTCTCATCCCAAGATATCCCACACATGCTCAAGGGCGTCCACCGGAGCCTCATGCCCGAGGGGACTCTCCACCTCACCCTGATCGATCCGATGCCGGTATCATCATCCCTTGGACCCCATATGCGGACGTGGATTGAAAAGCATCTGCTTCTCAATCTCGAGAAGAACTTTCGCTGCGTGAACCCGAGTAAACTCTTCCCGCATTGGCTGGCGGAGAGTCATCTCAGGGGACAAGGCAGCACTATCTCGACGGCTAAGTTCTGGGCTGTACCGCCGGGGAGAAGCGGTGCCCGAGGGACACCCGACGCCCGTTCTGACGACCGGAGTATCATGATGGAGCTGCGGGGGGCGGTAGGGAGGATGCTGTGGACGGAAGCCTGGGGGATGTATGTCGGGGCTCAACGGTGGTGGTGGGAGGAGCCGGAGTGTGTGAAGGAATGTCTCCAGTTGGGAACTCACTGGGAGTATTACCTTATCGAAGGTGTGAAGGAGGGCTGAGGAGGGTGTCGCGGACTTTGATGGGCGGCCTATCTGCTTAAAACGCTTGAAGGTGTATGAGTTGCAGATGGAGAGTGGTGGACAGGTAAGGGAACGACTTCACGGATGTCTTTTATTGTTAGTTCTTCTAGCTTGGGGATGTGGTGGTCCATTGTGTAGTATACCCAATTCAGATAAGCTATGAGTCTGCGGCAGCCTTGACGGCGTCTGCCAGGCGAAGCCATGTATGTTCGTCCCTCTGTCACCATATCTATTTGAGCCTCGCTAGTGTACGATGACGGCATCTCGTCACCAATGTCACCGTTCCCGAGCCCCCTTCGTCGGTTCCATGCCAGGAACTGACAAGTTAGGATTAGCCGGAAGTGACGAGAGGAGTTGGTTTCTAAGCCGCCGATCACAGATCTTCACGAGGCTACTAATATATACTCTTCTGACAAACGCCATACTTCTCCCTACGAAGAGGTGAATCAACCAACCCGCCCAACCCTTTATCTTTTTTCCGAGATTATCTTGGATGGACTGGGCATTAGCGAACCAAGATAGTAACTCATAACCCCTTGCTTTGTGCCTTGCATGCCCGCTCTTCAACGATTACACGCTGACACTCTTTGACGGTTCCGAGTTGGTCCTTGATGTTGTACTCCTTTTCGCCTGGTAAGCTTACTCGTACCGGTACACCTTTGTCACATCCATGCTGACCTTTCGCGGCACTTTGGTGGGTACAAGTAAGCAAACACCTGAAGGTACACGTAATGCCGAAGGATTCACGCATGTGCCGGAAAACTGGGTCGAAAGGGGAAACAGGGGTAAAGCGCACTCGAGCCCCCTTTTATTTATCTGGATTATGACCACGGCATAACAAAGTGTGGTACTATTAGGTGCAAGTACTATAGGACGGGATGCGGCGGACGTGCGTCCGAATGCCAGCCTGGCCGGGGAGATGTAATAAATGATTCCAGGCTAGTGGGTGTCGCCGTTGGTATTTCTGTACCCTGGCAAACAACGGTAATGAGCGGGTTGGGGGCTGTTTCTACCGTTCCGCTGTGATGGGGGAAAGAAAAAAACCCGGATGCCCATGGTCGGGTTCGGACTCGGGAGCACGGCTGGAAAGCGAAAAACGGGGCGTTGTAACGGCATGGCGGAGGCCGAGGCAAACCGAGAGGGCTATTTCCCCCGTGTAAGTTGGACGGAAAAGGAGAAAAGGGGGAAGAAAGACCAGGCGGGGAATACAGAACACACGAGTATGGCGGAGGGAATTGAAAGGACATAGGGGATTACGGGACGGAACTGCCGGATATGAGACCGTGATATAATACACTTGGATCCAAGTATGGGTAATACTACATCATCACCAATAAGAACCAGAAGCAGCCTTTTTTTTGATATTCTTAACAATTCGGGCGCCGATCGAAGTAGCACGGAACCGGATTCCTGGTATATACTCTTGCTATTCCTGTTACGTCGTACTCGGGCATTGGTGTAAGCCGGTAGCGAGCACTCCCCCCCCACCCCCCCTTTTCTTTGATTCATGAGAAAGGAGATAACCAGACCGAAGTAACCCAATAAACCCCTACTACACATCTCGTCTCTGGGTCGCTTTAATGCTGTATATGTTTGACACGCGCAGTTGACGATCATTGATCTTCGTGCTCATCATGGTCTCTCGACAGAGTGCTCGTATATTGCTAGCCACGTTTCTTCATATTCATGGCAGGGTATATCCAAAAGATCCGCACGACTAAGGGAAAAAACGGATAGAAACACATGTCAGCCTCCCACCGTCAGCATCCTCTAAATTCCAGATGCTGGCACAAGATTCGCCCCGGTTTCCCTTTCCAAACTCCATTCTCCTGTCCCCCTTTTCGCCCCGGACCCAGACCACACTCAGGTGGATAGCACATAAGAGAGCGGGCAATACGACATACGCCTGGGGTATACATAATAAAACACACAAAGATAACGGAAGAAGAAAGTGAAAGAGAGAGAGAGAGAGAGAGAGAGAGAGAGAGCCCAATACGTTCTGTCGTAAAACCTCGTATGCATCATTCCCCGCCTTCCTCTACTCGTTAGAACTCGACCGGCTGTTCTGGAGCTCTGTCATGCTCTCCGTCTCGAACCTCTTCGACGTCACTCTCCGGGCCCCAAAGTCTGTCGTCCTCATCGCGATGCTGTTCTGGGAGCTCGGCTGCGGGGTGAGCCCGAGCTCTCGGAAGTAGTTCTTGCACCCGTTCCACGACGTCACGATGTAGATCAGGCAATTCCATAGCCCCTGCAGCGGCAGCACAAAGGCCGACGCGTACTCGAGGCCCACGAGGACCCGGCCCTCGTTCAGCACCGAGTACACGCGGTTCGCGCTCGAGGGGATCCACGTGATGAGCATGGCGGTGAAGAAGAGGATGGCACACTTGGTGTACGACCACGCCGCGTTGTTCATCTCCAGGTTCCTCCGCCGCTGGTTCCTCGCGGTTCCCCCCGGACGTTCCCAATGGTGATTTTCGTGTTGGGCGTGCTGCCGCTCACACTCCCGCTCTCGCGCCCTCTCCTGTTCTCGCCCTGGTCCTCCGTGTCGTGCGTCCCACCCTCAGCCGTGATCGTTACGGAGTAGGCCCCGGCGCCGCGGTGTTGGCGATGGTAATCGGCCGTAAGGGCGGCGGGGACGATGCCATCGACTGACTCGATAGCCTCGGAGATGACGGAGACCTCAGTCGTTTTGGTGGCGGAGGGGTCGGTCTCGGTCTCGGGTCCGCTCAGGTCGTGCAGCTGCATCCTCTTATTGTATATCGTCCGTCCCGCACGGAGGTAGATGAACATGGTTGTGACGATAACCAGCCTAGTGAGAGAATATCTCACGATTAGCTCCATGTAACCCCTCTCGAGCTATAGCTCTTCCAGACAGCCATGGCTTACTTACCACACAGGGCCGTAGAAGGTGATGATTCTCCAGATACTCCATTCGGGGGTAACCCAACACCACAACTTAGCGTTACCGTACACTCGGTTACCCCTACTGTCGCTGACGAAGATGTATACGAAGGCCGGGACGAACGGCACCCCGTAATTGAAGAGGAGATAGGGCAATTCCATCCTGCGGAGCTTGTCCGCATCGAACTTGTAGTAGAAGGTCAAGTAGACATTGATAGCCATGCTTAACGTCCACAAGGAGTCCGCCGGCATGAACCTGGAAATCCCTAGGTGTCAGCACTGCTAGAATATAAGGAAACAACAGTGGCACGGCGCCGGCGCTAGAGCCGGACTCACATCTGAATCAAGAACCCCTGGAACTGACAGCCGGGGGAGGTCGGGTTGTCCACAAAGGACCGCGACATCAGCGTGCCCACATTCGTCATCAGGTTTCCAAAGGAGGCGTAGAAGACGAGCCGATTGACGGGCTTGTGGAAGGCGTGGGATGTGAGGAAAGTAATGATGACGAAGAGCGACCCAAGAAGCGACATGATGGAGCCGATTCGCTCGAGGATGGTGATGGTGTTGAGGACTTCATCGTCGTTGCCGTCGAGGTAATCCGCACGGGGCGCTAGTTGTACTATGGGCTCCCCGAAGGGGGAGAACGGTGATGTTGGCGAAGACATGGCGACTGAGAGCCACACCTGTGGGAGCCAAGTCTATATCCAAGCTGTGTGTGTCTCCCGAACGAGCCAACGTCGAAAGTGGGGGGAAACTGCGAGGGTGCAGGTGGCGGCGGACTTATATTCGTGAAAATGGTCCGTAGGCATGTGCCCTCGCTCCGAGGTGAGAGGTGAGAGTGAGGTAAGAGGATGGGTACTTGTACAAGTATAAGCCCCGTAATACTACGGATATAATACTGGGTAAAGATGGTTCGGTGGTGTGTTCAGGCCTCTCAATGAGAGGGTCCGGGCTGGGGTAACGGCAGGGGAATCAACAAGGACAGGGGGATAGCAGGGGGGGTCCTTGGCAAGATGGTATGCTGCAGATCGGGGGGTCAAAGAGAGCCAGAGGACAGGGATGGAAGTGGGGCGAGAGTGCAGGTCGTTCATGAAGTACTTGCACGAGAGCGACTGTGCTCACGATTAAGTACGAGGACTGGTGTGTGTGTAGAAGGAGTTGCGTCAGGCCGGGGGCCATTCGACAACAATCGGTATATAATCGAGCGAGTGGGAGTTGCTGGGAATGGCACAGACGAAAACAGGCGATACAAGTATTAAGAACAAGGGAAAGAGAAAAGGCGCCTGTCCTGTCATAAGACTATATCTGGCTGTTTGTACGACTCCACGGACGCAAGGGGGAGGAGAACGCAAGGGGGTGGCGTAGAATTGAATTCGCGAGTGATTCGAGAATATATCCGGGTTTGGATGTTTGTTTGAGGAGGACGGCTCGGTGAACAAGAAACGCGAGGGGAAAAGGGATCAAGAATGGAAAAAAAAAAAAAAGGTGGGTGGGTGGACATCACACCGGGAAGGAGGAATGGACGTAACCAACAACCAGGAAACGGGCTCATTGTTGACCAGTATCGGGGCTAGATGACTGGCAAGTTAAGAAGGGAGAGAGAGAGATACACGACACACAGCGATTCGTACAGGTACTCTCTCGCTCTGTAAACTGGTAGTTATGTATGGCACTAGCTCTGCGTCCGCTCTCGTACTAAGTACTCCTATGTTAAACTCTATTTCGCAGGGAAATAATCGGCCATAACACCCCCTCAACTTCAAGAACGATCTGCAGTGTGCTTTATTACTAGAACGCTAGTTATCAGCAGGCGACCTCGAGTCGGGCTCCAGAGTTCGGGTCGGCCGCAACCAACTCGGAGATGGATATATTACAAGTCTTGGATAGCGTAAAGCGTAAAGCGAAAAGCGGATATGTGGGTCGCTCGACAACGTGCCAAAATGCAGGACACCACTCTCATACGTTATTGCATTGGACGTGTGTGTGGGCCCGGCTCCACCTCCACATCCGCCTGTCCAGATTAGGAAACGGGCGAGCCGAATATGGCACGGTTTGCGGAGGTTTCCCATGAAACCTTTGTCCAAGGGGACAACGCGGAGAAGTGGGGCACAGGGGTTCCCAACCCACCACCTGCTTGTAAAGGTAAAGTACTCTGTAGAATACAAGTAGTTGACGGCGAGGACTATTAGCCACCGGGTTTTGTCACGTTCTTCTTTTTTGCCTCTTCAAGTTAATCCATAATGCAAGTACATATGTGCTCAGGGCTGTACCCGTCCCCGGCACGAGGGGGTGGATGCCTGTCCCGGTCCCGTATTGGATTGCTTGCCGGCAGAGATGGGCATGCATGCCCCTGGCGTAACGGAGACCCCCTATAATACGGTTCAGTTATTATTTTGCACTTCGTATTACTTGTAAGCTTAAATACGCAATACCAGTACGGAGTGCGAGTACGAACACGAGTGTGGAGCAGGATAATCTTGAGAGTACGGCAAGCATCACCACCACCGGTCGCGGTGGGTACAACTGTGACGGGGGTCCCTCGCTCGGGCCGCGTCCTTCATCCACTAGGCTATGTTCAGACCGAGGGTGGCGAGCGCAATCTGACATATTCCTCGCTGATCCTCTTGGATCTCTTAGCGTAAAATTTCTTCTTTCGTTTGAAACAGACCAGACCACCAATTGTCAATTTTGTGCCTGGACCTGATTCGAGATCATGGTGGCCGTGCCGCCGCAGATCTCAGCGCACGGCGCCGGAGTCGATTCGAATCGGAAGTAGCTCCGTTCATCGGTTTTCTGTTCCTTCTTTCTATTCGTTGGCGCATCCACCTATTAAAGGTGAGTCGGGTATTAACTAATACGTCGCTGAGATCGTCAGGTAACTTAATCGGAATGCTTACCACTCTCGTTTTCTGCTTTGTGCGCGCCCACGCTGTATGTAGTGTACATATAATATTTTCACTCGTCTGTGGCACGGCAGCAGAACATTCATTAGCCGAACCTCGGTAGCATTTGAAAGTGCCAACTCTGGCCCTGGGGAAAACCCCAACCCCAACCCCCCTTCCCTGTTTCCCCTAAAATGCATTGCAGAACAAGCATCACGAATATTATACTTGCTCTACGCAACGGACTAGCGCTCATCGCGGGCCCTCCCTTCTTCGGCGCACATTCCCGAAAGGGGAAGAGCGGGAGGGCGATGGCGCCGTTAACCGTTTTCCATCCGCACCTAGTTCTTACCGCACGGTCGATCGAGAAGGTGGCACAGAACAACTATTGACTCTTTTACACTTGGCGACTTGGCGGCTGAGGACTGCGGCGCCCAGACAGTTGAAAAAAGCGGGGGGCGGGGCCCGTCGTTATGAGCACTCAAACACATTGCAAGACCAACAGATTTAGCCTTCTTGGGGAAGAAAGAGCTAAGTGTGGGGCGACCAGGTTGGGTGTGAAAACGAGCACTACGGCGGGACACTCCGGCCCCGAAGTTCCACGGCGCCCTGAGTTTAAATTACCAGTCTCAACCGATCCGGCGGGCGCTCGCCACCCCCGACCGACTCCCGGGTGGTGTAGAAGCACGGAGTCCCCGCTACAGGCTATGTGGTTACAGGAGCCGGACATTCATTCACCATTTTCTCCCCAGCGAAACCAGAAAGTGATCGAGCATTACTCGCATGACAACGCCAACGGGCTAATAACTCGTATGCGAGTACAAGTACTACTTTGCGGGGGACAATGCCACGGGTGCCAAGCATTTCTGTTACGCCTTTTTAACATTAAAAAGTGAGGGCAACCGCGTGGCAATGTTACCGCTCGGAGTGGATCGAAGTAGTATTTTCCCCGCTGGGGGTCGAGACCTCGAGCAAGCAAGTAATTTTGATCGTGAACTCCCTCGGTGTATTACCTGTAATACTTGCTTACACTCCGTCATTTATCGGCCGCCCCTAGATGCGAAGGCGAGGCAGGACATATTCCTGTGGGAGAAGAAGACACAGCCCATGTCCGGGCCGGGTGGTCGAGGAGGACCACAAGCGCAACATCAAAGAAAGGAACCGCCCAAACAAATTGAGTCGCTACCAACCAACTGACACCGCCAAGCTCAGTATTATTAGCGGGTCCAGCAATGCGTCTCAGGGGCAGATTCCATTTCTCACATGCCCAACTGAGGTGAGTGGGGCCGTGGGACGGCAAAGTTACGCTTTCTCATTGGTTAACGGGCCCGGGCTTACGGCCCCACACCACCGCCAGGATCCCACACAAGAGGCCTTGTCCATGTCTGCCATATCTCGAGTCTCGGACGGGGCAATCGAGTCGTGCGCGCATGATCCGACTCATATGGCTTAGTCTAACCGTTTAGCTGACATCCGCAGCAGTGGCTAGTTTTTATCTCAGTAATGAAGAGATCCACCTTCCTTATAGGAAACCGCACTCGTACAAACAGCGGTCGGCGAATCTTGACTCCAGATCTATAGTTTGTTTATTATCCGCATTCCTTGTCCATGGGTCCCTTTAGTAACACTATCAATTGATGTACTCTAGGCATTCCGTGGTTGACCCGGCTGTCAGCGTACTTGTGTGGACAAGGACCATGGACGGGATGGTTCCGCATATTGGATGTAAGATTGAAAAAAAAAAAATCAAGTATCTAATGCAGACATCGATATTGTACAAATATCGGCACGACGCCATCTGGTCCCCGACACCGACACGGGCCGCAGCCCCCGCCTCCCTGCGTGCGTGCGCAATTGGGCTTTACCCAACAATGGCTCGACCAAATTCAGCCCAGACTCCGAATCCGCGGCAGCTACACACAGCGGGGGGTGCGAACGCCATATTGTCTGTGGGCTACATCCCTTGCTTGGGCGTGCCACCCATTGAAAGCCCAAGGGTGGTTCGCGGAATCCAATACCAAGTGAGCTAAGAAATCCACGGACGAGATGACGGGGACCACAACCCTGGGCCTTTGGGCTTGGACCCTGGGATTTTGGGGGCGAGATACCTTTTCCGGTTTGGTATAACCGCCCGCAGTGAGCGCAGGCTGCCCACACAGACCTCCATGTGCCCCACCCTCCTCTTCTTTCGCCTTCCCTTTTCATTGTTATACCTTCTGCTCGGTCCATCCCCCCTACCTTATCCTGCCCACCTCCACAGGGGAACGTTCTAATATGACATGGATGGAATGCAGTCGTCATCTGATGTACTTGTAAGTCCTTGAGATAGAAAAGAAGATAAGAGTAAACTTGAGGCTTATCACCCTAGACCTTTCCGAAACGAAACCCGCCTTCCCGGGTTGGAGTCATCGCGGGATGCTTGCTTCCTCGTACAGGGGAAAGAATCAAGTCGGGTCCAAACGAGACACCAAAGCGGGAAGAACATGGGGGAAACGTGGTTGACTCACCGCCGCGTGCGAGGTGAACCCTGTCAATAGAATCGGCACCGCGACCGATCCATCCCGATCCCCCCATTGACCACCATTGAGGATATTGGGGGGCCGTTGCAGGTGACCGCCTAAGCTCGGGCCCGGATATCTGGTGGCTGCGAGCTAAAAGCACGAGCCGCCCACCCTTCCAAGAAGCATTGGACGAAATATTGAAGAATCAAGGGCGAGAATGTGACAACTCTATGTCTTGAAAGCGTGCACGAGACATGGTTGCGTTGCATCGGCTGGAATGGGGACGAAGCGCCGGGATGTCACTCTGGTCCCAGCCACCCTTCACATCCAAGTGTTGATATTTACATGCATTCCAGCACTAGTCCATTCTAGAGCGGGGAACCACATGGAAGAGGATAACGCCCCCCATCGCCACTCCCAAAAAAATTACGGAGGAGGGATGTGAAGATGCACAGGCAGTTCGCAAGATGCTCATTAGCTCAAGCAGAACACTTGCTCCTACGTACCAATCAAAAAAATAGGGACCTATTTTGAGGTGGTGTACGAAATGACTCCTTGACTTGCGGCGTCCTCACCTCGCTCCTGGCCCTCAAAACTTAACCCGTATCGCATGCAGAAGAAACAAGGTATTATTACTTTAGGAAGTCGACCTGACACATAACAGGCCGCGCAGGTCAGAGAAGAGGGGGGGGGAGGGGACGGACTCCCGTCGTGCATATCCAAATCGACACTGAAACTGTCCATCTTTTGCCTAATACGGCTCTCTTGACGAATTCTTTTTTTGCTCTCCGGCCCCCAGTTTTGTTTCCAAGTACCTGTATCGCCCGCCCCAGTTCAGTGTGGCTCGGTTCCAGAGTTATGGAAATCCAGGTCTGGTGGGCATGCGAGCGGGAGAGGATTTTCCCGGCAGGGCCGGGACTCTTCTGTGGGTAAGGTGGGTGGTAGAGGATGAGCATGCGCACTTACAACATAGAGACTTACTACTTGTTCATCTCATGCCGTGCCCTCCCCTCCTTGTGCTCCTCGCCTACGGTTGGCGGGAAAATACGTTTCGAAATGGACTTGGCGGTTGGGGGTAGCAATGGCGGAGGAGAGAAAGAGGAGCATGGGTTGCTCGGACTATTTTTACCTCATCTTTTATCTTCGAGGAAGTCGAGATATTTCCGAGTTGGGGCCCACGGCGACGATTGGCCACTGGTTAACTATTCGGGGTCCTCCTTCCCGTCGCGGGACTTGTCACTCAACCAATCCAACTCAACCCAATCCCTGTTTGACCCCGCATCATGTCGTCGGATCACGTTCTGGTTCGTGACTTCATGTTGTGTGGTCTGAGGTTCTCCACTCGAACGTCCCGCCCGCAGGCATGTCAAAGCGCATGCCGGTTGAGCTTTTTGCCCTCGGTCTTCAGGGCAATGTGGGCTCTGGTCAACATGCACCTACGAAGTACCGGTTTTATGACATCGGTGCCGGACTCAGTCCCAGCCTTTACTCTAATACTGCGTCGAGAGAAATTCCATCTTAAAGTTCAGGGCCCCTGTGTCCCAGCCCGGGAGAGGCTGGGGGGAGACCGGGGGACGCCGGGAGATCCCTGGCGGGGAGGGTAATCGTGATATCTTCCCAACACCCGAAGCGCCACATGTCATCTGTCACGACAGACATGTCAAGCTCAAGGGCAGGGGTCCCTTGAGTAACTCGAACCCCCCTGAAGGATTGAAGATTTGCCAAGTCTTGACCGTGCAAGTTATCTCTCCCCTTTCCGCATGGATATACACGCTTTGGCACCGCTCCCAGCGGAGGCCATAGGCGACATATTTGTTCCTCCCCGACCAGTGTGCAAGCCGTTCGTTCACGAACCCGCCAGCCACTGCAATTTCACCCTTCTCGCCGGTCTTTGGGTAGGCCTCTCTTCTCATCCCTTCGGCTCTTTCCCTTCTATGCGAAAAGCGGCGACGATGTTGGATGACGGGAATGTCTAAGACTATTAATACTCAGAGAACCCTTCTCGAAATAGCACTCCCAACTCCAGTGGGGAAGTAGGGGAGGGGATAAAATGGATATCCGAAGAGCTTAAGCATTTAGTGAAGTAGAATAGGGGCTCCTAATGTTTTTTTTTGGGGGGGGTTCATGATCGTCCCGTCTAGTCATGGTTTTTGATGATTCCTTACCAATCGTAACATTTTGTGTTTGCTCCGAGTACTCGACAAGGCGCCGATTTCTCATGCTACGGGATCCCTCCTGTCCTATCCTACCTTGTAGCCACTTCACAGAGGAATATAATGGAGCGGATCGACTGGATGAGAGTGGACGGTAGAATGGGAGAGGGGGTATCGAAGGAGGCCGAGTGAAAAAAAAAAAAAAAAAAAGAGTCGCCGCTGGGAAATAGAAGAAACTTCGAGTTCCCGCAAGTCCTGGCGAACTCTCGGTCCCCTGCTGCTCTATCACCCAATACAGATGCTCTACCATGGCCTTATGAATCGTCCAGTGATGCTTCTGCTCATATTTTCCATCGTATTTGGCCGAAGTCTCAAGGCTGACAACCGGACTGCCCGCAATACGACCGCCACCATGGGAAAGGGGTGCACGACGACTAGATTTCCCACGGGCCAGGACCAGAGCGCTTCTAGGCCAGCGTCCGGTAGGGCTCCCACCTCAGTCCGATCGAACCGCCAGAGCCTTGCGAGCCTAGGACCACTCAATGAAACAGCGAACCGAGAGGGGAGCGTAACCCTCGAGGACCCTGGCGTAGTCCCCCCGGGCGACCACCACCCTCGGAAGGCGCCCCCATACCTAGTCCCTGCCTCGGATAACCATCCCACGGCTTCGATGGCCGTGGAAGCACCCCTTGCCCTCACCCTCACGGCCAAGCAAACAGCGCTCACGTCTCTGTACTCACTGCGAATTCCCCTCTCTAGAAAACCCTCGTCTCGTCCACAAAAGGCCCAGGTTAATGCCGTAAACCTGTGGGCCAACGAGGTAGCGATGTTTCCTCCCCTCAAGGCTTAGGCGGGACTCGCGAGTTAAACAGAGGAGAAAGGGGGGGTGGACTGGAGTCCTGAGGTGGCGCCTCCAGTGAGGATAGTCGCGATCCCAGAGCTGTGGAATTGTGCGGTGGAAGATGTCCACCGGGGTCCAGTGACGCAGAGGAGCGCGGGAAAGGAGAGGGGGGCCGGAGATGCCGTCCTTGAGGGAAACACAGGGTTCCCAGTAGCGAGCTAGGCCGACACTGAGGCGTAGAAGCTTGGGATACACTTCGGCCATGCTTGGGCCAACACTCAGTAGGTATGTTGTGCGAGCCAGATATGGCCCGGAGGCACGAGCGACGAGAGTGAGAAAGTGAAAAGAAAAGGCCCTCGTGAGGAAGAAAAATTCAAAAGAAAGCCATGAAATTTCTAAAAAAGATTTCTCTTGACTATAGAATGACTTCGAGCCCCCCCTCAAATCAACTCCCTTACATGAGTAGAGGCCAACAATGCAAGTCAATAGAAGCGCGAAGGGAATCAAAAGAAAACCCAGATTAAACGACTTGGAAGACGACAAACAAAAAAGCACAAACAGAAAAAAAGAAACCAGATCATTTTCACACCCAAAACGCCGTTAGCCTATAGTTTCCGACCATGATACCCGGATCCTCCTGCTTCTAAAACAAACCTGCCGCGTTTCCCACGTAACAGAGGAGATCAGTCATTGGCTAGACTCCTCCACGTACAACGATGTCTCCCGTGCTAAACGAAACGTTGGAATTCGGCAAGTCTAAGAGCGGATATACTCAAACACGACCATGGCATGGCCACGCTCATAGGCCTCTGTTGATACTGTTAGCAATCACCGTACTATCATAGGGTGAAAAGTCGGTGGGGTTTCGAGGGGTAACGGTTTCTTACCAAGGCTGATCTGCTCCTTGGGCTTGAACTTCAGGTTCCTCATCTCCTCCACAACCTGGGCATACACTTGCGCGGGCGGCGCCGTCGAGTCGATACAGTTGGCCTTGATTGATAGCAGTACCTTGCCGCCGACCTTGAGGAAGCATCCGGCGTTCTCAGCAATAATACGGGCGGGGTCGGGCTGCGCGACGTCGCAGAAGATGACGTCGACCATGCCATCGACGAACAGGCGGTAAGAAGCGGGCTTCCTGGCATCCTCGACAATGGGGTTGACGTTGTGGCGCTTCTGGCACATGGTGATGAGATCACGTCCGCTCCTGCGGGAGAACTCCACGGCGTAGACGCGGCCGGTGGGACCGACGATATCGGACACATGGGACACGGTGGTACCCGAGGCGGCACCGAGGTAGAGGACCTTGCTGCCGGGCTGGATGTAGAGGGTGTCGATACCGGCGAGGATGGAGGCGGCGATCTTGGACCGGAAGGGGTTCCACAGACGGTACTCAAGCTTGTTCGTCGTGGTGGAGCCGTCCTCGTTCGTCGTCGTCTCGCTGACCTCGACCTTCTTCTCGCCGTAAACGCTGACGCCGGGGGCGAAGCTCCTCGTCGCTAGGTCATCCTGCTTTCCGCGAGAGATGAACACTCCGGGGTGGCGATGGCGCTCCTGGTAGGTGAAAACTCGGTTAGCACAACTTCAAGGTGTTCCTGATGCAGGGAGGTGGTAAGACATATACGTACGACGATCGCCTTGTTACCACCAGCCGCGCCGCCGCCGCCTCCACGACCACCGCGGCCGGCACCACGGCCACGGGGGGCACCACGGCCGCCACGGGCACCACCTCGACCACCGCCTGTTCAGGTTAGATAAGGTTCTGCGCCGTCTCGGGTAGGAATAAGGGGAGTAGAGCAGCGCAAGGTACGCATGTCCGCGGTGGTTGTTACGTACCACGTCCGCCGAATCCACCACCACCACCACGGCCGCCGCCACGGCCGCCGAATCCACCGCGGTCACCTCCACGACCGCCGCCACGTCCTCCGCGGAATCCAGGTGCCATTGCTAAGGTGTCTGGGGTATCAAGAGTTCGGAGCGAAGAGTATCGTATCGGCTGATAGGTGTTCAGGAAGAACGAGGCTGGGGAGCGCTGTGTATCGCAAAAGCCTGGTAATGAGAGAAGCGGTGGGCTGGTATTAAAACTCAAGACTCGTCACTCTGCGCCAAAGGTTCGAAACCGGATGTCGAGAGTTGCAAACGCTTGTTTGGCAAACGGACGAGTGATGGTCGGTCTGTAACTTTTTGGGGAAGCAGTTCAGAAATTTTCGTTTTTTCTGGCTGGACTTTTTTTTGGAGTAGCTTCCCTTGGGAAAATTTTCGGCCACTCAAAGGGCTATCTAATCGGGCTGCGGGGAGGTAATTGAGCGATATGGTTGGCCGGATTAGATAGAATTTGTTAGTTCTTATCCGAAGATACGCCGACCTTCATGGGCACGCCAGCCTCTGCACAACGCAACCTTCGGCGAGTTGCCTGTACTTTAGTTAATGGAATCACGTGGGCAAGCTCATGCCTCAGTCCGCCTTCAAGGTGTGAAGAAAGCTGTGATGTAAGGCAGTCCACCCTGGGCAAGGATAGGAATCAAGTTGATTGATATCTTTCCCGTACTATGACCCAAACTCGTGCAGAATTTACTTGGCTGTTAAAAACACTCGACGAAGACATGCTACCGACTCGAAACTGTATCCCTCTCCTCCCATCCATCCTTGTCCTTACGCGGCCTTCGCGAACGACTCGATAAAGTCCGCTAGCTTCTGCGCCCCCTCAAGGGGTATCGAGTTATAATTGCTGGCGCGGATCCCCCCTACACTGCGATGGCCCTTGAGACCCGTCAAGCCAAGGGCCGAGGCCCCCTTCAAGAACGCCTTCTCCGACTCGTCGGGGTTATCGCCCTTAGTCACACGGAAGCAGATGTTCATCGTCGATCGGACCGACTTATCGGGGACGATGCGGTACACATCAGAATTAGCTTCCAAGGCACCGTATATAAGCTCGGCCTTCTTCTTTGCGACAGCCTCTTGTCCGTCAACTTTGTCCGGGAAGACTCTCATGAGTCTCTGCAGAACTTGACCGGCGATGTAAACACTGCAGAGAACCAAGTCAGAACATATAAGCGGGCGGGTTCGGTCAGATGACAGCAACTTACTCGAATATGCTGAGTGTGTTGTAAAGGCTGTTATTCTTGGCAGCAATCTCGTACGATAGGACAATGGGTCCGATGGGGAGACCGAGCTTGCGGAGGAGAGTAGGCGAGGGCTGGGAGGTGGTGGGAGGAAGAAGCGACTTCTTCAGAATGGCAATGGTGATGCCGGGACACCCCAGGTTCTTCTGGGCGCCGAAGAAGATCAGGGAGAAGTTCTTGATGGGGATCCTGCGGGAGAGGATGTTGGAGGACATGTCGGCAACAACAATGGGGCCGGTTCCATCTGCCGATGGGGCGAGGGCCTCAGGGAATTTGGGGAACTCGACTCCGTCGACGGTCTCATTGTCACAGTAGTAAACGAAAGCGGGGTCCTTGGACAGGTTCCAGGTGCTCTCATCGGCTATCTTGCCAAACTTGCCGTCGTTGCTGGCGCGAGCGTCGGAGACGAGGTTCACATATTCGGGGCCGAGAAGCCTGATGGCCTCCTTGTGTGCCTTGTCCGACCATCCACCGGTGACGATGTAGTCAAGCTTTAGCTTCTCCTGGACGGCCTTCCTGAGTTCCTCGGTCAGCTTGTCCTGGTCGGCGTCCTTCTCATCAGCTACCCCAAGGTCCTTGAGTATCTGGGCCTTTTGTCTGGTCACCCAGGCGCCAACGAGGTTGTACACGACGGCAGAGAACTGGCCTGTGCCACCGCCCTGGAGGAACAAGATCTCGTAGTCATCGGGGATATCCAGGTACGAGGCCAAGTCGGCCTTGGCGGTGTTAATGATGTTCGCTGCATGCTCCGAACGGTGCGAGTGCTCCGCAATTCCAAGGCCTGTCCCATTGTAGTCGAGTAGTGCTTGGGCAGCCTTCTCTAGGACCTCCGTAGGAAGGGCAGCGGGCCCAGCTCCGAAGTGGGTGATGTCAGCTCTGGTAGGCATTTTGGTCGGCGGGAGAACTTGCGGCGGGGGTGGGGGATGGATCTCTCGTTGCTAAGTAAGGCCGGGATGGTTCTAAGAGCTTAGGTTACAGCTTGAATGGAATCGTGGTGGAGACGGTGTCTCTTAAAAGGAAGACTGGGTTGGGACTGAGTCAAAGGTACTACTAAATCAAGGTAAAAAAGACTCATGGCGTCCAATGCCCGACATCGGGATTGGTCTACTATTAATTGGTGGTACTACGAGTACATTGAACATTCCGTGTCAGGACGGCATCGAGCTTGTGTACACGAATGGCCCTTAGTGCCCGAGAACTAATTACCATTACCGATACATAATCGGAAATGCAGCCGTTGAAGTCATAGAACTGACTCACGGAGGGGGGAGCGCGTGGGGAGCGCAGCGCAGAGTGAGGTCACCACAGGTGCCCCTCCATGTTTGGCGACGCGGGGCAATGTTGCTGATAGTGGGGGTGTCCGCATTACAAAGATGCGTGCATGATCCGAGTTACATGCCAAAGGTCACTGTGGCTTGTGGCTTGAAACATGCCAAGCCACATATAACACGTGACCGGATCACAACAAGTCCACCATCATACCCCTACGGCCCTTTAAGTCAGGGTTTTCGAGGTATAACAGTTTTTTCCATTATTTATCAAATCAGTAGATTTTATCGTCAATTATTGGAATAATAAGTAAGGTATGTTGATATCAATATTGTCCCTTCTTTCCTTGTATTTGGGCTGGCAAATTCAGGTTGTCACCTGGCTGCCGACTTTTCCATTGCCCATCAAATAAATTTCCCACCAAAACGTGGTAACCCTAAGCCCTTCAGCCCAGCCAATGAGAAGCGGAGCCAGCCCAAACGTCAACTTCCAGAGCCCTCCCCTCCCTCGCAAAGGACATCGACAAATTTCTCTACATCACTACTAACCTTTCGACACAGCCAGCAATCGAGGCCATCCGCAAAATTCAAGATGGTAAGTCGCGCCCGATTAAAACTATTGACAAGAGAATCAAGACATTGCGATATTCCGTTCTCCTCGTCCTACGTCGAAGCTCTTGCCCCTGCCCGAAGACTTTTTTTCCTCTCTCGCTACAGCCCTCGATCGAACTTCCGCGACGGACAATGGTGATTGACTCGGGGGAATTATAGGTTCGGTACGCAGCCCAGGAAATCTCCTCCGCCAAGTCGGCGCGCGCCCGCGGCTCTTACCTCCGTGTTTCTTTCAAGAACACGAGGGAGACCGCCCAGGCCATCAACGGATGGAAGCTGCACCGCGCTATTGCCTTCCTTAACAACGTCACCGAGAAGAAGGAGGCTGTCCCCTTCCGCCGGTTCGCGGGCAGCATTGGTCGATGCGCGCAGGGTACGAAACCCCCCGACTCCCCCCGAATCTCCCCCCGATTTTTTTCAGCTTCGTCGGTGAAGAGGTGTGATAGTGGCATTCGGAGTTTGTCACTGGGTGAAAGCGTGGAGGCAATAGGGCCCAGGAGATACCATCGCACAGTCAAGCATGCTAGTTGTGGGCTTTATACTGACTCTGTTCGAATAGGCAAGCAGTTCGGTGTCACCCGTGCTAGGTGGCCCGTAAAGTCCGCCGAGTTCATCCTCGGTCTCCTCAAGAACGCCGAGTCCAACGCCGATGCCAAGGGTCTCGATTCCAGCAACTTGATCGTCAAGCACATCCAGGTCAACCAGGCGCCCAAGCAGCGCAGGCGCACTTACCGTGCCCACGGTCGTGTACGTTGCACCCGTGGATTTCTTATATCCTGGAGGACAAAAGTCGCTGACTTTTACTCATACAGATCAACCCCTACATGTCGAGCCCCTGCCACATCGAGCTCATCCTCACCGAGGGCGAGGAGGCCATCGCGAAGGCCGAGTCTACCGAGACCGTGAGGCTCAACTCGAGGCAGCGTGGTGCCCGCGTCCGCCAGGCTATCACTGCCGCGTAAACGACGGAGCTAAACGCTGGATGACGGGAGGGCGAAAAGGGGGGCAGGCGGGGTTTGGGATGAGCCGTGGTATTCCTTTTTATTTTGTTACCGGTGTACGGTTGAGCATGGCATTCAGGGAACGGCTTCCTCGCAGGACCTCGATCAATAAAACGTTGGCATGATCAAACGGGATGCAGCACTTGATGATTCCCAGCAGTGAAAGGCCAATTCCCTGTACGATGGGCTATGTCGGAGTACCATGGCGCAAGGCAGGGTTTGGCAGATATCAGTTGGAGCCAGTATAGCTTCAGCTGAGCACGCTAATTCAAAAAGTTCAATGCATACTGGGTACTTGAGCCTGGAATCCGTCACTTGAGGTGGTTGCCCTGTCTGTGGTGATTGATATTGGTCAAATCCAGCCTGGCAGTTTGCCAAGCAGTATTGGTAGAGTATACTGGAAGTCCATAGACCTTCGTGCTACCACGGTATCAAGCCATATCAGGGGGAAGGTAATGGCTGGTGGGGGGTCTATGAGACCGATGGACGCTCGGCCGCTACTGCTTAGCCTAAGGGCCTTAGTGGGCTCAAGTCAACAGCCACACAATGGTAGAAGAAGATGCAGGCAATGCAAACCACGAACATTGGTGGGCGCCACTACCTTGGAAGCCTTGATCAGATGACCAAAGCCCACATTCCCGGGCAAGACAGCGAGACACGTGCATGCCTTGAAAGCCACTTGGTAGGCCAAGTGTTGGGAACTCATTTCGGGACTATCTATCCTCTTTAGTGTTGAATGCTCTATCCAATACATGCAGCCAAAACCCGAGGTGAGTGTACCTCTTAGCCGAAGCTTATTATTCTCTCTCGCCGGATGCCATTGCTCCCTCTACGACATGACCATCCCCCTCTCTGTACATACATAATCTCTCATTCTTCTACAACCCCTCAAACCAGCCGCTTGTGTTACCATGGTACGACATGCATTATTGGGCATCCCACATCCAGGCACATCGGAGCTCAACCCTGCCTTACTGGTTTTACCTACCTGACAGGGAAGGTAGACTTCCTCACCCGGCAGGGCCGTCTGAGGGATCCAGTTCCATCTCCACGTTTTGAACTAGCTGAGGACCAAAAGGAGGGCATGCATGAGCTCTCCTTTTTGTTCGGGACTTATACAGCTCCGACCCAGCCTATCAAATTAACTCAAACTTTCGCTTTCATCCGTGGCAGCAGAAACTCTGTGTAAGTGATATAAAAGTGGGTGCAGGTCGATCGTCACTGCCGCTTACATTTTAAGTGTCAGTATCCCGAGCCAAACTGCCTGTCTTTGATCATTTTCGAACAAAGATGTTGGATTTACAGAGCCACATATCCTCCTCCCACATCCTCCTCTTACATCCTCCTCTCATATGTATCCTCCACCCATATCCTCCCCTCACACTGGCTTCTCATCTCCTACTATTCTTCACCCAAGCAAAGAAGACAAATCTAATCTCCACCATAGGAACGGACACCATTCCCGTGCCTCATCACGACTCCACCAGCACCTGCGGATGACTGAATTAGAACAGAAGAGCCGAGCTTTTACATAGTAGATCGGCTCTTTGGTCCGTGTTCGAGGACGAGTGCCTTACTGGCGGGAACGACGCCAACGTCCCCATCGTCGTCCTAAACTGTGCTCTCGATCAACATACCGCGCCATCAGGCCGTCCACAGCCATGGAGAAGGATGCTAGTAGAGCTTCCCAGCCCTGGAGGCCCAAAGTAGCGCGGCATTCAAAAACGAACACCCCCAGTATGTTTAGGCGGCCCCATGAAAGTCCCATAACTAAGCCTATATTCTCACACCCTATCATGTTTAGGAACCTACGTGTGGCCAAAAGGGTCTATCCCCAAGGAGATATTCGATCAAATCATCCAGTACTTGTCGTTTTCTCATTTGAAGAACATGAGGCTAGTCTGTCGAGACTTCAACGAGAAGACATTAGCGAACTACCTCCACACTTTCGCAGCCCGGTTTAAGCCCGAGTTTTGCCTTTCCTCCCCTACTTCCTTAAACCCCTTCTTGAGCCACGACCAGAATATCTTCGCCCGGCACGGACATCACGTCCGCCGGTTCTCACTATGCCTCGAGGTCGATGAAAACGAGCTTGCCTGCCCTCCTATCGAACCGGACCAGAAGATTGTTTCGGCGTTCTGGGGTCACTACCTCTGGCCGCACGAGGAATACCGCCGCTACACCGATTTTATGCAACTAGAAAGCGCAGCCGACGATACCAAAGCTGTAGCGGCCACGTTGAGTTCCATGGAGAACGTGAGAGAGATTGCCATATCCTGCGATCCGGGCTGGGGACGTCTCCTTGGCCCCGAGCGGCCTCTAGTTGCCGCCAAGGTGCTCCATGACCATGGTCAGGCAATAGGCATGCCGACCTCTCGTAACCGGCCCCGGTCCGGCCACACGCCTTATCCCGGGACATCCACAAAATTCATAGAAGACGCAGCTAAACGGAGATCCTCGACACTCGAGAAGATGATTCTCACCGCGGGTCATACCTCAAAAGACGTTCTGACGGACATGGACCCCAAGGATGTTGAGACTTTATGGAAAAGGGGTGAGATAGCCCTATCTCAATACGACTGCCAGCCAGGCCTATCACCCACGTATCTGAAGAAACCACAAAGGGACTTCCTCGTGGAGTCGGAGTGGGCTAGCAGGGCCCTCGTTCAGTCATGGACCATAGGAATCGCAGACGTTTCCCGGGACGGAGGCCTGGGCCACCTCGTCTGCCTGAGCCTCGCGAAGATACCTAGCAGCCACCTTCCCATCCTCACCTCCAAACATTTCTGGGACAACCTACCCAATCTGAAAGAGGTGCGACTAGGGGTCCTGGCCGACTGGAGACGGCTCGCCAGGGAGCAGGGGACTGGATTTTTGAGGGACGAAAAGGTTGACCCCGCGGGGGCGGCGGTCGACGCCTTCCAGCTACTTCGAATCATATCTACGCGGGATAACATCACCACTCTTCACTTTGAGTGGATATGCGGCGGCGAGCTGTCATGGGGGAGCCAAAGAGGGCGGTACATCTTGCCCGCCCCCTTTATCCGCCGCCCTGAGGACATGGTGCAGACAGACGTCGTGTCTCGGACCGAGGACCTCCTCTTCCTTCCATACGTTACGAACCTGTCTCTTAGAAATTGCTGGTTCTCCCCGCACGTGTTCCTCTACGTGATGAGGAAGATGGCTAGACGGAGTCTCATTGAGTTGAAACTTGAGTCGGTATCTCTCTCCGGGGCCGCGACGAAAACGGACAATAGTCAAGAGCCGCATCCACTACTTCGGAGATTAAGGATGCGCGCCATGATGCAGCCCCTGGCAGCGTTCGCGCACGTCACAGGTGCCACAAACATAGCCTTACACCTACCGGTAACGGTAGAGGACCCGGGCCCGGGCCTTGAGGCCTCTGACTTCGGTGGGGTTCAAATCCCGGGGCTTGCGCCCACAGACGAATCACCAGATGGGGCGCCTGGGCTCCTAACCTGGCCAGGGATCATCGACAGCCTTAGCTCCGGGCCAAAAGTGGCACCATTCGCACCCACGAACGACGGAGAAGATGGGCCAAAGGTCCCCGCTTCAGATGAAGCGCCTACCCTGGATAGGATGGAGTTCAAGTCCTGCGGGTACGTGGCGGTGGAATCTCCTCGCATCAACACCTCACGCATAATGCCGTGGGGGGCGCTTGCGAGCCACTACGGCTGGACAGTCGCCAGCCCTGTCCTCTCGAGGGATCCGGGCGCCCAAGCGGCCCTCGAAGCCTTGGAGAATTCCGAGTTCCGTGGTATCGTGAGGGAGGCGATGCAGGAGAACTGGTCCGATCTGAACGGGTGGATCGTGCCGGCTCTCCCAGATGCAGAGGAAGAGACGCTTCGTTACGTGTTTGGTCTACGGATGGGCTGGACGGGTGTATATAACGAGCAAACCGTCGCTCTGGCCACGACGGTCAACCCCATGGTGCCCGGAGAGGGCAGGTTTACGGGTGCTGTTTCGGGCTATGCGAAATCGCGAGTTCAAAACCCGCCTCTTTGACTCGCTTTTTTTTGGAAGGGCGTTTCCATTATGGGTCACGAACGGATATGATTTTTTTTGTCTTCTGTATTCATGAACCCCGGGGTACTGAAAGGGAGAAAGAAGATGGCTCAAGCTTGTGATGTGTTTGACTGGAAATCGATCGTTTTATGCCTGGGTCAGGAACGTGGATATGCTTGTTGGTCCCTGAGCGGTGTACTTCGCAGATAGACTGGTGAAATACACTGGGAAGAAATATTTGTCATTTGCAAACTTCTTGCTTCGATTACCTAGATTATATTCCATGGTCGCCCCTGCGTGCTGTACGTACGGTGCTTCGCGCCTCTTTGGAGGTAACTCACGCTTGCTTGTTCCTGCTAACATCTTGCCAAGAAAATGAGGGACTAGAGATATAGAAGCCCAAGCCCAGAGACAGTATCCCTGTCCAACCATACCTAGATGACTACAGCATACCCCCCCCCCCGGGCCCCACGGCGAACCTAGAGCTTAGCCTCCGGCTTCGCTGCGCCCTCCTGGGTGGCTTCGCTCACGGCTCCCGCCACGTCACCACTCCCCACCCTCTTCAGGATCCACGCGCTCACGTCACCGTTAAACTCGTCCCTGCAGAGGTCGTCGTGAAGCTGGTGGAAGCACCCCTCGTAGGATTTGAACTCCGCGTCCGGGATCTCCTGCGCGTCGAACCATCCCTTGCTGGCCTTATAGCTGGTGACCTTGTCCACGGTCCCGTGGCCCAGGAACAGCGCCTTCACGTTCTTCGAGAGCGTCCACTTCCCGGACGACAGGCTGGACGTGCGGTCCAAGAGGCCCGCGAGGCCCTCGAGCGTGCCGGTGTCGTGGCAGAGGTCGTCGTCCGCCGTGCTCTTCTGGGCCACCGGGTCGCGGGAGAGGTACTCGACGGGGATCTTGTTGACGAGGTGCTGCCTGGGCAGCAGCCGCCCCACGAGCCTCCCCAGGAACACCTTCAGCGCCGACGGCTCCTCGCCCTCGGGGAAGGCCAGGAAGGGCGCCTCGAGGACCCAGCCGTTGACCTGGCGGACTATCTCCTCGTACTCGGGCGCCGACGCGAGCGCGAGCGCCTCGCCGCCGCCCATGCTGTGCCCCATCACGAACAGCGGCACGGGCGACGGGAGGTGCGAGGAGATGAAGGCCGCGAGGTCGGAGAGCACGAGCGCCGTGGGTCCCGTCAGGCCGCGCTGGGACGGCTCGGCGACGGAGCGGCCCCAGCCCCGCTGGTCGAAGCCGTGGACCTGCACGCCCGAGGAGGCGAGGTGCCGGAAGAGGACGTTGTAGCGATTTATGTGGTCGCTGAAGCCGTGGACGAAGACCAGCTTGGCCTTGAGGGGGCCGGTGGGCTGGTCCCGGGGAAGACGAGACTGAGGTTAGTTCATCGCTCAGGAAGAGGGTAATGAGTGAGAGGATGCGGCGGGAGAATGCGGCGGGGGATGAGGGCGTCCTACCGTCCAGGTCTTCGTGTAGAGGCTGACATCACCGATTTTGAAGGTACCTTCCGTTTCGGTGGCCATGGTGAGATCGTTCGGCTCAGGGTGTAAAGCTCGGTGTGCGAGAGTGAGAGTTGGTCGTCGGTGGAACAGCTCTGCCTAGTTTATATCGAACAAAAACTGACGGAAAGGGGTATTATTATTCTAAAATATCGGGGTAAGTTTATACGCAGATAGTCCAAGGAATACGAGCCTTACCAAGATGGTAAGCCTCGTTTAATACGTGCAAGAGGTTATGTGGTGGCGTTTTGGTGCTGATGTTTGGGGGCTGGCATCTGAGAGCTGACAGCAGTTGGGTCATTGTACAGCGAGACTTGTATTAATACTTGCTTGTACCGGCCCGGGATTGGGGATTTAATACAATCACATGCCTCACTCGACGGCAGCCCCGGCCAATCCGGAGGAGCTCGCCCAATGACACACAAGACGTGTGGTACCACGACTTTTCCTTCTCTATTTCGACCTGTCACTGATCGATGGCTCTACCAGTAAAACAAAGAGACGGGTATTTTCTAACCATTATTCTATCTCTTACGACTTTTTGCGCTAAATCCAAGTCGACTGACACCTCCGATGCTCGCCTCTGCTCGTCTCCGCTCGTCTCCATTTCCTTCTCTCCTCGTCTCTCGGCCCATCCGTCCCCGTTGTAGACATGCCTCCTCGTTGAGTGGAGTTGCCGATTCTATCATCTATCCTGCCCCCAGAGAGAGTTCTGTAGAAAGCCCCCAAAACTAAAACAATAATGATACAGTAAAAAGAGAAAGAAGATTTGACCCGTTGCCAAAGATATTGCCAAAGTGGACATCTAAGGTCAACTGGTACCTATACTTGTATAAAGGCGGCCTGTGTGCCAAGGCCAATACATGTACGTATGTATGTATGCATGCATAACAGACCTTTTCCTGGGAACCCCATGTACCGGAGCGTGTCGCTCTCACGTCGCTCTCTCAGCGGGGTGCGAGTCTCGCCAGTTTTATACCAGGGGAGGGACGGGGGAGGACCTCATCACCGGAGGACCTTCTTCACCGTCTCGGGGCGCTCTGGCAAGTCTTCCGTCTTCCCATCCACCTCACCCTCCTCCTCCGCATCGGCGTCTTCGTCGACCTCCCTGTCTAGATCTTGCTCCAGCTCCTCAATCTCCGTGATGTGTCCTAGAGACACGTCCCGCCGAAGTAATTCCGTGGGCTCGCCCCCGGTCATTTGCCATTCCATGAGCTTGCTGAAGGCGCTGTGTGGGTCCTCTGACAGATCCGCGTACCGCCCAATCTCCGCCACCTTGCCCTCGTTGTTCAGCACGATGATCTGGTCCGACCGCTTGATGGTCGAGAGTCGGTGCGCAATGGAGATGGTCGTGTTGTTGCCCTGCAGGAGGGTTATCAGCGCCGCGTTGACGAGCGTCTCGGATTCAGCATCGAGCGCCGACGTCGCCTCGTCCAATATCAGGATGTCGGGGTTCTTAATGAGCGCCCGCGCGATGGCGATGCGCTGCTTCTGGCCTCCGGAGAGCTGGCTACCCCTCGCTCCCACCTGCGTCTCGAGACCGTCGGGAAGGTCGCTGATGAAGGTGCAGTTGGCCTTGCGCGCCGCCGTGACGATCTCCCCTCTGGACGCCTTGGGCTTGCCGTAGGCAATGTTCTCGGCAATGGTCCCAGAGAACAGAACCGGCTCCTGCGACACCACTCCGATGCGCCGCCGGAGTGACTTGACGTTCATTGTAGTCACGTCCACCCCGTCGATGGTGATGGTCCCCGACGTGGGGTTGTAGAATCGGAGCAAGAGTGAGGCGACCGTCGATTTGCCACCGCCGGACGGCCCGACAACGCAGACGTTGCTTCCCGAGGGAATTTCGAAGTCGATTCCGTTGAATATGCTGACGGCTGGCCTCGTGGGATACGCGAAATGGACGTTATCAAACTTGATCGCACCATGGGCTGACTTGACCTTAATCCCCTTCGTCTGAGATATCGTAGGGTTGCGGTCCTGTAGTTCGAAGAGACGGCTTGCCGCGCCGACCCCCTTCATGAGCTCCGAGAAGAAGCCGGTCAGGTTACTCACGCTGCTGCCCGCGAAAGCGGTGTACATCATGAACGACGTGAGGCTGCCGACGGACAAAGCCCCCGTGCTGACCAAGTTGCCGCCGACGACGAGCATGGCCAAGATGGCCATGTTCCCAACCCACCCGGTCGTGGCGAAGAATGTCGCAAAGACCTTGGATTCCCGTAATCCGAGGTTGAAAATCTTCCTGACCTGGTTGTTATATCTGGCAACCTCTTGCGCCTCGCCAACAAAGGCCTGGCTGGTCCTCACGTTCCCTAGCCTCTCCTCGCCAATCTTGGACAGGGTTCCCACGTTCTTTTGAATCGATCGGCTGATGTTTCGGATGGCCTTGCCGTAGAGGTACCCTCCGAACGCCACGGGAGGGCCGATAACCAGGAGGATTGCCGAGAGCTGCGGGCTCAGCCAGACCATGGCCGAAAATGCCGCAGTCCCGGCGAACAGCGCCCTAAGGCCGTCGCTGACGTTCTGGGTGATGGACTTCGCGACGATGACGCAGTCCGCCCCGAGGCGCGAAATGAGATCGCCGACCCTGTTGGCATCATAGAACTCGGCGTCCTGCACGTAGGTCCGTCGGAAAAGAGAGGAGCGAAGTCTGGCAACAACCCTCTCGCCAATGATGCGTAGGAGGATGATCCTCGCAAAGTTCGCTCCGGCACCAATGGTCAGGAATCCGCCGAGCGCGATGAAGAAGTGGGGGAGTGTGAGACCGAAGATGCGGGGATCCTCCACATCTTTAGCGTGGGTGACTATGTCAAGGACCTTTCCGACGACGTAGGGTAGGGACAGTGTGACGCAGGACGAGAGAGCGAGGAACCCGCAGGCGAGGGCGAGCCACCTGAGCTCCGGGCGCGCAATTTTGATCAGCCGTAATATCTCGCTGGATGGGGGTTTACCCTGCGACTTCCCATCCTTGGAAAGCCTCGCGCTCAGGTTGATGTGTGCCGCCTTTGCCGCCCTGTCACTCTTGGCGAATTCATCCTCCACCTCCCGGCTAGGTTCCTCAGCGGGGTTACCCTTCTTGTCCGGCGAAGAGACATCTGTGCCGTCTGCCTTTTGTCGAATCAAAGACGTCGCAGAGAATGCTCTCCTAGGGAACTGGGGTGTCGTTGCGAAGGGACCTAGGCCCACATGAGTGAGGTTCGCCGGATATCGCGGGCTCGGCCGGGTTAAGAGGTTCGGAAGGATTCTGTCGGGGGTTCTTGTGTTTGAGTAGAATGTCCTCGACTGAGGCTTCAACGCGAATGCATTGGAGCGAGTTGAAGTAGTCCTCGCGACCAGACTGATCGGCTGTGCAAGCTGCGACCTGCCACAAGCCATAAACCGGAGGGCTATCGTAGGGACAAGCGCGTGCGGGACTGCGCCCGAAACCATGGTGACCGTCTCGAAGTTAGGAATGCTCTCATGAGAAGCGGTGTGTTGCACCGTTATAGAGGCCTATCCATTGTCACCTCGCTGTTGGGAATGGTAGGTGATAATAGTAGGAGCGGGATGAAATTTCTCATGCCGTCATCGGATGTACATCCGAATACATTTCCGAGGTATGGTCGGGGATATTAGCCGCTGGACGAACTGGGGCCAGGCGCCACACGTGACCCATTCTATGGCGTTCGTTAATCGCCAGTCATTACATCCTACATGGTAATATTTCAGGCTTCTCCACCTGTCACCGGTCTAGCAATGCATGGTGAGCCTACGGGCGATCTGCACGGGTTTGATGGTACGTAAGGATGTGCATAAACTTTCCGGCTAGAGAGTTGGTTACTATCACATCCCTTGCGCCCACTGTCTTGGTCTTGGGGACGAACCCTATCGGGTGGCGTGTAGTCTCTTTTCTTGGGAAGACGTGCCTAGCTTGTTACGGTGAGCTCGAACGTGAGAGTCTCTATGATGATGACAAGATCGGTGTTTACACCCCGGGTCTATATAATTATCTATTACATTCTTTACCAATGAAATAGAGAGACCCTCCAAGCTACGGAATCTGTATTAGTTAGCTGGCTTCCTTCTGGAAAATTAGGAAAGCTAATTGAGACATGGAGCTATTATTATCAGTTAATCCAGGGTGGTGCTCAGGCAAACCACACCGCTTAGTCAGCTAACCTCGGATCGGACGTGGTGTGATCTTGACTCTTGCCAAACCCATCACCACGCTCCACCCAACAAAGATCCGTAAAGACCTCACTACCACAACCCACCCCGAGTCCGCCACAGCATCTCGACAACAATCCTTCAAAATGGGGTACGTATCGCTTGTTTGCCTACGCACCACCCCCGGCCGCTCTTCCCTTTATCGCGCGCCCCGGGCCGACTCAATTGGGCTCGAGAAGACGCATTGAATTGGCCCTCCCTGAAGGAGATGGGAACATGGTTTTCAGAGCTCCGCCAGCTAACGACCCCAACACAGTATCGTCAACCGCGTTAACAACGTCCCGCAGCTGCAGCGCATGTACCAGGCTGCGTACCGCCAGCACACCCGCATCTGGAAGATCGTAAGGCCACCCTCCCGAGGCGGCATTGACCACCCCGTCGCTGTCGAGGCGAGAGAGGGTATCAATTGGGGACAGAATGGCTAACTGTAGTGTGGAACAGAACCCCAGGTCCCGCTGGTATATGACCCCCTACCTGATTGCTCTCTGGGGCACCTTCGGAGGTTCGTTTCGCGTGCGACTATCCTGTTTTCTCCTGGTCCCTTTTCTAACGAGTTCTCGACTTTCTAGCCTCCCTCTACGCCATGGGCCGCAAGACCCTCGGCCACAACACCTGGTTCGCCAGCAAGTCGGCGTAATCGCACCGCTTCGCAAACAGTGGTTTACATTGCCGGGCTTCGTCGCAGGGGCGGGGGACAGTGTACAGTGTGATACATAGATGCAATAGACCGACATTTACCAAACACCGGTAGCATACGTACACAGGGTCAGACATGGGTTGGTTCACTGAGTCTTGCTTGTGTCGTAAAGTTAAAAGAAATCCTCTTGAGTGCTATGTATGAGCGCCGATAATTACCGAAACCTTTCTCCCTACCGCGCAGCAGCGTCACTCCATCCTAGAATACATTGTACGTGGGTTTCCTCATACTTGTGAGAAGACGTTCGAGGGCCAAACAGACTTTGGCTCGGCCAGAACTTATTACTGGAAGCAAACTTAGATACCCGTAGCGCCGGGGGCCTTCTCGTCCTTCCTCAGACTGAGAAGCATCTCCCGGAACCTCTCCTTGCCAGACCCAGCGGCACCACCCTTGACACCCTTCCCGCTCACGTCCACCAGCTTGGCGATGCGGTCCCAGCTCGTGCCGCCAGACACGGTGTCTTCCCGCTTGGCGAGGAACTCCTCAGCCTCCCGGCGCGACTGGTTGATGCCCTTCTCCTTCTTAGTGTTGTAGTTCTCGTAGAAGTCGTCGATGTTCTGCCTCGCCTCAGTCACCGTCTCTTCTCGCTGGATAGCAAACTGCTCCGCGCGCTTCGCGATGGCGGCGCCTCGACGCTCCCTCCACTCCTTAATCACCTCGGGCTCATCCTCATCCTTCTCCTCAACGTAGGCGGATGCGAAGCCGGAGTTGTAGGAAACCGATGGAACGGCCTGCGCATAATGGTTAGTCGGAAGGACAGGGGGTTGGGCAAAGTATTGAAGACCGAAGATGAGCGTCATACCGGGGCGGTAATGTCGGGGAACTGGGACTCAAAGGTGGAGGCGGCATTGTCACCAGTGCCTCCTAGCAGGTCGTCGCTGGTGTCTTGGTTGGTGGTGAACTGGTCCGCGTCATCGCCGAGTAGGGCCTTCTCGCGCGCGAGGAAATCATCGGCGGATGGTTGGGCGGAAGGGTCTTGGACGTCGGCTTGCACTGGGGAACGGGTTAGGAGCGAGTGGTTAGGTTGATGCAAAAGCTGTCCCAAATCGAGGGAAAGAGCGGCGTCTCCTACTCACCTCCCGAATCGAACTCCTCGAGGGAGGGGAATCTGTCCGCCATCTTGATTAATGGAAATGGTGATACGAGAAGCGAGAGGCTGAGCACAGGAGGTAAGTTGTGCCTCGATTATGTACGGCGGATCGGAAGGTTCAGGTGGGAAAGTGGGAGGGCGTGACGGGTTGGTTGAGAGAGAGGGTGTGGAAGGAAGCAGTCGATGCCGGTCGTGGTAGGCAGGCTGGAAGTGATAGGTGGATGCCCGGTCTCCTGGAAGGAGAGAGACATTGACTTTAACACCGTTTGCCTCGTGCGCCAAACTCAAGGGTACGTACTTGGTACCTACATACAGGTAAGCTTGCTCGCTGTGCTTCGGGTGGCTAAGTGGGTACCGATCTTACTCGTACTTGTATTCACTGGTAAAATGGAACCTCAGTGTCTACAGGCACGTGATTAGTTGTCTGGACAGAGCGCCCAGCTTCGCGGAACGACGATTCAGAGCTCCAGTCCGCGTCCAGGAAACTATTGCTATTCCACTGTCTCCGTCTTCCATTATCAAGGCACGCGGCCAAGAAAATATCACATTCTCCGCAAACTGAGATCTGACTTGCTCTATATCTCTACCTTTTCCTGCTGCTAGGAAGGGTGTCTTGATTCTCCAGTGACAGGACAGCGAGATTCTGATTCTAGCCCATTTCATAAGAGCAGCAGCACCTGGAAGCTCCCACAGCTGTTCCTCATCCCATTACACACCTACACACGCGCATATACACAGGCTCGTTGAACGGCATTGCGTCAATTCCATTCCAGGTCCGGCAAACATCAGACGCCGTCCTTTGTCTGCCTAGTATCTACGGTCGCCAACACGAGTAGCACCGCGAAGGCGAAGGCGCAAGTGTACAACGCCGCTCCTCTCTGCAGACCACCAAACTCCACTTGTCGCCTGCGATCTCTGTCTCATTCTCATTCTCATTCTTCCTTTACCTAAAACCCAGCCCCCAACCCCAACCCTCTTCCAGCTCCATTATCGCCTCAATCCCCACCACAGCCGGCCTACCTGTGCGTCGGAATCATCCCTGATATTCTTGGTTTGGGCGGGACGTAAGTAATGGCGTACAACGACGATGCCGTACTGGCCAAGCTCAGTGCTGTCAATGAAAGCCACGACAGCATCTCATCATCCGCTCAGTGGATTCTCTTCCACAGGTAATTAACCCCCCAATCTCGACATTCAGCGAATTGACCATTGTCCTGTATGATATACTAATTCCGATCCAACCCCCAGGAGACATGCCACCCGCACAGTCGAGCTCTGGTTCGGCCGACTTAAAACATCCTCAAGCACCAAGAAATTGAGTCTCGTATATTTAGCTAA
This sequence comes from Cephalotrichum gorgonifer, assembly GCA_900312665.1. Lineage (NCBI taxonomy): Eukaryota > Fungi > Ascomycota > Sordariomycetes > Microascales > Microascaceae > Cephalotrichum > Cephalotrichum gorgonifer. Next base: position 1,873,547 of record ONZQ02000002.1, read on the forward strand.
CGGTGAGTATAAATATTCTAGCCCCTCCGTCCACCCCCATCAAACCACTACCATGCTACGTATCCCTGCTTGCTTGCTTGCTTAAAATGCGCCGCACCTCCAGGTCACTGACGTGCCGGATCCTTGCCAGAGCTGGCTCAGCAGTCCAAGATCAGGAACAGGATGGAATTCATCGACGCCTTCGCGCCCGTCATGGCGGAGGCCATTAGGCTTGCGTACAAGGGAGCGCCTGGCGACGTACAGAGCAAACTCAGACGAGTCGTTGATGTCTGGAGGGACCGTCAAGTATTTGAAAGATCAATTCAAGATGCAATTGATGCGAGGATGGCGGGTAAGTTATTGCCCGATCTTCTACTAGCCTGCTTTCGCCTCATATGAGTGCTAACCTCGCGGACAGATTTGGATAAGCTGAGAGGATCCTCGGCTGCTTTTGGAGGGTCTCCGTTTGGTACAGCAGCGCCATCTGTGCCGCCCCAACTGAGTCCGTTGGTAGCCAGCTTCCAGGACTCCGTCAAGCTCCAGGCGCCAGCCAATGCCACCTCTGCGACCGCAAGCCAGGAGTACACCAAAATCACAGACCCCTCCGCTCCCGTCCCGTCCGCACCCGTATACGCGGCCCGCCTGAATGGTTTAATGAAGATCCTGGCATCTGCCGAGGGCGCCGTCGCCGAATCCGTCAAGGCACGGAAAAGCCTCATCGATGTACTAGAGAAGCTTCTAGATGAGAATAAGACCGCGCTGGCGGCTGATGAAGAGCAGCTCTCGCAGCTGGCAGGCCGCAAGACCGAAATCGAGCAGAAGAAGCAGGACGTAGAGACGAGAATCATGCAGGGCCTGAGTGCGAACCCGGATGCCAAGAACTCCCCGACGGAAGGTCCACCGGCTTCGACCACCCCCTCCGAACCCGACCGTCCGGAGATGGAAGCCCTTACTCCGCCTTCCGTCCAAGACGAGCCCGAGCTCCCCGAGGATGCTACGTCCTCCTTTCCCCAGCAGACCTCGGGACAGGGTTCGGCCTTCCAGCAGCACCAGCAACACCAGCACGGGTCCGCCCCCGGGATCGAGATGCTCTCGCACCTCGCGTCCCAATACCAGTCCTTGCCTGTGGTAACCAATGGATCGAACAAGCGGAGGAGGGTGGCAGAAGGTGACGAAGAGTTCCCCGGCCTCGGTACTGGCGACGACGGCATCGATGCGGACGTCGCGGAGATGCTGCGCAAGGATAGCACGTCGAATTGAAGTTTGAGGGGGCTAGGTATCTCGTGGGTGTGATTATGTGTACTAGTCTGTATCTTTTATTGTCCTTATGTACTGGCGAAATATACGCCTCATGTCCGGCGTCTTCGTTTTAACTTACATCGTTTGTTAAGATCGCGGTAGCAGATTGCAATACAAACAAACTCACCAATACCAGCACGGCAGCATATCAGCGTTAGTGAGTGTGGGTGAAATGGGAGGCGGAAGGGACACTAGGCCCTCCATGGGGAGGTGTCCCAAGTGCTGGGCATCTCCATGCGAGTCCATCTTGAGCTTGTCTTAAGCGCTGGCAAGTTAGTACATAGGATTCAATGCCAAAAAGAATATTCTCGAAACTGATAATCCGTTCTTCACCGGCCACCTGGACGTACAATATTAAAAGAGAATATATTACCCCTCTTCTTACACCACCCAAACATATACTCCGCAAGAGTGTGGACTCGCCTCATACATACAAGGCCAAGATTAAAGCGGCTGCAGAAGACAGCCACTGGCCGGTCCTCCCTCTAACTCCCCCTCCTGGTTCAAAAAAAAAGCCTTCCCTTTACCCATTACTCCTGATTACGCCAAGCTATAGAGGAAGAACAGATCTCCACTGTCCATGTCGTCCTCACCTCGTCTCCTCATTACCCCCCGAAGGCGGAGGTTCGTTGTGCTTCTTCGGCTTGACCAGGAGCAGGATGAATAACCCGGCAACGATGAGGAACAGGAGGAGGATGATCTTCCGTTTCGTGCTCTTCTTCTGGTATCCGGCAGCGATGGTAAGCTCCTTATCGGCGTCCTTGAGGTCCGTCGCCATCCGCTCCACGTTGTAGTCTATCCTGTCGAGCATGGTGCCCTGGTCGATTATCATGGTCTGAAGATCCCGGAAGAGGTCGGACAGCTCTATGATGCCCTGGGCGATCTCCTCGATCTCCCTCTCTCGTTGTAGTATTATTGCGTCGTTGGAGTGGATAAGCTTCTGCTGTGTCGTAGTTTGGAGAGTGGACTGGGAGTATGATTTGTCCGCATCCGACTCTAATAGGGAGGGGTCGGTGAAGTTATAGGACGAGGGCTGAGGTGTCGAGGAGCCAAGCCCTGGCGACGCAAGCCCGCTCATGCCTCGAAGCTCTGCGATGGAGACATTAGTTAGTAAAATGGGTCTGGCGGCATGGGCATGTGCAAGGGAACAAGTTGGGGGTCAGCATACTCTTCAAATAGGTGCTCTGCTTCTTTCGGAAATTGGCGCTAGCATCTTGTACCCTCGTCGCAAGGGATATCTGTATGTTCTGCGCCATGGTCTCCTCGGCTCGGGTAAGAGTGCCCTGTCGCTTCGACTCACGAACCATCTGCTCCACCCGCTTGATATGACGGTGGCACTCGTGGAACCCCAGCGTGATCTCCTGCGTCAGCCTCTCGATCTCGTTCTCCTCCGCCTTCTTCCTCTCGTCGTCGTTGAAGCCCGGCAACACGTGTTTCTGGTGCAGCTGTTCCAGCTCCTGGCTCTTCTTCGCGACGTCGCCCAACACCTCGGTGATATCGTCGCCAATATCGGCCCATCTCGGGGGCAGGAGGTCCATTTCTATAACGGCGTCGCCGTCGTCCTCGAAAGCCCCGGGCGAGAGCAGACCCCGCCGGTCCTCCACGGCGGAGCTTGCGCCGGGGAAGTTATCGGCAAGGGCATCGTCGCCTGTTAGCCCCGGCCCGTATTTGGTACGTTTCTTCGGGTGATGCGCATAGGACTGGCGGTAGGATATATAGCTATAGCAGGTAGGGTTAGAAGATGCGGGATGCGTCTCGAAGTTGGCAGTAGCATACAGGTTAGTGCGGTCGCGCCACATGGCGGACGCATGCGCAGTAATAGGAATGGCCCGAGGTCGAGAGAGACGGAGTGCCGGACCGGGTGAGTGAAAGGTCTAGCGATCCGGAGCCGGGATGAGGGTACGGTACGGGGGGTGGTTCGGGTACAAGGGATGGGAGGGTTCGAGTATCGGCTCAAGACGAGCGACAGCCTTGTCGTATGTGCGAAGTGAAGTGTGGCACTTTTGGACAGCTGGTGGGTGGTGCGCTGAAATCTGCGGTCGTAGCTGGAGTGGTGTGGTTTAGTTTCAACTGCCGTCGGGGGGCGTGGGACCAGTGGTTGGAAAGGGCAGTTTTTGGATGACGTGGCTGACACTACAAGAGCTGGTCGGAGGTTGTGGAAGCTTGCGCCTTGGGGTGTTTAGTACATGTAGGGAGGGGAGGATCCAAAAGGAATTGTGTCCATGGTTAGGAACGGTGCTTGATGTGTGCGTGTGTGCTCAACAAAGTTAGATACTATGGGGACGTCAATGCCAGCTTCTTCAGATAATAGCTACGAGGCCGAGAAGCCGCAGCTTCCAAGCGCAAGATTTAGAGGCCATGCTAATTCTCATGTGCGGCTGGTTGCTTAGTGGCCTCTCCACCCCAGCCAGGGGTTAGTTCCAAGTCCATCAGTGGGTCCAATCGCTTCATCGCAGATTAGAAACCAGGAAGCTATCGGCATGTACCTTCAGTGTACCTCCATGCCAGCTTTCAAGGCGTATCACATGACATACCGTCATGGTTGATACCTTTCGTTAACTTGGAAAGTACCTTCCATGCTTGAGAGGCAGCCAGAAATCAGGAAGCAGGCAGCCCTTCTGAGTAGGGAGAGTCCTACGTCCTGCCCAAGCACTTGTACTCGTACGAGCTGACTGACGAGTCCAACCCCGCCAAATAAAACACCCCAGCACTACGCACTCTGTTTCCCCTCCCACCCCTCCATCCTGTCTCCCCGCAAGCCGCGCTCTCGAAAAAGCTTCATTTGGCAACACCCAAATTCCAAGGACCCAATTATTCCCCAGCGACCTCCTACCCTTACGCGAGGCCGCCTTTGATATCCCACCCACAAGAACAATCGCATCTTTGTCCTAGCTCCTTTCATCATGGTTTGTTTGCCCCCCACCCGGCCGCCCAGTCTCCCGCTCATCGCCCCCCCGCCGAAGCTGATACGGGCTCTTCCCCCCCTCCTCGCTGGCCTGCTTACGGCGACGCTGGGCTTGGCTATTGCCGCGTCGGCGACTGTAAAAACCTACATTGCTAACCCGATACAATCGTCAACCAGGCTGACGCTCTTACCGAGGAGCAAGTGTCGGAGTTCAAGGAGGCCTTCTCCCTGTTTGTAAGTCAATTTATATTGCCCCCTTTTCCTCAATACCCACATGCTGACGCTGATGGTCTACAGGACAAGGATGGCGATGGTTAGTCGAACCCCTCCATCCACCCACACCACCCCTATGTTCCTTCCCCCGTCGTTCACGTCCAAGCCGAAGCTTCTGCTCCCATCGCGCATCTCTCGGGTTACGCCGCCGTGATAAAATGGTTCATCAGATCTAGGACGCTTAGCTAACTCCGACATCTAGGTCAGATCACAACTAAGGAGCTGGGAACCGTGATGCGCTCTCTTGGACAGAACCCTTCCGAGTCCGAGCTTCAGGATATGATCAACGAGGTCGATGCCGACAACAACGGAACGATTGACTTCCCCGGTACGAAGACACCGGCATCATGGACATCTGAGTACTTCTAGCTAACCCGAAATAGAGTTCCTCACGATGATGGCTAGGAAAATGAAGGACACGGATTCGGAGGAGGAGATCCGCGAGGCTTTCAAGGTACGTCTACATCTTCCCCGGTCGTAGCCTCTCTCTAACGGCGGCCAAATTCTAGGTCTTCGACCGTGACAACAACGGCTTCATCTCCGCGGCCGAGCTCCGCCACGTCATGACCTCGATCGGCGAGAAGCTCACCGATGATGAAGTCGATGAGATGATTCGCGAGGCCGACCAGGATGGCGACGGCAGGATCGACTGTTCGTCATTCCCATAGCCCTCGTCTCTTAAGGATCGCATGCTAACTTCCGTCGCAGACAACGAGTTTGTTCAGCTGATGATGCAAAAGTAAACTCCCACACCTTTTATCGCCAGCACCATTATTTTTTCTACGGCAGTCTTGAGATTGGATGTTGAAAATCCCCATGTTTCCACCGCGTATTCTTTGACTTTGCGTTCAATGTGGAGGAGAAATGGCCCAGATATTTATGTAAAGGTCTTTATGACGGATGCCCCTACGTTACGAACACCCTCGGGGTGATAGCCAATGTGTTCGAAAGAAGACAGTGTCTCCTATTGTTCCCTTACCCATGGCGCTGTGCTTCGCTGATGTCCGTTGTTTCGTTTCGTTAACTTGTCCTGGATGTGATGGCGCTGGCGCATGTCCGAATCTGTTACTTCATGGTCTGGGATTGGCAGTAGGAAACAAAGCAAAGCCGAGTTCTATCACCTTCCGGCCATATGTATCCCCTGCTTTAATGTAGTGCACATGTGAGCAGCGAGCAGGAGGCGCCGAGCCAGTTCTGCCCGAACTGTATCGGTAAGCTTAGCAGCTTGGGTTTGAACTCACAGTCTCGCTCTCTCCACAGGTGCGAGTATCTATTATAGACTAGAACTCATGCCTATCTATCCAAGGAGGATTAAACCCAAGGACCACCGATCTTCATCGCTATATTTATCAATGTGAAAGCAGACCACATACAACGTATCGCCGGGCGACCATGAATAGCTTGCACTGCCACTTCACATGTCATCGGGGCAACCACTTGGGCGGCTTCATCTGCCCACATTCTCCCAATCCTTCGACCCTAATGCTGGGTCTCAGCCCTACGAGGCGGGATGCAGCATATAGGGCAAATATATCCGTCCGTGTTGTATTATCATGAGGGCTACGGGAACACAGCGAGGGGGCTGAGCCTCGACGATCGGTCTTGGCGGAACTAGAGCGACCTGTGGATGCACACTGACAGCAGTGACGATGATGCATGGTGTGTCTGAATAATGGGTGGGGGGGAATCCTTACCCCGCTCTTTGGTTGGGGGATCCTTTCGGGGGAGGGACTAACTATTATTACACGGTACTCCGTACCTGAGTTATATTTCACTGTGGCCAGTCTTTGACAGCTGTCAACTGATAAGCGCCTGAGATTTAGGGCCGTCTGGCAATGCGAGCCCCACACCAGGCATCTGGCTTCGGCCAACTTGCTCGACTGTACGTGGCGATGACATTCATCCCCTATCTCAGCAAGCTATTCGCAGAACCGGGCTCCCCCAAGTCAGGTATCTGCATCCCTGAATTGCCTTCCTCGAGCAACCCGAAGCTTGCCCCTTGGGCTCCCAATCGGCCCCGCCAGCCACCATGTCCTCGCGTACGTCCTCTGTCGGCCCTCCTACTAACACCCCTCCTTGCTCCTTGAGCGGCTTACTGACTTATTCGGTGCCAATATAGTGAAGCAATTTATTCGGAGCGTTCGAGCAGCCAAGACGATCGCGGATGAGCGAGCTGTCATTCAGAAGGAGAGTGCCGCCATACGAGCTAGCTTCCGTGAAGAGAGCCACGACCATGACGTCCGGTGGGCATCTCCCCTCCCCCTGTTCCCCTCCTCCATCAGGAGCCAGCGTTACAAATATACTAAGTGTGTCATCTTGTCAGGCGTAATAATGTCGCAAAGCTTCTGTATCTCTTCACCCTTGGAGAGAGGACCCATTTCGGGCAGATAGAATGCCTCAAACTTCTCGCGTCTCCTCGGTTCGCGGACAAACGCCTCGGCCATCTCGCGACCAGTCTACTCCTCGATGAGAACCAGGAAGTCCTAACACTGGTTACCAACTCGTTGAAAAAGTTTGTTCTTCAGGCAGATACCCTCTTCGCTATTCCCCGCCAGCGTGCTCACATTGTACTTGCAGTGACTTGGGTCATTCAAACCAATACGTTGTCGGGCTGGCCCTCTGCACACTAGGCAACATCGCCTCTGTCGAAATGTCGCGCGACCTCTTCCCCGAAATCGAGAACCTGGTTTCTACCTCGAACCCTTACATCCGGAGAAAGGCCGCGCTGTGCGCTATGCGAATAACCCGCAAAGTACCCGACCTCCAAGAACACTTCATCGAGAAGGCGACACAGCTCCTAGCCGACCGTAACCACGGCGTCCTACTCTGCGGCTTAACTCTGGTCACGAGTCTCTGCGAGGCAGACGAGGAGGAGGGTGGTGAGGAGGGAATCGTCGAAAAGTTTAGGGTATTTGTGCCCGGTTTAGTAAAGACCCTCAAGGGCCTTGCAACATCTGGTTACGCCCCTGAGCATGATGTGACGGGCATCACCGACCCTTTCCTTCAGGTCAAGATCCTTCGTCTCCTCCGCATACTTGCAATGGGCGACGCCGAAGTGACCGAGCAGATCAACGACATCCTTGCACAAGTGGCCACCAACACAGACTCCTCGAAGAATGTCGGGAACTCGATCCTGTACGAGTCTGTCCTGACGATCCTCGGCATTGAAGCGGACTCGGGCCTACGGGTCCTCGGCGTTAATATCCTGGGGAAGTTCTTGTCCAACAGGGATAATAACATTCGATATGTCGCGCTGAATACGCTAATCAAGGTGGTCGCGGTTGAACCGAATGCAGTGCAGAGGCACAGGAATACCATCCTGGAATGCTTGAGGGATCCCGATATCAGCATCCGAAGGCGCGCCCTCGAGCTGAGCTTCACGCTGATCAACGAGTCTAACGTTAGGGTCTTGATTCGTGAATTGCTGGCGTTCCTCGAAGTTGCCGACAACGAATTCAAGCCCACCATGACCAGTCAGATCGGCATTGCAGCTGACAAATTTGCGCCGAACAAGCGGTGGCACGTGGACACGATGTTAAGAGTTCTCATACTAGCCGGTAACTACGTGAGGGAGCAGATTCTGTCGTCCTTCATCCGCCTAGTTGCCACCACTCCCGAGCTCCAGACATACGCAGTGCAAAAGCTATATGCCAGTCTGAAGAAGGACATTACGCAAGAGAGCCTAACCCAGGCAGCTGCATGGTGCATCGGAGAGTTCGGCGAGGCGTTGCTCGCCGGAGGGCAGTACGAGGAGGAAGACTTGGTGCAGACCGTGGAGCCGCGTGAGATTGTTGACCTGTTCAGCACGATCCTGAATAGCAGCTACGCGACCCAAGTGACGACGGAGTATATTGTGACAGCACTAGTGAAGCTTACTACCCGCTTCAACGACCCAGCCCAGCTCGATCGTATCCGCCGCATACTCCAGAGCCACCAGACGAGTCTAGATGTTGAGGTGCAGCAAAGAGCGGTTGAGTATGGGAACCTGTTTGGTTATGACAGCATCCGCCAAGGAGTTCTCGAGAAAATGCCTCCCCCGCAGATCAAGGAGGAATCTCGTGTTCTAGGCGCCCCGGCGGCGAAGAAGTCGGCCAAGACAGCCAACAGGAAGTCCAAGGTCGTGAAGCCGACAGAACAAGACCTCCTGTTCGACCTGATGGATGGCCCGACGCCGACATCTGCCAGCCCTGAATCCCAGTCGAATACCGATCTATTGGCGGATATCCTAGGGGGCTCTCCCTCGCCCTCCCCGGGTCTGGGGGCTGCGAGCCCACCGCCCCAACAGTCAAACGCCGCCAGCATCATGGACCTGTTCTCTTCGCCAAGCCCGGGCCAGGCTCAGTCCCCGCCGCCCCCTGGTGTCTCTCAACCCGCCGCCCTAGACATCATGGCGTCCCTCTCATCCTCGTCGCCCGCTCCCACTCCCCAGCCGGCGCCTACTTCACAAGCTGGTAGCACCCACCCCTGCTACAACAACAACGACCTTAACATCACGCTGCAGGTCCAGCGGAACGCGGAGGGTATGATACAAGCCACCGCCCGGTTCCACAACACGTCGACCTCCGCCTCGCTCTCCGGTGTCGGCTTACAGGCAGCCGTGCCCAAGTCCCAGAAGTTGCAGCTCCTGGGAATCTCCAGCGCGGAGCTTGGCCCTGGTGCGAACGCCACTCAGATGATGAGAGTTTCCGGCTGCAAAGGAGTAGGTTATCCCCTTGTCCCCCCCTTTTCTTTGTTCCCACTTTTTTTATCAGTCTTTCTACCACCTTTTTCCTTCTCCATCGGTCCTTCTCTTTGCCTTGTTTTGCTTCGTACTTTACTAACGTCTTCACTAGCCTCTGAGGTTACGGTTAAGGATCGGTTACACTCATCCTTCGGCGGGGCAGGTCATGGACCAAGTGAACTGGTCGGAGCCATCGTGAGGTGGTGGGCATGATGAGAGGAGGAATACGTCGGGAGTTTTGGTGGTGCTTGAGACAGCTGTCGGAACCAGCTTTTATTAACCAAACATCACACAAAAGCGTTAGATATTGAAAATATATTCTTTTTTCGAGCCTGACCTCTAATCTACCCGTGTAGTACTCGCGTTCCTAAATTTCCGTATAGATTCGTAGATGGCAACCTCAAGGAGGCGCCGGACATTAACTTCCTCAACACTTACAACGACCCCGTGTGAAACGAGAAAAAAAAGGGGGGGCGCCCACAGAGCAAGCGCTACACGGATGCGACGACAACGCGAGGCGCGCATCGCAAATAGAGCCGCTAGTTGTTGGGCGTGCTCCCACTCCCCGTAGGCGCGCCGACCAACCACCCTACCCCAGAAACAAGGGTCCCCATCGCCGCGTCGCGGAACTGATCCCTCTTCCGCGCCCTCTGGTCCTCCTGCTGCTGGCCCTGCCGATGGCGGTGGTCCGCACCGCCGACCTCGTCCCTCTCTTCCCTCTGCTGGCCTATGGAGCTCAAGCTAGAGAGGACGCCGAGATTCCGCTGTGCCACGCGGGCCGTTGCTCGAGAGAGGTCGAACAGGGACATGGGGGCTTCCTCCGCCTGTCGCGAGGTGGACGGCGCCGTAGCATTGTGCGACTCTGTGTGCCTCGGGGCGAAGGAGCCGGGGACTCCAGGGGCGTGGAGGTCTGCTTCCACCTCCCACGCCGCCTCCTGGTCGGCCTCCTCCTTGACCGCGGAGTCGAGTTCGCCCTCGCATTGGCTAAAGGCCTTTAGGATCTCGTGGAGCTGAGAGGCCGGCGCGATGCGGAGGGCCGTGGAGAGGCATTCGAGGCGCTGTTCAAGGTGGCGGATGGCGGGGTTGCCGCTCGCAGTGCCGAGGTGCGTCGGGGGGAGGGTCTGGGGGTTGCGGATGTACTGACCGGCCTTTAGAGCGGCGGTCCAGGACCAGTTGTCCGTCAGGTCGGCTGGTGGCGGCGCGGCGCTCGTGGAGGCGCCAAGGCGGCTTGCTACGTATGAATAGGCAGTCTCGAAATCGTCTTCGCGGAGGGCCGCCTCGATGCACATCGCCGTTACCCTCTTCTCGCTCATGAAGAGGAGAGACTTCTCTTCGTCAGGAGTACCGGCGGGCCTCCTATGCTTGTTTGCATAAAGGCCGGCACGAACCATATTGGCCCCGACCTCCAGGAACTCCTGGATCTTGGTGTAGCCGCCGGGGTTCTGTTCCAACAGTTTTCCGATGATGGAGATGGGGTCAGAGTGGACGCGGAGCACGACCGGGCTGAAGGGCTCGCCCTGCTTCAAGACCAGGCGATAGAAACCCAGAGCATGGGTTGCCTTGAGAAGTGAATCGATTTTCTTGAAAGCCGGTTGATGCTTGTCGAGGCTTCTTGGGAAGGCGTGAATACTATCTAGTGTTAGTCAAATCCATGCTGAGGGAGGTGCGAAGATGGAAATGAGCATACATTTCATCGCACTTCTTCAGACTGCCTCGAGTTCGGTTGGGGTTGGATGAGTTGTCAAAGGCATTCATGGCGGCCGCGACAACGGTATCCCTCAGAGACGCGGTCTCGAGGACCGGATCAGCTTCTTCATAGATGGTGCGCGCAAGATCATATCCTATACGCAAGTTAGCAAGACTGGTCATCCTCCACTAGCCTGTGCAAGACGTACGTGTAGCTGTGAGAAGCTCCCTGAGGAATTCGGCCTCTAGGAGTTGTCGGTCGACTGCGCCAAAGATACCGTTCCCCGTCTTGCCCAGTTTTGTCGTCGAATCAAAAGGCTCCCATGACCAAAGCCAAAGGAGGTCTCTCCTAGCGGACACCCAATAGGCATCGTCATTCTTGGGGCCACGGGCGGCAACAGCGTGGATAAACTTCAACGCCTCGGACTTCTGTTCCCTGGCATCCCGAAGAAGTAGGAGGTCCCCCGCTCGCCGTATTGAGCACGAGATGCCCAACTTGTCCAGGATAACCGCGCTGGTGATGAGAGCAGCTAGCAGTCGCACTGAATTTTCGTCGGGACTTGTGAGTGGATTGGAGTTCTCCAAGTGGCCGCTACGCATGTATGAGGTGGCCTTGGCCGAAACTAGATCGCCTCGGTCATAACGCGGTGCAGGGAGAGAGAGCGCTTCTGCGGATTGTGGCGGGGGAAGAGGGCCAAGACCAAGGAGGCCAGCCGCTCGAGATACTATTTTATGAGCGCCCACGAGTGATTCGGACGTCGAATCGGGAATGAGGTACGCTGAGGCCAAGGCAGCGCGAATGTAGTGACGTTGGAGGGAGCTCCTTTGCTCCCCCGTCCACCATGAATCAGCGTAGTCCCCAAGATCCGAGTCCACGGGACCATCCCACTGCTCAATAACTTTAAGCGCGAGACGCCAGTTGTTGGACGCCTGGGCAGTGAGCCAACCTAACACCACCTCGAAGGCGGAACACAGGGGCTCGTCTTGACCAGGCTCCTCACCACGTGTCTCCTGCTTCCACTTATCCGGATTGTGTAGCCACGAGCCTATAAGTCCTCTCATATCCCTCCCAATTAACGGCAGGTCCTCCTCCCTCGCGCCCGTGTTGGACAGGAGGAAAGCCACGGCGGAGGTGTCGGGCAGAGCGCGGAACTCGTCAACCGTGTAGGGAGAAAAGTCCTGTGGATAGTACTGGTAGTTGCGCCGCAAGAGAGGAAGTATAGCCGATATCATCCAGGGCTGCAAAGAAGGCACGTTGTGGAGGAAAGGGACGATCAAGTCGGGCAACTGGGTCAGGAGCCCAGCGGCCTCGTCGACCTTGTGGGCCCTGAGGAGAAGGAAGCGTGCCAGCGCATCATCCTCCGAGTCCAGAGGTTCGTTTTTCCACGTCAGGGGAACCAAGCGAAGCTTTCGGGCTTGTTTCGCAGCTTCTTTCTCAGTCAGAGCAGCGACGGCGGTGACATCGATATCGATCGGATCGTAGTCGGCGAAGTCCCCGGATGCTAGCTCCTGCAGGAAGGGAACGTAGCTCTGGGAGGGGATGGTCTCCGGAAGGTAAGTGAGGAGTATGCGCAAGACTAGGTCTTTGCGCAGTACCTCTCTATGTCGAGAGACGAGAAAGGAAAGGCTGTCGACGTCGGCGCGAGAAGCAAGGTGGGCGGCGAGGAGGACGAGCTTGGGAGCCGAGAGAATGGTATTCATCGTGAGGTTCGTGAGATCATGGCGGTTTGTAGTCGGCGGCTCTATCTGCTCCTGCACTCAGTCGAGAAATCGAGCTAGGATAGTATCGTATGGGGGTTGAAGCTATTAGAAGACAGCACGTTTCGCTCGGCGAGCTATCGTCATTATGCCGATTTCTGGACATATGTCAATGACACCTGTCGGCCAACCCAAGGAGCGATTGGGTGGGCGCGGCTAGGGACCCACTCTTGCTTGGCCTCATTCAATTGGCAAGAGATATCTAAGGTACATTAGGTTGATAGAGGTTTTTGCAGGTACACAAGTAGATTTGTTATCACCAGGCTAGGCTCGCATCCCTGTCCAGCCGTACCCTGACAAAAGGCGAAGAATTACCGCGACGGTAATGTCCAATCATTGAAGCATCGGTAACCTACCAGCACATTGTCAACCTCACGTCTCAACACACTCTCCCGGACCGATCCCACACCACCGAGTCCTAAACACCCAACTCGACGTCAATTGGCTTCTACCGCGGCGAAATGGCGTCTGGCTACGGATATGGCGGCGGTACGGATACACAATCACCCCAGAACCATCCCACCACCTCGCACCCTGCATCGCTAACAATATCCGATGATCACGCCTCCGAACAGGTCCCGGACGCTGCTTTCCTTTCTGGCAGGAGGTTCTAGCATGCTACGTTGTCAACGCTTCGGCGGAGGATGCCTCCGGCGCGAAGAAGTGCAACCCGGTCCTCGAGGACTACTATGAGTGCCTGCACCACAAGAAGGAGGTGAGGACCGGAGCCCGGAGCGCCGCCTTCTAAACGGTTCAAATGTCACGTCTCTCGAGCCTAGTGCTGACCGATTTATTCTAGGCCGCGAGGGTGCGTGCGCTACAAGATGCTTACCGAAAGGCCGAGGCCGCGAGTCCCCGGGACCATGCTCCGAGCGCAGGACAAATACGGAATCTCGGCTTGATCAACAAGGGCGAGGATTCGAAGCAGGTGATAGGATCGTGATCTGGGGAGCTAGCAAGCGATGCTGTGGGGGATTGTTGTACAATATGTCCAGCCGAGGAAGGTTTGGATTGGAAGCTAGACGTCGGAAGCAGCACGCACCCAAGCGCCTCGCTTCAATGTCACTGGGGATGGGAGATAGGGCATATCGAGAACGTATATGAATGCGCATAGACGAATTTCAGAGCAACAAAGTTCTTAGGAGAAGCGGGTAGTCCCGATATCGTTCCCGTCAACCTATGCCCGCAACCCCTCACTGCAACTCACATTTGCATTCCTGGGTCAGACCGTCTACCGTGAAGTACAGGGCCCCGGGTGCCTAACGAGCTCGTTGCGCCTTCCCTTTCCTTTCTCGTTTGCTGGGCGATATCCATACTCAGGTTCTCCCTAGCGCCTACCCTACCTACTTTTGACATCCAACCACTGCCCTACATCGTTCATCCCTTGTCATAATAACATCTTCACAGCAAACAAGCTCTGCTTGAACCAGCTGGTCGTGCATCGTAAGTATAGGGAAGGCACACACCCCTCGCGATCCGCTCTTCCGGCTACACCCTCCTAACCGCCCTACTCGACGCCTGCCCAAGCTTCCACCATCTCAGATACGAAATCGGCTAAAACACGGCCCATGGTCGAGTAAAACGTCATGCCATGCTTCCGGGGCATCGATGTCTTCGTCGGTGCAGAGTCTGAGCTACAGAGGCTTCCCGAGTACCCGCATCCAGACTCAGCATCCGTCAGCCTTGTTGTTCGAGAGCAGCCAACATCGCCGCCTGGGTCTCCGTCACCATCCTGCCATTCGGGTACAGACGGAAGCCCGGCGAGAATATCCAAGATCAATCCTCGGATTTCCGTGTATATCCCGTCGCTTCCAGGTACGTCGGCCGTACACACCCATTGATGTCTCCTGTCATTTTACTCAGGCGATCTCGGAGTAGGGGTTCGATTTTGGATCCAATATTCCATTACTCAAGTCCCGACCCCTGTTTGTCAGCTTTACTTCAAGCTTTTCGCCAACGGTGAGGGTATCACGAGTTGGGGAATTGACCCAGCCAAGACTACTACTAGCACCGTCGCCAGGGCACTCTATGAGCCAGATGAGAGCTGGAACTACTGGGATGAGAGAGGAGATGTGTTCAAGCAGGATGGGATTGAATCAAAGCACTTTTACTTCTCCGACAGCCCTGAGAACGACTTGCTTACGGAGGATGACCGCGTCATCGAAGTACAGGTCTTCCGGGCAAAAGGACGAAGGCGGTCTGCCGCCAGGCTTGACCGATGTAGGCGCCAAGATGACCGTGGTATACTGTAAGAATCTTCTTACAACCTACACCCCCCCGAATCCGTACCTGGCACTCACTCACCTTCATCTCTGCAGATCGCCCTCCGCAGGCCTCCTCGAGTGTCCTGAAGATGCAGTGTTCTATCAATGGCTCCTCATAGACCCTAAGGGCTCTCCATACGCAACATTTCGGTTCCACTACCGGTCTTGGGCGTGGCTACGGCGCCTCAATGTAATACCGCCCCCGAGGCAGGGAACCGCGGCCAACCTCTTCCCTGCTGGGGCACTGGAAAGTACCTCTACGTTGCCAGCCGCGAGCAAGAGATCCTCTGAGCCGAAGCTAGACGGTAGACAGTCCACACCCGGATCACTCCATAATATCACCGGGAAGCACGGGAAGCAAGCAAGCCCCACCGTGAACGAGACCGATACCCCTCCCCCAAACATTCGTGCACCATTCCCTCTCGGCAATCCGCCCGAGCTATTACCAGCTAGGTCTGGCTCCCCGTGCATCCCACAGCCCAGCAAAAGGTCCCGCGACGGCTTTCTAGATACGGGGTCACGCAGACCTCTCCCAGCGCTACCATCTCGGCCGTCTCGTGCAAAGAACGTCGCCCTACCCATGTCCGCTCTTGCAGATAACTCGGAAAACCCTTCGTCTCAGCACGGGGTCACGGGTCCCCCTGATCTAGGTTCCAAGACAGCCATCGGAAGCCAGGCTTTGTCCCCTGGCCATCCAAGTACCCCGTCTCCGGTGTCGTCGCCCAGCCCTAGAAAGTCTCGGGCGGAGCAAGATGACAACGGATGCGTCCCCAGACCAGAGCACGAGCTTCCCCGTCAGTTTCCACCTAGCTACATGGCCGAGCCGGGAGCGGGGCCAAGCAGTCATCACAACGCGGAGTTCGGATCAAAGAACGGGATACCTAGTCTGCCAAGAGGTCTACTCGGCCCCGCTCTAACCGAGATCCCCCTCCGCGGTCCTACTGGGGTACTGATGAAGCGGTTAAGGAGCGAGGATCCGTTCAGGGATAGCTAGAGTGCTGTGCTTCTTGAAGCTGCCGGCCACCCCTATCATGGCCTTTCTGTTAGGGGGAGGGGAGAGGGGAGTCTGTGACGCGGGAGGCGAGGTGACGAAGGGCATACAGTTGGAATGGCAATGTAGGGACATTACGTGTAAGGGACACCCCCGGATAATAAAGCTAGGCACAAGGTGGCAGGGACTCCATATTTGATTCTTTCTTATCATTTTTCCCATCAAGTAATCTATGCAACGAGATATTGGGTGCTAGAATGGGGTGGGAACCACATGTGAAGTCCGAAAGAAGTCGGTCCCCCGTTTCTTACCATGAGAATACCAATAACGTTTTCTAGATCCGGGCGGCCACCCGCCAGCAGGTCGCACATCAACCACGCGCAATTGCGTCTCACGCCCGTGCCCGTGCAGACAGTCGGCCTGACGTATGGCGAGTCCAGTGCGTACCAACTAGCATAATGCTATATGGAGGGCGCTTTTACATGACTCGAGATAGCGCGAAGAAAAAGCCCGCAATAGCTGAGCCTGTAACCAGAAGCAAACAAGACACGCCAAAAAAAAAAGTGAGCAGGTTTCCACGATTATGGAGCCCGATGGCACGATTGCGTCTAGCCAGCGTGCGTGCCCAAGACGGGTATCATATCGGTAGAGTCGCGAGGTGGCTCAGATCGCGATTGAAACCACGTCATGGATGTAACAACACTCAACTGTTCCTGTAGATTCGGCTCGTCTAAATGTTAGCTCCTTGAAGTGAAACCAAAGCCCATCCGTCTCCAAGACATCCACTGGTTAGTCAATTGTTGCCCGGGAAGGGGAAGGGGGGAGACTCGAGTGGGCGGAAGGCTGGCAGCACCGGGGGCACATTTGGTCGTAAAAGCAGATCCCTGTTGTGACTAGCAGGGCCGCCAGAGCTTCAGTCGCTTTATAGGGGTCGGACAAGGCGTGAGGGCGACACAATTACGGCGGCGTGGGCAGGCATCATTAACGGGTGTGGCGCTGGCAAGGGCAAGGCCGAGGAAATGCACTGGGACGACCCCCAGCATGATGGACGGTTGAGACAAGGGTTGTCGTTCCGTCCAAGTACTCGTATATCGCGATGATGATGCATGCCATTTCAGTTTCTGGCTAACGAAAAGTCGTGTCCCACGAAAGAATTATGTTGTTTTTTTCTTGCGACTGGAGAATAACCGACGCAATGGCCCTCACTAGTGGCCCGCTGCGAACGTCGAGATGGTTTGGCGACGCTCAGTTGATCTGTTTTGCGAAAGCTACGAATAAGGGCGAGGCGTTCTCGAGAGTGAGGGGCGACCTATTCAAAGAATAGGCCCCTGAAGAATCCACATGTCGTCCAATCCGAGATCAGTCCCATGTTGCCGCGCCGTGGATAAGAAATCAACGTTGAAGAACGAAGCGCGTCGTGTTTTCCCTTTTGTGTTTTGCCATCCTTAACAGTTGCACGTAACTCCAAGTCGGATATCCGCCGTACCGAGTTGCCAAAGGAAGGACGAACAGAAAGAAAAGATAACAAAAAAATCGACCCTAAAAAGCAATGTAAAGGAAAAAAATGGAAATCGATTCGGCATAGCAAAGCTGCATGAGATGAGACACACCCCTGACGACTAGAGAGCCATGAGTGAACAACCCACTTAGCTTGATGCCATTATTACACTGACGAGTTGAGGTCATCGTTAGCTCCAATCTGTGGCCGCAAGAGTGAGGTCTCGGGTATATTCACCTGAATTAGTACGGTGAGAGAGGGTTGGTACACTTAGAAGTCTCCCCTAGGTTCGCCGCGAGGAGCCGAGTCGCTATACGCGGGTACGGAGGCAGGGGCGTCACGAGGTGGGCGAGCTCCGCCGTCACGATCGGAAGGGCGATCGTATCGGTCGCGATCGTAGCCTGGGGCACGGCGGTCATCGCCACCGCGAGATCCGTAGCGATCGCGATCGTCACGGCCACCGTCCCGGCCGCCATACCTATCCACACGCCCGCCACCGTATCCATCATCACGGTCTCGGCGGTCGTAAGTGCGCTCGTCGCGGTAAGGTCGGTCGTAGCCTCGGTCATAGCCTCGGTCGTATCCTCCGCGGTCATCCCGGTATCCCCGGTCGTACCCACGGTCATCGCGCCTGTCGGAGCCACGGTACCGGTACGGGTCATCACGACCCTGCCCGCCATATCCGCCGCCGCCACGACGACGGTCGTCGAAGCGATCGCCAAATCGGCTACGGGGATCTTCTGAGGGTGTGAGCCAGATTGGTTAGTGACTTCGGGAGAGGGGGAAAGGAGGCGAGACCCCAGGGCAAAATTAAGACGTACCACGCTTGGGAGGGCCAAAGTATTTGCCAGGAGTAGGAGTCCTGGGCCTGGCGCGACGAGCCTTCTCAATGCTGAGGGTGCGGCCCTCGAACTGCTCGCCCTGGAGACCTTCCTTGGCGGCGTCGGCCTGTTCCGAGGTGGCCATCTTCACGAAACCGAAGCCACGGGATTCCTTGGTATGCGGGTCGCGCATGATCTGAGCCTTCTCAACCTCACCGTACTTCTCGAATACACGCTTGATCTCGGGCTCGGTCAACTTAGGATGGATGCCGGTGACAAAGAGGTTGGATCCCGGGTTGACGGCTCCATCATCAACACCATCTTTCGACGCGTTATCATCCTTTTGGGGACTGGCGGGTTGTCAGCACTGTGGCTAGGCCCTGGAAGAGACTAGCTGGAGAGGTGTGACGAACCGATCATGGTGAGCGCCGGGCGAGGCGGAGCGACGGTGACCGCCGTGGTCGTTATCATCGCGCCTAGGAGATGCGCTTCGCCGATCCTCATAACGAGGAGCTTCCTCTACAAAGCGATGGGAGGTTAGCTTGGGGCTCCAGCTTGCCATATCAATTGGTGGCATGTAACTCCGCTGACAACATACCATCATAGGCACCGTTGGCCTCGTAATCCATGGCTGTGGTCGCCATCGCTTCGGGTTGGCGAGAAAAATGTACTTGAAGCTGTTGGGATGCAAACAAATTTGGACGCGCTCAATCCTCTATAGAGCTGCGTATCCACAAGTGAAATGTGTTAGGTACGAGTATGTATGCGTACTACCGCGATGACGGGAAGAGTTTTCCGTACCAGGAAGAGGCGCAGTTGATGGGATGGGTGACGTAAATGATGAAGGATATGTGGAGAAGGATAGAATGGGTGGGAGAAGGACAAAGTTGATAATAGATGAGGCTCACCAGAAGAACTCGTGACTGACGCGAAAGGGAAGGGGCAAATCGGCATGCATGAAAAAAGAGAGAAAAACCAAATGGTAGGGAGGCACTACCAGGGTACAAGAGTACCTCGTACTACCGCGGTGAATCTGTCGGTGTAACATCGGCTATTGGAGACTGTCTCTCCTTCATTCAATATTGTCCAGGGGCCATCTGGGCAACATCACGGGACCGGCCAGCAAAACCACGATTCCCTGTTGCAAGTACGTATAATACATTGGAATCTCGAGAGAAGGAATTTCAGGCACTTTAGGACTGGGGCCTCCTTAAATCGATTCGGAAACCACAGTTCCAATGCATCATGGCTAGGCAGGTGGTGAAGAAAGACGCCCATTCCTGGCTGCAAGGAAAGCATCGCAGCTACGTGGGTACACTCCTAGCGAAGCCTCCATGCCGCAATGTCTCGGGCAAAGTTTATAGTTGGCACACATATTCTAGCAGCATATACATTTGCTGGACCAGGTTATTCGCTTATAACACTAGTCAAGACCTTCCTGTTACCATACATCCTCCGGGTTCACGAAGTGCTCCTCCCCATCATCCCTCACATGCTCTCGTTGCTTATCCCGTCTCATGGGCTTCCTCATGTCATAAGCATCTTCGCTGGTAGCAGTGGGGTCTGACGCATGATCCCCGTAGTAATCCTTCACCACCCTGTACACACTGTACCCCATTCCCTTATAGAAGGCGATGGCCTTATGGTTGCTCTTCCGGACGAATAGATCCATAAACCATGCATCGCCAGCATTGGCCGCTGCTTCAAGCTGCTCCGTGAGGATCTTTCCAATCCCCTGCCTGCGAGCTTCGGGGGCAACGGTGAGGGCCGTGATATGAGCATGCCAAGGAAGGTAATGCTCGTAATTCTTGTAATAGTCAGGGGACGACTCTAGCTTGCCCATGACTGCCCCAGGGTCGCCGAGATGGTTAGCGTACCGAAGACGATACGGGGATGACGCCGGAAGGTTTCAACATACCGTACCCCACGATGTTCCCGTCGGTGTCCTCGCAGACTTGGAATAGAGACGGCCATTTTGCGTGGTATTGAAGATAGAACGAGAGTTCGTAGGTTTCCGTCAATGGGTCTAGATTACACTTGGACAGCTTGTCCACGTCATCGAGCCGGAATCTGCGAAAAGTAGCCATCGCTGGCGAGGAGCCAGAGACGTGGCGGACGGCGGGGGGAGTTAAGGAATGGACTACGTCCAAATAAAGAACGTTCTTTGTTCTGTTGAGCGGGAAAGTGGGGAATATAAGTGGGAGTGCCGAGATGTCTAGACGCAAGATGATGAAAAACGATCCATGTAGTGGTCAGATATTCGACAGTCGACAGTCGCTGGCTGCCCCACGATACCTGGGCTCCAGAATTCCTTGCACAATACCGAGTACCCTCTGGCATCGACCTGGGACCACTGGCTCACCCAGACGTATGTACCGTCACCCTAATAATAGCAGCCCCTTCAAACAAAGGGCCAATCTTTGTATCTGGTAATACTAACAATTCCTTTACGAGTACAAAGCAGGGCCTTTGTTTAGTGGAGTCTACTGTTTGTAAGAACCGCATTTAGACATGGGCAGCTTACGCTATTCCAAGTCCGCTGCATCTGGGAAATAGAATGGCCCCGCCAGGGACAAATCCCCTGGTTACAATTGGAATTGCAAAGGATGTAGTTGATGACTGTTCATACACCACATGGCACATATTCCTCTCGAGTTCAAAGCCCAACCTTGAGCCAATATACCCCAGCTATTATATACACAACCAGGACAGCCCTCTAACCGCGCCTAATTTCCCCATCACTCTTGCAACCGACCATCACGACCGTGTCTACAGTCTTGCTAGCGACCACGAGTTCTCCCGAGGCATCACGCGGATCATCGAATACCTGGCCTACGAGTAGAATTCGCGATTGTCGCGCTGGAGAAGGGTCACGCCGCCCCCTTCCTCGAGCCGCGGGCCCTGTAAGCCCCTCCCCCAGAGGAGGTCAATTCCGACGACCGCGCCCGTAGAAAAACCAATTCTGCAAGATGGATTACTCCCCACATACCCCAACCCACTCGCGAAACCACTCCCTCGCCGACTCTAGCCCCGCCTCCTCGCCCAACGCGCGCCGCCGATCCTCGCTTCTCGATCCCTCTACGCCGCTACAGGGCAGCTTCAACCAGCAGGATGGTCTCGACATTGGCATTTTCGGCAGTGGCGGCGTACACGACGGTCAGTCGGGCTTGGGGAACCTAGCCGACGAACTCGCTGACGCCTTTTCGGAGTCGGGCGAGGAAGACGAATACTACGAGGACGGCGAATCTGGTATTAGGTTTGCCGTCCAGGAAGACGACGATGGCGAAACGGCAGAGGCCGTCAGGGATAGTGGGGTTGATATCGCAAGCCCTAGCAGAGATGGGAGTAGGCCAAAGAGCATGTCTCTGAATCTTCCGTCGCCACGGCGGCGAGGGCACCGCAGGGCTGGAAGCGAGTATGACGGGAGCGAATACGGTTCCGAATCCGATCTGGACTCGCCCGGCATGCCTACAAGTTTAGTGTCCAGGATGAATGCGGTCGAGGCGCTCGCTCGCAGGGGAACAGAGAACACCGGTGGCCACAGTGACGGCGTCTTTCAGCGGGTTACGGATGGACTGAAGGAGCTGGGATCACAAACCGGCGTAGAGAGCAGCGCATCAAGGTTCGTGTCTCAGCCCGCCCTCACTCTCAGGACGAAAGACAAATCGACATACTGACACTACTATCATTAGGCTGATTACCGCACACTCCGCCCTCACCTCACACCTCACACACCAAACACGACAGGTACAAAGTCTAGCTTTCCCCCTCCTGTCGCCCTTCGTCGTACCGCCGGACCCAGAGACTATCGACGAGATTCTACCCCTACTACTGGCGTTATCCGAGGAGATGCCGAGGCCATCAACTGCAGCGTTCCACTCTATCTCTGCGCTCCAGACTTTGACCTCGGATCTGATAAATTCTCTGAATTACGTGTCCGACACGCTACACATGTCTCGGCAGACGACCACCACGGCGGGGCGTAGGTTGAAGAGCGCCAAAGAGCTGGTTGCCGAGATGAGACGGGAAGATGCGCTGCGAGAGGAGGGCGAGCGGTGGATTACCGAGGGCGACTGGGGTCGAAGACTGGAGAGTCGGGAGTGTGCTGCTGTCTGCGGCGACGTTGTGGGTGGGTTCGAGGAGGTGTGCAACGGCTGGCGGGCGAAGCTGCTTGCGCAAGCCGAGTCTGCCCAGGCGTAACTTACGGATGTCGAGTTTATATGGGGAGCGTTGCTATCATCGTGTCGGGTAGAGAGAATAGACTCGGGGGTATTATGACATGGGCCATAGGCGTTTAGTTGAGCAATAGGCATATAGGTATCCAGGTTCTTTACATTTACTTCACCTGCCGGCTATGTACATCGCGCAGTTCAAAGTTAACTAACTTGTCTAATTCTCACCGAAGTGTTCCCTAGGTATGTAGCCATGAGAACGTCTATAGTCGAGAGCTGCCACCCGCGAGTGGAACCCGGTCCCGTATCAGCTGTGGGGTGTTCCGTGGCGTGGGAGGTCCAGCTCTTCCGCACATCCCTCGCTACATTCGTTTCCTGGGAGTAGACTCAAGTATATATCTCAAGCACACAGTAAAGCGCCCACTGTTATGACCGGTGGTCTCGGGCTGTGTAATATGTATTGTAGGGTCGGAGATACGCAGGCCTGGGGCAGGGAGGGAGTAATTATTAGTCCTTGAGTAGCATTTTTGGTTCATGATTGTCCTAGTTATGTGCACCCTCGAAGGCTTGATGCATTCATTCAAGTAATAATATCCTTGAAGTGAAGGCTACCCCGGCTATAGGGGGCTGCCGAGTGAAGAACGACATCCGAGGACGAGGCGAAAGCTTCGGGTTTCAACAGTAATAGAGGCCATTCACGGGGAGGACACAAAGCTCGAGGGTACTGGGACTTCGAGTAGGACCCCATGCTTGACGATTCAGAAAAGAGACTCTATATAAACCTGAGTTCATTTGTCCCAAGTTAAATCACCTCGTCCGGCACGTTAGGTGTACAGATAATGAAACCTAGCCCGTCGACCCGGCATATGGTTCTTGGCGCGGACTTACACAGGGTCCGCATACGAAAGCACAAACCCTGTTGGAGCGCTGGAGCAATGGGACAAGACGTTGGAAAGTATAGTATCTGTTGGGCATCTATCCTCCGCTTCTTCCCTTTCTAACACTCCTTGGTCATATTGTGCGTCTCCCAACCTTCACCGTTTCCGTGGAACCCACGTAATAGACCCTGCACCCACCTCCATCCTGGGTCTGGGGTGGGCGGGAGAGGGCCGCTCCGCGGGGTCACACCGGTGGCAACCTTCCGGAAGCAGCTACCGTGCCGTGCCGCGCTGTCCCACTTTTATGAAGAACGACTTCTGGATACATGTAAGCCCCGTGGAGTTGACTAGTTCACCGGCGCTCTGGGAACGAGTCGGCACTCATCTATACTTGTCGTAACCAGGGTTTGTCAGAGTACGCTAGGTTTCCCCGTCATGGAAGCAACCCCGGAAGCCAAATAGCTCGCGAGGAGGAGACGGCATCTTGTGTTTGGCTATCCTGATCGCCTGGGTCTGCTCTCTGCGCTACAGGGAGAGTCTTCTTGTCTTCGGTTAGAGCTCGCGGCCATAGGAGTGGATTCTTCCTGACGACCATACGTCCGCTAGGGGGTATGCGGAGATGAAGTGAGGGCCAAGGCGCCTTTTGATCACATTGAACAGCTCATGTTTACCAGGTAGTAGGAGAATAGAATGCCTGGCGCTTTATGGCTCCATGGCACCAACCATGCGGTCGGCAGCCTTCTAGTGCCGTGTGTCAATCTTTGATCCCCCAGCACTAGTCCAGGCCGATAGCCACGGGGCAAGCACTCGGGCAGGCATGATCCTACTTGTAGATGACGTGGCTGGCTTGACGGGAGATTCCGATTCCTGAACAAACAACCTCGACGCCAATAAAGACGGGCGCT
Organism: Cephalotrichum gorgonifer; assembly: GCA_900312665.1. Classification (NCBI taxonomy): domain Eukaryota; kingdom Fungi; phylum Ascomycota; class Sordariomycetes; order Microascales; family Microascaceae; genus Cephalotrichum; species Cephalotrichum gorgonifer. The sequence continues at coordinate 1,897,696 of ONZQ02000002.1, forward strand.
ATTCTGTAGTATGTCGAGGGCAAGAGCGGGCTGCTGCGCTGCTACCGACCTGAACGGCACGACGTCTCTCGGCAACAGCGACTATGGGTCGGGTCGCTGCTGACATCGGAGAACACTACGTTTGGGACCGGCCTATCTGTCTTCTCACAGGGGGTTTCCTCGCTGTATCCATCAATGACACCGGTTCATATCTTAGCTGACGATTTACATTGGGTTTCCGAACTTGAAGAGCTTGAAATAAAACGATGACATGTGCCCGGTGACTGCTGAGTCTGGATTTCGAAGTACGAAGTGACGAACGAAGGAAGGTGGAAGGAACACTGGACTGGTGGATCAGAGAGGGAAGGAACCTTGGACAGAGGGACTGAAGAGGGAAGGAAAGCCGAGCTGGCGGACTAGAGTTGGAAGGAGCCCTGTGAATTAGTAGTTATTAGGACAATGGTTTGTTTGAGAAGCTGAAAGGTTGAAAGATGGGGGTTTAGGATGGTAAAAAAAAATCCCCATTCCAAGCGCGAGGACCTTTCAATGCTAAAGAGCAGGTATATTACTAACGCATGGATGCGACCCAGAAGAGAGAGGAAAGGATGTCCTCACTCTTCTCAGTGCGTTGTTGGTTATATGATACGAGTGACCCGCGGGACATGGTGCCTTCGTGGACTGTTTCAGGGGCACTAAGGTACCGTATGTTATCGGGTCCAAAGGAACAGGGTTTGGGCTCACTCTGTGTTGAAAGAACAAGTACGAGTGATACTTCGTACAGTGTTAGGGACAGGGGTAAGATCAGAGTACTAGGAAGAAGCTGGCGGCCCTGACTAAATAAAGCACTCTCAGGTGCCCTTCTGTTTGCTGATATTTTCTCTACGAATGGTCTGCCAAGGCGAATCGCGCCCTCGAGCGATGTTTGTTTTTCCCAATTTCGGGCCCCAATACGGAGGCCAACCACGTTCCACGTCCAGGTGTGGGCAATGATGTTGACGGCGCGTTAACAATGGGCGTGTGCGCTCGCGACACATTTCCCCCGCGCAGCACTTCCCAGCCAACCAATGGCTTGTTGTCTTCAGCAAGCTGGAACGCCACCCCTGTCAGCGCTACTCTCCTGGACGCGTCCCATAGCGGGGGAAGAAGTCACTGGACATTGGAGGGTCGAGCTGGAGAGCGGAGGGGCGGTTCTGGAGTCCTGGGGGACAAAATCCACTCCGCTCCACTCCACCCATCTCCACCCGAAGGCAAGCTAGGGGCTCGCCATTAATACCTGGCGACGAGCGACTGGTGGCTGGTGACTGGTGTCTGGTAAAGGGTATCAGAGGGAGGAGAAATGTCGGGAGCTTCATTGTTATGATTTGTCGTTTGTGTGTTGAATGTCTACATATCGACCTAAGAGGTATCTACTCGGATATATTGTTGAGAAGTCGAGGTTTATAATCTGCGAATGAACCCTTTACGAATAGTGCTCTGTTCAATAGTAATTTAGAGTAAAGAATATTTAAAATAGAGACGGATGTGGTTTTATGTTAGCATTGAAGCCGATCAATAGCGAACAGGGCCCGCCCCTTGAATCGTCCCATCAATCGGTTCTAGACAATGGTACCCGTTCGGTCTGATTTTTGGCGCCGCGTTTGGCGTCGCCTTCCCGTTTCCAGCGCGCACGCATAACAACATACCAAAACAAACCAGCATGGTCGGTCCTCCGACCGCTGGTATGTATAAATGTAGCGGTACTTCTGTTAAATATAAATAATAGCATAATTACATGTACCTGAACCTCTACACGGCTGGGTCCGTCCTCTTAAAACGCAGGGACGACGCTAAATAGACATCCTTAGTCATAAGCGATTGGCTTCCGTTTGGGGATGGCCCGGACGTGCCTTGAGGCTTGCCCCATTGCCTGGCGGTTGTGTTCCCGGTCCCTCCATGCGATGCTATATCGCCAACCTCCATTTCACCTGCTTCCGATCACATCACAACTTCAGACTCCGCGCTGCCCTCAAATAATACCGGCCACCTCCATAGCGCTCCACCATTTCGGCCTCTCGACCCTCTGCGCTTTTCTATCATTAGCGTCGCTCACCGATCCCCACGAGCCTAGACGGACATCACCCGCCCCCTTATCGATTGACCGTATCAGTTATGAAATAGCTTCCAGAGTTTACCATCGGCTACCACGGGCACAAGGCGACCCAAGTCCCCGTTGGGCGAATACGATCCCGACGCCTGGATTCTTACCTAGCTTGCTGGGTGATTTACAGCCCTTCGCCGCCTCCACACCAACTCGCGCTTCGATCTATCCCCCCTCAAACAAACCGCCTCGCCTCACCCTTCTCCGCGAACCATCAACCATGACATTACCACTTGAGCCGGATGCCGCGCTTGCGGGGCCATCTAAGCGGACGGCCGACGTGAGGACGCCCGTATCCAACACTCCCTCTAGGATTACAACCCCCCCACCTCAGTCAGAACGAGGCCGTCTCGAAGCTAGACACTCCCTGGACAACTCAAACAATCGGAAGACGCGCCCGAGGAGAAACGATCCAGGACGATCAACACCGTTTGACACCGATGCAGTCGACAATGCGTTGCTAAGGGAGGTGCATCGTCAACAGAGGGAGAGCACTCCGGGAGCCAGCCCACATAGGAAACGACAGAGAATCAACGGTGACAGGTTCGTCTTGCCACTCCCCACGACCATTTCCTCCTTTGTTCTACACGGAATGTTGAATTGACTCGGCGTGTTTTCAGGTTCATACCTACACGAACGGGGCAGGACTTGCAAGCTAGCTTTAGTCTTCTACACGAGGATGGATCCCCAGCAACACCGCCTCGGCAAAAGAAGCGCACTCCTCACGGAGAACTTCATTTCCAAAAGAGTAAGCTCGCCACTGCTAGATGTGCTCTGTGAAATCTCACCTCTAACATCCTACAGCGGAGGAAGCAAATCGAACCTTTTCAAAGCTGCTCCGAGCTGAGCTTTTCGAGAGCACCATACCTCAGGAGAACCCGCAAACGATATCGCCCGATCATACATCAACCGGAGGGACCAAGGCTCACGATACGAGATCGCATACACCGCCCAACAATTCATCTGCTGCTTCGCTCCCAGCTTCACTTACTCCGTCAACGCCCCACAAGAACCTCTTCTCTTACCTCTCACCCCGCCATCAGGGCAGCGTTGGCGCGCATCCAACCCCGACTAAGACACCACAGAGTCGCAATGGTCCCAACCTCGATACTCGTTCGGAAATTTACAGCCTATCACCCGTTCGATTCGGAAGCCAGCAGATGCTTCTCAGCCCTCGGAAGCAGCCGAGGGCAGTGAGCAAGGTCCCTTACAAGGTTCTGGATGCCCCCGAGCTTGCAGACGACTTCTATTTAAATCTTGTAGACTGGGGTAGTGCGAACATTCTTGGAGTCGGGCTTGGGTCCAGTGTGTACATGTGGAACGCGCAAACCAGCCGCGTCAACAAGCTATGTACACTCGAGGATGACACGGTCACTAGCGTGTCGTGGATCCAAAAGGGGACGCATATTGCCATCGGAACCGGAAAGGGGCTGGTGCAGATCTGGGATGCTGAGAAGGCTAGGAGGTTACGCACCATGACGGGTCACACAGCTCGAGTGGGATCCCTGGCGTGGAATACCCACATACTCACCTCGGGTTCCCGCGATCGACTCATCTACCACCGCGACGTTCGAGCGCCGGACCAATGGATGAAGAAGCTGGTTGGCCACAAGCAGGAGGTGTGTGGGCTGAAATGGAACTGCGAGGACGGCCAGCTGGCGAGCGGCGGCAACGATAATAAGCTCATGGTGTGGGACAAGCTATCGGAGACGCCACTGTGGAAGTTCTCGGACCACACAGCAGCGGTAAAAGCGATCGCATGGTCACCTCATCAGCGGGGCCTCCTCGCGTCCGGGGGTGGCACTGCAGATAGGAGGATAGTGTTCCATGACACCGTGAGAGGGACCGTGATCAATGAGGTGGACACGGGGAGCCAGGTCTGCAACATCGCCTGGTCGAAGAACTCGAACGAGATCGTGACGACTCACGGATACAGCCAGAACCAGATCGTCGTCTGGAAGTATCCGTCCATGACGCAGGTTGCGAGCCTGACGGGCCACACGTACCGTGTACTCTATCTGGCGATGAGCCCCGACGGCCGGGTAGTGGTTACTGGCGCTGGCGACGAGACGTTGAGGTTCTGGAACGTGTTTGGTCGGAGACCCGGCGCTAGGGAGGACGGCGAGAGTGGGTCGGGCCGCCTGGCGGACTGGGGAATCATTCGGTAACCATGTTTTTGGGTTGTCTTGAGTGAGAAATGGAACTCATTTTCATCCACGCAACCGTTTCGCTCCAGACTTGCTCGTATTCGCAACCCTACTCTTCCTGCCTCTATGAAGCGAGGAGGCAGCAGTGGGTATGGCTCGTCCTGACGTTTCGCGGATGGGGTGGTGTTTGGCTGATCTCGATTCACGTCTGGCTGAGAAATATCCGCGAATGTTGTTATTGTCTCTTTTTTTTCGCATCTGAACGGCGTTCTGGAAGTTAGCACAGGTACTTGAGGGGCAAAGGGGGGCAGCCGGAGGGAGGGAGTGGTAGGCAGCATCGGAGAATTGGTGTTTTGTATCTTTTGGGGACCGGGTGGATGGGTATGGTCTATAATGCCAGTCATGAGGCGGGTTGGTGTCGCGTGGGTACTTCATGTGGTGGCTTGCTTCGCCGGGTGACGAATTTGACGTATCTTCGCTTTCACAAAGATTCAGCCACGGTTGCTCAATGTATGCGCGGTTGTGATTCCGCCCTCTGGCGTCTGTTTTGTAGGCATTGCGATGTCCACGTCGCCACGTCTTACGACAGGGTGAGGGCGGTAGCATTTGGGGGGTGAACTGGCTGTCCACTCCCGGCGTCGTAGGAGACGACCATCCATGAGTGTAGTCAAACCTGTAGTTGACGCTGTGTTCTCTGTGTTCTCGGAGTGTCGCGTCTCGGCGGCCATGCACATGTGGATTGATGTACGGAGTACTCGTAAGCATGGTAAGGCCGGGCACGAAGAGTATGTAGCTCCATCTCGAATAGCATGATAACGGATTATATTCAACAAATCAAATAGGTATCATGACCCTCCCCCAAATAGGAATACCCAAAGGAAATACCCCTTCCACAAAATTCCAAGCCGGCTTTCCAATTACTATCATATCCGACCAAGGGCGTGTCGAACATTTCGGACACTAAATCGCAAAGGACACTGGTATATCTTGCCGTAAAAACATTGAAATGTCAAAAAACAAATCGCCAGAGATGGAAAAAGAGATGTCCCTCCAGGGGTCAAGACTCCTGAGCCTTCCTCACTCGCGCGCCATTGTTCGGCCCGTCATCCAAGGCAGTCGTTGAAGCTGCTTTAAGCGGCCTCTTGTCATCCAGGAGCGGAATGTCGTCCAAGTTGTCGGCGACGGAGCCTCTGTCTGGCTTTGGTTCCGTGGCTCCGGTGTCTCCAGATGATCTAGGTCCAGATGCAGCTGTGCTGCCAGTGAGGCCCGTGTCGTTACTGGGAGCGAGCGACGGGGACGTGTCGAGTTCCGAGTTGCTCTGCCACTTAGCCACCTCCGCTTTCATCGCCTCCAGGTCCTTCTGGAAACGCTTCCCAAAGACGTCAATGTAATACGTCGCGCCGTTATATACACTCCAAGTGAATACAACCATGAGGTAGGCGGCCGAGGCGTGTCGGCTGAAGAGCCAGATACGACACGGAAGCATAGTAAGGATCGCGTAGCAGTACTGGATAAGCATAAAGGCCGGTTCTTGCAGAGCGTTGGGCAAAGAGAGGACGATCTTGCCAATCCATACTTTGGAGTATGACTTTCGTAGCCAGGTGAACGAGGTTGGCCGGCCGGCCGCAATCTTCTCCCGACGACGGACGGTGATGAAGAAGTAATAGGACAGCTGCCATACGGCATAGGGGATCGAGCTCCAAGCCAGCATGGAGAAAAGACCCCCGTACGCGTTGGGCGATCCAGGCGCGGCGTTCTTCATATTGAACGCCGCGGGGAAGCGGATGGCCTGCTGGTCTGCAGGGTACAGGTGAACGATACAGTGTAGCGCCGCGCAAGGCATAATGTGGATGAAGAGGGAGGTGACCTTGTCGAAGCTGTGGAAAACGAGGGAGTTGCGCCACAACATGATGGCGATTGCGTTGTTGCCGAACGTCAAGGAAAATACGGATATCAACAGCCTTGTCGAGGTGGGAAATACCCACATGCTGAGCATCAGGAGGAAGTTGACAAAGTAGCAGAGATCGGCAAGGAAGTAGTGGTAGCCCCGTCGATGGTAGGTGAAGCACCGTATAGGCATGAGGTACAACAGCTGCGCCGTGTACCACAGGTGGAAGTACTCGGGGTAGCCGCCGATAAGGTAGCCGCTGATGAAGATGTTCATGACGCCACAGATGAAGGACACCTTCTCCCGCAGAGTGATGACCTTGGTGTCGTTCCAGCGGCCGCTGAGCTTCTCCATGCTCCGCCTCATGTTTTTCCGGTAGCGCTCCAGCTGCTCCTCGGCGGGCGGGACTCGACGGCGCCATTCTCTGACCATCTGGTCGCGCGCGACCTGGCCCTTGGACTTAAAGGCATCTTTTGACCGACGGACTTTCTCCGTCTGGGCGGATATACCCCTCTGAAGCTTCTCGAGTTGTAGAGGAAGCGCAAAGTTGTCCAGTAGGTCCATCACTGTAAGTCGGTCCAGGGGAGTGTGTGGATCCCAGTCGTCATGATGGGAGCTGCTTCCGGAGAAAGATGGGTTTCGGGAGAGGCCGGGGCTTTTCGACGCAACGGAGTCGTGACTTGGTATATCTTGGTCCCCGGTGGATGAATCCTGCGAGGAGTGGCGTTCGGGGGCGAGGCTATTCTGTACTTCTCCCGCAGGTCGACCGCCGCCGGGTATCGCTTCGGTTTCCGGAGCGTCCATGATGGTGAGCGTCGAGGGTAGTCTGCAGCCAGGCAGAGGTTGCCTAAAAGGCACGGTGGGTTAGCATCCAGGGCGTAGAGGTTTGACGTAGATGTAGCCTAGCCCAGGGTCGTGATCAGGGGGATGGAGCTACCTGTAGAAGCTGGTCGTAGGAAGCAGGGTAGATCCAAAACGTTGGGTGCGCGGTGGTTCGACAGGGACGGGTCCCCTCTAGCATTCAATCTTCGCAGAGGTGTCGGGTGCTTGGTGGTGGTGGGTGGTGGGAAGGGAGTGTAAGTCGGTAGCTTGAGGTGGTCTCGTCTGAGCTGCAGTTGCGACTCAAGACCTGATGGTCTCGGGAGAGGGCACGGTTGAAACAAAGCACCCGATGGGCATGGAAACCATGGGATTCTCCTTTTGTGGACAGAAAGAAAATAGTTCTGGGGGAAATAATCTTAAGACAACGGGAAGTTAGCCTTGACTTGACATGATGTCTCGTGTTGGAGCTTGCAAGGGAGTGGACGTGCGCTAGGGAGCTTTGGGGCAGCGAGCAGGGGGGTGTAATACAATTTGTACTTGTATGAGGATTAAAAGTTGGTTGGAACACAGGAGCATGCGTGGTCCACCGCCTCTTTCCCGTTAATAGATATATGTATCTCGTCCTCCGTAGTACTTGTAGATAACCATCTGGACCCTGGAGGAAGGTTCAGGCAGAGCATCTGAGTAGTTCAAGTACGATAATTGTTAATCCTTGTTGTGACCAGGTGGTCGATTCTTGAGCTCTGGTTGGCCTATCTTCAAAGAGGCAGCCTCTCTCGCTTTTGGCCCCATGACGCGCCGGATATAGTTAAGAAGTACAGCACTGGCGAAGAGTACATGCAAGTGCTTGTATCTTCGGATTTCTCACGTGTATTGGCTTTCTTTCCCTCGGATCGCATGCATGGAGGGATCGCTCCTTCTAACCTTCCAGCCCTCTGGATGCTACGCGGTAGACCCGCATGAGCACTTTAGAACGGAACATCGCTCTCGGGATATGCTGAGACAATACTCCCTAGTATTAAACTGTATTATTACCTCCAAGACGATGTGACGTGACCCCGTGGCCTCCTAACGCAGAGGGACTGCCATTGTCGTGACCGCGTAGGACCCATTTCGACAGCTGATGTCACCTGTGAACAGTGTACCGCCACTTGCACCAGTAATAGCTTGCGCGCAATTCATTTGTCCCAGGACACGCGTTTTGCCTCGAGAACATCTCGAGTCTAAACTATCACGACAGCTTCGTCCAATCCAACATCCTTCTCCACGGCGTGCTTCCTATTATGCGCCTGCGATGTTTTCGTGACTCAATCTTAAGTTCACGCGCGACTATACTTTAAAAAAAAACAGACAACCCACCAGTTTTCTCTCGTTATCGCTACCCGTCGAGGGCCGACTTTGGCGATCGCGTCGCGCCCTCCAGACTTTACGAGTGACTAAAAGTCGCCCTTCAACACCACGCGCAACGCCCGCGACGCCGAGATAGAGCTCGCCTGTCCGAACCTTCCATCGCCGCGATTTAATATACCGCCGCAAAGATGGGGAAACTAATCCGCCTGGAGCTCTTTAGTACGTTGACAGCTAATGACCCTCACCCCTACCTACCCCTCACGACTAACCCCCCGCGGCAGACTTCAAATCCTACAAGGGCCACCACACCCTCCTTTTCGGAGACTCGTATTTCACGTCAATCATTGGACCAAATGGCTCTGGAAAGTCGAATTCGTATGTAGTTGGCCTCATACCCTGACTTGCATTCGCGCATGGTTTCTCTCCTCCACGCGAGGCGTTGGTGCTAACAGATCTTTCCCCCGGATAGCATGGACGCAATCTCATTCGTCCTTGGAATCAAGTCTTCACATCTCCGATCCGCGCAGCTCAAGGATCTCGTCTACCGCGGCCGCATCCTCAAAACATCCAAAATCAACGACGATGGTTCGGCCGACGCGCCCAACGGCAATGGTCACGCTAACGGCCACGATGACGATGATGACGAGCCATCCCAGCGTGCGTCCAGAGGCGACCCGAAGAACGCGTGGGTCATGGCCGTCTACGAAGATGATGCCGGCGATGAGCAGAAGTGGAAACGTACGATCACGACGCAGGGGTCCAGTGAATACCGCATCAACGACCGTGTTGTGACGGCTCAGCAGTATAACGAGTCTCTCGAAGCCGAGAATATCCTCATCAAGGCGCGGAACTTCCTCGTCTTCCAGGGTGACGTGGAAGCTATTGCCTCCCAGTCACCCCACGACCTTACGCGTCTCATCGAGCAGATCTCGGGGAGTCTTGAGCACAAGGCCGAGTACGAGAGGCTACAGAGCGAGGCCGAGGTTGCTTCCGAGAATCTCGCTTTCCAGCTTCATCGGCGCCGTGGTATCAATTCCGAGATCAAGCAGTATCAAGAACAGAAGAAGGAAGCGGACGATTTCCAGGACAAGACGAACGAACGGGATGATGCCATCGTGACCAAAACCCTCTGGAAACTCTACCACTTCCAGCGGAATATGGATGAGTCGAGTGCGTTGATCCATGACCACCAAGAAAACCTCAAGGAGTTCCGCCGCAATGTCGAGTCGTATGAGCAGAACCTGGACGCCGCTCGTAGGGACCAGGCAGCGCTAAGCCGAGAAGTCTCCAAACTGGAGAGGACAATCAAGGCAAAGAGCAGGGACTTGGAGGACTCGCAGAACGGCCTTGTGCCCCTCGATGAAAAGGTCGAGCAGACAAATAAGCAATGCGAGATCTTGCGGCAGCGTATCGAGGCCGTCACCAAGGAACGGGATGAGAAGACCGTCGTCATTAAGAAGACGAAGAAGGACCTTGCGGCTGTCGAAAAGGCTCAAGAGCTCTACGAAAAGGAGTACCGGGATCGCATGAAGAAGCAGGGAAAAGAACTGAGCGATGCCGATCGAAAGGAGTACAACACTCTCCGTGCTCAGGTCATGGCCAAGGCGTCGACAAACCAGAAGGATCTCGACAATCTCGTCCGCCAGCAAAAGTCAGACGAGGTAGTAGTAAACTCGTGCAAGGGCCGTGTGGACAGGGTTACTGGCGCCCTTGAGAAGGCCGAGGCCGAGCTTCAAACTACCGCGGATCGGAAAGCTGCTTCTCAAACAGCGGTGCAGCAACTTGCCAAGGAGATCGAGACGAAGAAGAAGGAGTTCAACCAGGTTCAATCCGAACGTGTGCGGACCAACCAGAGACGTACGGAACTGGAGGAGCGGCTGGAAGACTTCGCCAAAAAGCTGCGAGAGGCGGATGATGGCAGGCGCCAGAACGATCGGGAGACCCGTCTTCGTGACATGGTGACGTCTCTGAAGCGGGTGTATCCCGGGGTCAAAGGACGCGTCGGTGATCTTTGCAAGCCGAAGCAGAAGAAGTTCGACGAGGCCGTCATAGTAGCGCTTGGCCGCGACTTCGACTCTGTCGTCGTCGACACGGAGAAGACCGCCATCGCTTGCGTCCAGTATCTCAAAGACCAACGGTTCCCCCCCATGACCTTCATCCCGCTAGACAACATCAAAGTCAGCGCTGTCAACACGGCCATCAAGGGTATCGCCGGCGCCAGGTTGACCATCGACACTGTTGATTTCGACTCGCATCTCGAACGGGCCATCTCGTACGCCTGTGGAAGCTCAGTCGTCTGCGATACGCTCGATGTCGCAAAACAAATCTGCTACCAGAAGAAAATCCCCGTCAAGGCAGTCACACTGGAAGGGTTCGTCATCCATAAGGCCGGCCTTATGACCGGTGGGAGAGGCCCCGAGCGCAAGGGCGGGAAGCGCAAGTTTGAAGAACATGACGTTCAGAACTTGCAGCGACTCGCCTCCCAGTGCAAGGACGATCTCGAGAAGCTACCCAAGGCTGACCGCCGCGGCACCGCCGAGGAGACTCTTCAAGTTGAACTTTCAGGGCTCGAGCAGAGGTTATTCTACGCTAAGAATGAGCTCGCTGCCCTGGAGAAGAACTACTTGAGTATCAAGAAGCTGAGGGACAACGAGAAACAGAAGCTCCAGGAATTGGAGCCGGAGTACACCGAGAAGCGCGAGGCACTAGAACGCCTCGGGCGCACGGTGCAAGGATTCTTGGACGCTATTGCGGAAGTCGAGGACAAGATCTTCTCCGGGTTCTGTAAGAAGCTCGGATACAGCAATATCCGAGACTACGAGGCACAGCAGGGTAGCATGGAGCAGGAGATGGTAGAGCAGCGCAACAAGTACGAAGTCCAGAAGCAGCGACTGAATAGCCGTCTGACCTGGGAAGAGTCGATCTTCAACGATGCGGAAGGCCGGTTACAACGAATCCAGGCGCAACTCCAACGACAACAGCAGGACATCGTCTCCTACAAACGGGAGAAGAAGGCTATCGAGCGGACACTCCAAAGCGAACAAGAGGAGATTGATGCCCTCACTGAAGATTTGGAAGAGCGCAAGAACAGCCTAGCGGAGAAGACTGAGCTTGTTGCACAGGCGCGAAGCGAGGTCCAGAAACGGTCCAAGGAAATCGATTCCAGGCTGAAGGACATCAGTTCCCTGGAGACGGTGGTGCAGCAGAATAGCAACCTGAAATTCAACTTGCTGCGGCGCTGCAAGCTCGAGCAGATTCAGGTCCCCCTTGTCAGCGGGACGCTTGACGACCTCCCCAACGAAGACAACCTCCTCCACCAAGACCCGGACGCCATGGATCTAGACGAAGAGGACGACGAAGCCGAAGACCGGGAAATGATGGAAGCGGCGTTGGACGACCACGGGATCGAAATCGACTTTGACAAGCTGGACGAGGATCTCAAAGACGTAAGTGCACCAGGAGGGTTTACAGGGGGTAGTTACAGCTCCTTGACGTGATTGCTAACTACATATTTGGGGGGCTTTACAGTCATCCGAGGATAGCATCGAGGATAGCCTGGAGGAGAAGATCTCATCCCTCACGGCGGAGCTTGAGAAGCTGAATCCCAACATGCGCGCTATTGACCGGTTGGGGCACGTGGAAACTCGACTCAAGGCCACCGTGCAGGAGTACGAGGATGCTCGGCAAGCACAGAAGCAGGCTCGCGACGCCTTTGACGAAGTGAAGAAGCTGCGGTTCGAGCTCTTCAACAAGGCCTTCTCGCACATTCAGGAGCAGATTGACCACGTCTACAAGGACCTCACTCGGACGGAGAACTTCCCCGTCGGTGGACAGGCGTACCTGGACATCGAAGAGGACACCGACACGCCCTATTTGTCGGGCATCAAGTACCACGCCATGCCCCCCTTGAAGCGGTTCAGGGACATGGAGCACCTGTCTGGTGGAGAGAAGACGATGGCGGCGCTTGCGCTCCTCTTCGCGATCCACAGCTACCACCCCAGTCCCTTCTTCGTCTTGGACGAAGTTGATGCCGCGCTGGACAATGCCAATGTGGAGAGAATCAAGAAGTATATCCGGGAGCACGCTGGGCCCGGAATGCAGTTTGTGGTCATCAGTCTGAAGACCGGGCTGTTCCAGGACAGCGAGAGCTTAATTGGTGTTTACAGAGACCAAGAGGTGAACAGCTCGAGGACCCTTACCCTAGATGTAAGTTCTAGTTCTTCGTTCGTGTGTGAGGTAGCGGACAGATCGATGCTAACGAAGAGGGCAGCTCCGGAAATACGCGTGATGGGGTAATGTTGGGCAAGAGGCGCTGAGGTGTGTGGGTTACGAATGAGGTCGCGAACGAGATCGCGAACGACATGAAAACATGTTTGATATCCGTGTACTTATGAATGGGGTGGTTTACTCTGTGAGGAGGACCGTTTTCCGTTTTCCGTTTCCGTTTTATGCGAGGGAACAAGGGAGGTGGAGTGGGAGTGGGTGCTTCGCAAGGCGTCTGTTAAATCAGAAGTAATGCTTCCTTCTCGCTGATGTTGAATCGACAAAACAATGGTGAACATGTGAGAGAAGGGGAAGAGGGCTTGTTCCACTGCTTCGTCCCGTTGGAGGAAGGTGGGTAAAGATATTAGGCTCTGTGTTGTGGAAGGAGGCTTGCATGTATTGTATGGATGTTGGCTGGCGCTAGCGCCGGCAGGAGCTGCCCAGCCAATATATGCAGGTACGACACTGAGTGTGTGCAGCAGCCAACAGTGAAAGTGTACAGCTGGCCCCACTATTCGCGACTCCACCTCAGAATAAAGTTCCTCCATGTGCATCGAAAGTTCGCTCCGTAGTCAGCCTCGCTGCCGCCTTGAGCCCGCTTTCAACTTCATGCTTTAACACATTTAGCTCTGCATTTTCTCTTCTCCATTCCCTGCTTTCCACCTCCCCCGTTCCCCCCGCCCACTTTCGACTTCGTACGCATCCAACAACACCACACTTCGCGCGTCGCAGCTCTCGTACCCTGCCTGCCGAGACGACTATCCAAGCACCGATCAGCTCACTTTGGCGACAACACTCTTCCCGCTTGATCACCATCCGCAGACCGCCGAGTACCGATCACGGATCACCAGCCTAGCACGCGGCGCAAAGCAGGCGCAAGAAAATACACGCACCCTATATTTGCGGGCACCTGAGTGCCTCACCTGCAGCGCCATGGATTTGGCCCAGACGCTACTCAAGATGGTGACGCGGGCGTTCTACGACACACGACAGATAATCGCTGTCGATGCAGTCATGACACATTCATGGTAATTCCCGCCCCATCCCTTTGCGCCCGCCCGCCGCGGCAGCACTGCTCCTCCATAAGCCCCCAGTCGCTAACCTTGCCGGTGTGCGCATTGCCAGCTTACGGGACGACGAGCTTGCTTACCTTGCGTCGCTCAACACTAAGGACCTCCACAAGCTTGTCGCAAAGCTAAAAGAAGAGCGACTGATGCACCAGTTCAACCGGCCCGAGATGCGCGAGGGACAACTACGCCCAGTCACCCGAATATACTACTATATCGACTACAGGCAGGCGATCGACGCCATAAAGTGGAGGGTCTACAATATTACCAAGGATATCCAGGGTTCCACGGTACCCGCGAGTGAGAAGAAGGAGTACTTCTGCAACCGCTGTCAATCGGAGTGGACGCAGATGGAGGTCCTGGACAGCTTCGGCCCGAACGGGTTCGTCTGTCATCGCTGCGAGGGCCCGCTCGTCCACGACCTGGATCGGAACTCGGCCGGCCACGAGCAGTCTACACGACTGAACAACCAGTTCAAGTTCGTGACGGACCTCCTGCAGCAGATCGACCAGGTGCACGTCCCGGATAATACTTTCGAAGTGGCGATGAGCAACGCGCGCCCCGTAGTGAGGGACGCGACCAACCCCGGTGTCAAATCGGTCCCCATAGATCCGGCTACGATGAGGCCAACGGCCGTCAAGGGTCTCACGAACGTGGGGCCCAAGTCGATGGCCGTCAATATCTCGTCCGCCGATGGGCCCTCGGAGGCCGAGAAGGCTGCAGAGCTGGCGAGGAAGGAGAAGATTGCGGCGCAGAACGCCCTGCCTTCGTGGATGACCAACAGCACCATTACAGGGGAGTCCTACTCTGCCCGAGAGCTGGGCTCGACCGATCTTGGCAAGAAGGAAGAGCTCGACTTCAAGGACACCACGTTGACACAGCAGGCGGCCGGCGAGAGCAATCACAAGGACATAGATGACCTCTTTGCGAGACTAAAGGCCGAACAGGAGCAGAAGGAGCTCGAGGAGGAGGAGTACGGGACTGATGACGAGGAAGATGAGGATGACGAGGACAATTTCGAGGACGTGGTGCCAGTTACGGGGGTTAACTCCTCGGTGGGTACGCCGTCTGGCATGGGAGCCGGTGCTGGCCAGACTCCGGCAAGCGGCAATGGCGACGTAGATGGGGAGCGACCGGCGAAGAAGGTGAAGGTAGCGTCACCGGTGCCGCCCGAGGAGGAGGAGGAGAGCGACGAAGATGTCGAGTTTGAGGATGCATAGTTGATTGGCGCGAGGGGCGCAACTATCCGGGCCAAGCGCGCGGCACCAGCAACTGCCGGGGGAAAGGCATGGGCAAGGTGAGAGTTTCAAGTGGGGAGTATGGGAACAATATAGAGTATGCTCTTGGGTTATTAGATGGCGCATTTCACGGTTACTAGTTTGGGTGGGTCGTTCTGTAAGTGGTTTCCGGGGCCGCTGGGTCCAGTAGCGAAAGTGAAAGCTAAAGTGGCAGGTAGCTTAATAGCTTGTGGTCATCCCGTACCCTCGGGCTGATTACATATACTAAGCTCATGATTGATAATATATGCTAGCATAGCACCTGCCACTTTTAAGGGGAGTGGGTGTTCTATGGGTTACTTGCCGGACATGATTAGTGAACGTCAAGCTACGGTCTTGGTGCTTCCCTGGGATAATGATACACCACGCTCACACTCCTCCCTAGTTGCACTGCTTTACCACACCTCACACTTCCGCTTCCACTCCTACTTCACATCATTGGATATTGAGGCACACCCACTTGCACATGACACCCACTTGTTGCCTATTACTATGGATGCATCGCCATTCAGCATTGCTCGGTGGCCTTCACCTATTGCACCCCTCTTCTGCGCAAGTTCCCAAACATACATCCGTACACAGCTGGAATTATGAGATGTGTCAATGAATGTCAATATGACATCCCATTTACAATTCCCGCCCATATACCTCTTACCGGTCCACCTCGAGGCCGATAAGCTCCACTCGCTCGAAGAGCAGATACCCACCCTAACGTACGACCCGAGCGAGGCGGACGTTATTGTTGGTAACGTGCACAAGCCTGAACGAGCATTGTTTGAGCTTAGGCGACGGGACATTAGCTTTAGAGCACCGGAGTCGGACGAGCGCATTGATCGGACCTCGGGCGTCAAGAGGAGGAAGATCTCGGAGACGCGGTCGCGAGAGCAGAGTAGGGTCCTGAAAGTTGCCAAGCTCAAGTGGTTCACCGACTCGGTGGAGCAGGGGCATGTTCTCCCCTTAGACGATTACCTCGTCATCGAGGTAGAACAACGCGCGGAGGGGAATCACCCGCCGAGAACTGCACAGGGGCAGATCATCAGCATACCAGCCGCCCCCACGACCCCCGAACGTCCGACCACCGGTCGTTACAGATACCGGCGGGGAGCCGGCACGTCGCCGAAGCTACCGCCGCTGCTGCGCCGGACGACTTCAGAGGAGGCCTCTATCCCTCCGGTCCCCGAGTTCCTGAGCACCCCGTACTCCTGCCAGCGCCCCACCCCTGTCGACCCTCCCAACTCATCGTTCGTCGACGAGCTGAAGAAGATTCGGAAGGCGAGGATCCTGGCCGGGGACGCAGTTGGGGTCAGGGCGTATTCCAGCTCCATCGCCTCCGTCGCGGCCTATCCCCATCTCCTCCGGAGTCAGCACGGTAAGTTGGACACGCACAGCTCCCCCCTCTCGCAAATAGCTCCCGTGCCTGGAAAAAGAGGGGTTACTGTAATTCGAGCTGGTATGCTAATGATACCCCGCGGGAAGAGGTCGCCGGTCTACCGGGATGCGGCCGCAAGATTGCAGAGCTATATAAGGAGTGGAAGGAGACGGGCAAGACCGAGGAGGCGGGTCAGATAGACCGTGACCCGCGGCTAGCTACCATTTCTCTCTTCTACGACATATGGGGCGTCGGCGACGTCACAGCCAGGGAGTTCTACAATAAAGGTTGGGATGCCACTCTCTCCCACTCGCCCCAACGGGAGCGAGTCTCCGTCATGGCGAAACAAAAGCTGACTCGAACCTCAAAGGTTGGAGGGACCTCGACGATGTGGTGGAGTACGGCTGGAGCCACCTCACCAGAGTGCAGCAGATAGGCGTAAAATACTACGACGACCTGAAGGTGAGAATCCCGAGGAAGGAGGTAGAGTATATCGCCGACACCATCCTCGATCACGCGAGGAAGATCGACCCGGGATTCGAGATGGCTATTGTCGGGAGCTATCGCCGCGGGAGGCCGTCCAGCGGCGACGTGGATGTGATCATCAGCCACCGCGACGAGGCTCTCACGCACTTCCTCGTCGGCAAGCTCGTGGTGATGCTGGAGGAGGGCGGATTCGTCACCCACACCCTCACGCTGAGTACCAAGAACAGCGAGCGGGAACAGGAGACGCTGCCGTGGAAGGGGGGTCAGTCGGCCTCGGGTGGTGGCTTCGACACACTTGACAAGGCCCTGCTAATGTGGCGGACGCCCGAGGGCCTCGGGCCCAACAGCGAGGTTACTTCCCCTGGGGGGGAACAGGCCCGACTGCATCGCCGTGTCGACATCATCGTCAGCCCGTGGAAGACGGTGGGGTGTGCCATTATCGGGTGGACGGGTGGTACGACGTTCGAGAGGGACCTCAGGAGATATTGCAAGGCGGAGAAGGGGTTCAAGTTTGATAGTAGCGGGATCCGTAACCGCGTCGACGGGTCCTGGGTGGACCTTGAGGAGGGCGCGCTTGGGAAGTCGCCTGATATGAACGTGTCGGAGAGGAGGGTCTTTGCTGGCCTCGGGCTGGAGTGGCGACCGCCAGAGGAGAGATGTACCGGGTAGTGCACGGGACCTCAAGACGGCGGCGATACGCTCCCCCCTTGTCCTAGACGCAGCACGCGGCCAAAGCAAAAGGGGGTTACACCTTCATCCTGCCTGGCCTACACAGGAACGGGGTCATTTTAAAACCATTCAAATCATTCATTCTATATATATCCAGCGTGATACGCGCGGTTCTTGTCTTTGCGCCAAAAAGCAAACGCCTAATATACAGCCGTCTCGGACGTCAAAACCCTGGTCTACCCTTCCGCTGAAATCCGTCCCAAGACCCCAATGCATACCCAATACCGTTCCCGTCCGAAAAAAAAAGACCAACAGCCAACCCAAGTGCCAATTCTAGCAAGTCAATAAAACAGAAAGCATCTCACTACCGCATACACCGCTTCCAAAGCCGCTATCTCATCTTTTTAGTTCCCCCCACCCAGCCGGCTCTTCCTCTGACCTGCCTTCTTCATTGGTACTATCCGCGGGATGGGACTTGGGCGAGTCAGAGGAGTCAGAGAGTCTCTCGATGCCATTGTTCCCCAGCAGGAAGTCCCCTAGATACCGGAACGCATAGAAGATTTCCTCGCCCGTCGGGACGATTGACTCGCTGGGTAGTAAGAAGCCGTAGCTTCCGGTGTCCCTGAGGCGGATCTGGTAACTGTAACGGGCGTGCAGCTCGTGGTAGAACCAATCAATCACAGAGCCACCGCCAATCTCGATCTGAGAGGTAGCGGCCCTGCGCCCGGACGATACGGCGCTTTCGCAGGCAGAACGGATCGAGTAGGATTCCCCGCTCTGAAGTCGAATGGCCTTGGCCAAGCCGGCGGCAAGCTCCTCCAGATTCTCCAAATTCGGCGGCTCTTCCCGGCAAGAGAAGGAATAGGGGAAGAGGACTTGCTGGGAGTACGAGTGGAGGTCGATTAGCCCTACTATCCGCGTGTGGTTCAGTGCGGCTTTCTCTGCCCAGTCGGCGAGCTGCTGCGCTTCGGTGGCCTCGAAAGGCTCGCTCCCGCCGTAGAACTCCGAGCATGGGTCTCCAGCCTCGCCCCACTCGTAGCCAAAGGCCCGGTCCAGGTCAACTCCGCGACAGAAGCGGAAGGGCGTGGGCTGCCGTGTCTTGCGCCATAGTCGGTCAACCTGCCAGGTATACTCGAAGCCGTCGGGATTGAGGACCGGTAAGAATACGATATCGAAATGTTTGAGGAATTTGGTCACAATAGGGTCCTTTTGATTGTGAGTGATGAAGGACCAGGCAACGTAGTTGACGGTCGTCGTTGAAATCCACTCCCTGGCATGGATGCCGCCCGTGACGACGATGGTTTTCCTGGGGCGGTCGGGGGATCCTGGTGTCTCGGGCGACCCAACCCTTAGGCCAAGAATATCACGGCCTTCGTAGGACTTGCCGACACTGATCACATTGACAAACGAGGGAAACAGAGCCTCCACAAGACGCATCCACCGGACGATAACCTATCTCCACTTAGTTAGCCGCTCGGGTTCACATAACTCTCCATAGACTACACGGGGGACGTGAAGGGGGGGTTTCGACAAACCGGCAGCGGTTGATAGTTCTCGAAGAAGACATTCTCGCCATACTCGAATAGTTGCGACCTTGACGGCGAGTACACCTCCCTCGAGACGTCCACATATCCCTCACTTAAGAACTTTGAAGGGTATGAGTTGTAGACGAGAGATGCCAAGTCCGGAATGAGGATGGAATAAGAATACTGCAGCGATTCGGGCAGAAGGCTAAGGAACGGGGCAATGTCGTCGCGATGCATTTGGATGTCGACGTATTCGTCCCCGTAGGACCATACGTCCTTGAACAGCCTGTCGACGGCGTCTGCGATGGCGGCTTCCTCGTGAGGCTCCGTAAGGTTAAATCGGACAACGATATCGTTCCCATATGCAGCCCAGATGTTGCGCCGGGCCGGCTGGGCGGGGACCGCGGACGCCGGCTTGCCGAATACTAATTCGACGACATAGTCGCGGAGTCGTTTCAGGGATGGGTTGGTGTCGGTAGAGCCATCGCGCAGGGCGGCGCTGGATTGTCGAGACGATCGTCGGGGATCTCGAGCGGAGGCCCAGAGTGGATCGGAGAGGACTGGAAGGGCGAGGAGGGATACCACGGCTATCCGTGGTAGCCACATGCTGAAGGTTGGCTGGCGACGTATTGGAACCGGGGGCTGGTGAGTGCTGGAATTGACTAGAGGTGAAGCTGGTGGTATGAGGTAATATTGAGTATAGTATATGAGATATTGAATGTGGGGTATGGGGGGTGAGCAAGTCTCCTCATCGCAAACAACGACAAACACGAGAAATGTCGTATGTTGGAGGCCTACAAGTCAGTCGTTGAAGGGTTGACGTCCGATTCGACGATTCGTCGCCCAACATGGAATCCCCAAAACTACTTGGTACTTGACTAACCCCACTCTTCGCCAGGGGATCTCCGCTTATGCACGTATGCGGTTAGCGGGAAAGGGGTTCCACTCTGGTGTCCTTGGGCTTGCCTAGGTAGCTGTACTTGGACCAGCACGCAGCAGGTACATACTTGTAGTAGTATGAGTATGGATTACTGAACTGCAGCTCACGACGCCGCCTGAAGCCCATCACCAACACGTCCTTTCGACTGCCATACAATAATCAATACGGTTGGGTGGGTATCTCGAACGCTCCATCGGGGTGCACTAGCGCATGGCCCACGTCATGGGCAGTGCTTCTCAGTGAAAGCCATCTATTCTGCCTTCCCTGCCACCTTAGTCTATTATAGCCCGCGCCCAGGTTCGAGACTCTTCGACCATAAGGAGAACGACATCCGCCCCGATGATCTGTTTGATGAAGGGGTCAATGTGGATCAAAATGGCCTTGTATGCCCAGGTTCTGGGGGAAAATCGTGTATGAGGCCGCCAATGCCCAAGTCTTCGTCTTGACGCGAGTAACTGAACACATGTAGCAATTTCCAATGGTGCTGTCATGCAACCGAACACCTTCTTCATGCAGGAATGTATCTGTCGCTACTATGATGAGGCATTAGATCGCCAAGATGAGGGCAAGGGTATCGAGACGCCCTTCATTTTCACCGTCCCCAAAGGTAGGCCCAAACCCTTCTCGCTCCCGGCCTGAGCTAATAACAGAGGTGCGATAGGAACACCCATCCCCAGCCATCTGATCCTCATCAACGAATACCTCGCGAGGTTCTCCCTTCAACCCTCACGCCCTATGTCTCTAAAAGGTGAACCAGCGCTAAGCCCAACGTACTTGAAAGCAACGTCAACACGCCTCTAGATCTGAATCGATCGTTGGACGAGTTCTACGACAAGCACGCCATCAAAGAAACGGCGGATGCTTGGTTAGATAAACATCCCTTCCAGAGCGCTGTGGCTGATGATGCCGTTAAGACCTGGATGGCTAAATGAGACGATGTCCGACCGGGCCTGCCAAGAGTTGCCCATTCCAGCCATCCAATTGGGCAAGGTGTGTCATTTATTGTTGGCAGTATCGCCCTCTTCATATGGAAACGGCATGTCAGCAAGACCAAGGAAGCCTTCGTGGACGAGTCCCTTGAGAGGTTCCAATCTTGGAGGCAACGATTGAAACGAGCAACGATCTTCGTGTCCTGGTACTCGTCGGCTATAGGTTGTATGTCAGCCGCAGCGGTCAATATGACTGTTTTTGCTCTCCCTATCGGCTTCCCTGGCAAATCGACCTCCGGAATTCAAGTCAAGACAGCCCCCTTCACCATACCTCTTCAGTGGACTACCATGGCGTTGAGCGCCATTTTCTGTCTTGTCATCAGGATCACTCTCAATAAACACCATGGCGATCAAGGCGAAGGGCCGACACACCACACGTCGCAACCCTCGAATCCAACAGGACCGAGACCCGGTCCGTCGCCAGCAGCGATTGCCCGTCCACCACTTCCACCACCTCCCCCTCCCCCTACAGGTTAAGCGGCTCGTACGTTGGCGAATCATTCATTCACCTTCTCCGCTCGCTTAAGAAGAAGGCGTGATATTGTGCGAGTAAAGGTCAGAACAGCGACTCTTCTGGAGTTATGGCACCCTATACCAGTCTAACCCCTCCACTCCGTTGGTTCAGGATATGCCCTGAGCCATTGAGCTCTCGTAAGTACTCTGGCACGGCTCATCAGGAAATGAGTAATATGTCCATTAAGTTCTAGTACCAGGTAAGCCAGGCAATGGCAATAGCAATGATAGTTGGTCAGAGTTGATTTACCATCGATACTCATAATTCTAGCTGGTTAAAGGGAGTAGTGGTCTGCTCGTTCGTGGACAAGGAGAAGGTCCTCAGGAAGCGTCGTTCCAACGTTATAACTACGGTCAGTCCAACTTCCTAACATTTTTATTTGCAAATGAAAACTCCTCGGTAGACGAGAGGAGAGGTGTGGCTTACCTTCTGGGACTGAATACACAATCACTTTATCACCCTTAGCCCGCCAAGATACCAGGCTTTGCTGGTATGATGAATTGGGCCTCATTGACGCGCCGTTCGGAGCTAGAGAATACAATGTAAGTCAGGAAATGCGAACTTACTAACTCATGGCGAGTAGTCGGGCCACTTGCCTACATAGCTCTGAACATCGAGAGCTTTGGGCTCCACAATTCCGTTTGGCGCGAAGATATCGTAAACATAACGCCGGGGTGTCCAGACTCTCAGCTGGACTGTAAGGCCGTTGTTCACACGAAAAAATTCTTCCGGGAATGTCCTAAAGACGCCAATCAAATTAGGCGCCATCTCGGACACAAATATGTAGTGTTTCGAGACAAAATAAGGCGGTAGCTATTCTATCTCGTATATCTCGAAGACCAGTCGCATCGGATCAATTCATGGTTGTACGAGTACATTATTCCTGGGCCCGCCTTGATGAATCAGCATTTAGACACCTCCATGGTCCGTTAGTGGTGTGTGCATAGGCACCCCACTCCGTAGGACTTGGATTCGTTTACTCGTAGCTGTACTTGGACCAGACGCAGTACGAAGTATTACGAGTACGCGGCAAGCTTGGGTGCCCACAGCCCGTTCCTCGTAATTGGTCCTCGTCTTCAACGAGCCCGACCCCTTCCCCCTTTCCCACCACAAACTTGTATCCACCATCTCCAGAAAGGTAGCATTAATTGCATCAATCTTAGATAATACACTCCAGCTCTGCCCGCCACTTTGAGGCCGACCTTTACTCCCCTCTCGTCCTTGCTCTTGCGTAGCCTCTCTGCTTGCCATCAACTACTGGCAGTGTCCCTGTTTGAAGCTTTGCGAATGGATTGTCTCAGGCTGTTCTTTTAAACCCGGGCATTGTGTGCGGAGAACCCCCCCGTTCGTTCCGGTATCTCAGCTCGCCTCGCCTTGCGGCCGCATTCGCGTTCGCGTTTGCGTTTGCATCCGCATTCGCATCCGCAGGCGACACACCTCGCTCAACCCTCGATATCCTCCCTCTTTAACTCCCCGCCCGGAATGACCGGCGGTCACCATGCCTTTCCTCCGCCGTCGCGGTAACATGGCCAGTGAGGCAGACGTTGGGCACCAGGCCGCCACAACCACCACCACCACCTCTTCCGGCACCAACACCAACACCGCGAATGGGCGACCCAGTGCTGAAGTCGACGTGCACCACCACACTAGAGCATCCGAAGCCTCCTCCACACCCACCGAGACCGAGCTATCTGATAATAGCCATCCATCTACTCCGCCCTCGCGCCAGAACGGTAGCCATCCCCCTACCCGCCCGCACTCGCCGCCAATCCAGGAGCAGTCCGAAAAACACCGCCGTTTCTCCACTCTCCGCTTCCGCAATGCGTCCGACTCCCAGCTGTCTATAAGGCACAAACAGCACGCCGAGAGCGCGCCCCCGGTGCCGACGCCTCGTATGTGCATTCCGAGTACTTGCCGTCACTTCGGGCCGCCGTTCGTCCTCCTCGCCAGCCAGTACAAAGTACTAACATACCGTATATAGCCCCCAACATCATCACTACCGCTCCCACCATGGACATCGCGCCCATGCCCATACAGAAGAAAACATCTCGGATCAACCTAACGAGTCGGTTCCGCCGCCCCGCTGCTGCGACGAAGCCTCCCGATTCTGGCTCCAAAAACGGACAAGCTAAGCGTACGAGAAAGTCGACGTCGAATGACACGCCGTTCCACACGAGCGAGCTCCCACCCCTTCCGTTGACACCAGCTCAGCACCACCCTGTACACCCTGCGGACCTGCGGACCGATAGTAACGGCAACGGCAACGGCACCGGAACAGCTGTGCCTCAGCCGGACAATCGGATATCCGAGTCTTCCCGCTCCGATGCGAGCTCCACAGATCACGGCTTGTATGCAAGTTCAACCAACCACACTGTCCACTCATTCACGACGACCTTTTTCCGACTCCCACGAAGGAAGCCTAAAGCTCCTGAACCCTTGTTCCCCCTTGGCCATCTTCCTCAGCAAGGCAAGAAGTCATCGGCAGAAATATCCCATGATGGGGCTTCTACCTCCTCCCTAACCGTGCCGTGGTCTTCGCATGGGAATTCTGGCACCGACACACCCCTATCCGGACCTGGGACTCCGAGAGCTTCCTCGTCCCACAGCACTACCACTGCCAACCCTTCGTCCCCTGAGCCGCGTGCCAATATAACATCATCTCCTGCAAAAGCCTTCTTCCGGCATGACAGCACCAATTCTCCCAGAACATCCACGACGAGGGCACCGGCCCACCTGAGAGGTAGGTCCTCGACAGTGAGCTCCGTCGGGGACCGCTCTCTACATGAAGAAGGCCTCTCGCTCCCCGTGCCCCGCACTTCAATGTCTGCGGGTCGGAAGAGTTTCGGGGATCTCTTTAGTCTCGGTCGCAAGAACACTGAGCTGGGGCTTGGTCGTCAGGGTACTATGACTCCGGCGACTCCAGGGTCATCCACGTCCAAGAACAACTCCCTTCACCTCATTAGGGAGCAGGTCGTGCTACCAGAACGTCGGGAGGACGACACGCCAGCGAAATATCTGGCACGTCTAGAAGAGGTGGTCAGCAGGAGTGCCATTGCTAGCCTGCTTTCGCGGGAAACGGACGCATTCTCAGCTGCCGTCCTGCGGAGCTACATGCGGACTTTCAGCTTCTTCGGCAACCCCATCGACATGGCTCTTCGAAAGCTTCTTATGGAGGCGGAGCTGCCCCGGGAGACCCAACAGATCGACCGATGCTTGCAATCCTTCGCCAACCGTTACGACGAGTGCAACCCGGGGGTCTATTCCACGCCGGATCAAGCCTACTTCACTGCGTTCTCCTTGCTGATCCTCCACACCGATGTATTCAACAAGAACAACAAGCGCAAAATGCAGAAGATTGACTACCTCAAGAATACCGGTGGCGAGGGCATTTTTGACGATATCTTGGAATGCTTTTATGACAACATAACATACACCCCGTTCATACGCGTTGAGGACGATGTAGACATCAACGGTGAGCGGGCGTCCGCGCAAAAGACTAGAAGAAAACCCATCTTCGCCGGGGGTCCTGGCGAGTTGGTAAAACATTCATCCAAAGAACCCCTTGACCCATACGCCCTTATTATTGACGGCAAGCTGGATGTCTTGCGTCCAAACCTCAAAGATGTCATGCACCTCGAGGATCACTACTCGTATCTCGGCACAGCCAAATGCCTAGATCTAAAAGAGCTCCAGAGAACCTTCTTCAAAACGGCTGTTTTGCAGATAGTCTCTGCGCGGTCCCGCCCGGACGCCTTCATGTCGGAGAAAACTGCCACAAACCCTCAGGAGTCGCATCCCGGCATTGTCGACATCAAAATCACGAAGGTCGGCCTTCTCTGGCGCAAGGACGCAAAGAGGTCGAAGACGAGGTCGAAGTGGCAGGAGTGGGGCGCCATACTCACCGGTGCTCAGCTCTACTTCTTTCGTGACACGGCGTGGGTCAAGAGTCTCATGCACCAGTACGAGGCCCATGCGAAGCAAGGCAATGATGTCTTGCCCGTTATCTTTGAGCCACCATTGGAGCAGTTTAAGCCGGACATATTATTCTCCACAGATGGCGCGGTGGCCCTAGTCGACTCGACTTATAAGAAGCACAAGCATGCCTTCGTCTATGTTCGGCACGGTGGCATTGAGGAGATTTTGCTCGCCGACGACGAAGCCGAGATGAACGATTGGCTAGCGAAGCTCAACTATGCCGCCGCCTTCAGGACGTCGGGTGTCAGGATGAGGGGCGTTAATGGCGGGCACTACGAAGGCCAGATCCGACGCGGCATTAGGAGGTTCGACACCAACTCCGACGCCACTCAACTAGTACAGACACCGACGGGGGAAGTTAGCATAGCGCGCGGCGGTATCGATCCTAAAATGGCTAATGACATATCTGCCGCTCGTCGCGAGGTTATGATGCAGAAAGTGGCCGAAGCAGATGAGAAGGTATCTGCTGCTGAAAAACAGCTAGAACTTCAACTCCGGAACGCGCGGCACCTCCAAATAATGGCGCCGATACAAGCCAAGACGAGGGAGCACATTCTTTTAGCGGCGGCTCGCACTTCTGCGCAGCTGAAATGGACGCGGATGGAGATCTGGAGGCTACGATGTCATCGGGATATACTAGCCCAGGACCTGGAGGAGGAACAACAGAGCATCGGACACACAGCCAGCGTAGGGACTGCTTCAATTGCGGAGGATGCCCAGCGTTTAGGCGAACAAGGGGGTGCTGCGCCAGGGAGACCAGGGTCGGCTCACAGCAGCCAACCGCCTGCACCTGCGGAGCCTGCCACCGATGACGATCCTACCAAGAGTCCCCAGGGTAGTGCTCGCGATGGGCCGCCCCGGACCCAACTCAAGAGTGCTACTCGACCCCGCCGGAGATCAGAAACAGCGAGTGTCCGGAAGTCATCATTGTCCAGCAGCGTCATTTCCACAAGTCCGCCGGGGACTACAGCCTCTCTGGGTAAGATCGGGCTCAAAGACTGGGGGAATACGTCGAGTCCATCGAGCGAGATGGAAACGCAGGGGGACGTTGACGAGAGCGAACGCGACCTCCTCGAGCAGACTGGCCTTGTCAGAACCAGGTCAAGGAGAGTTTCGGATAGTCATCCCTCAACCACGAGTGCTGATGCCGGCGAGTGGCGAGAACATGCAAATAACTCGGACAAACATGACAAGAGTAAGATCCGGCGGAGCCTTCAACGCACACTTCGGGAAGGTGCAGGTCACCTCTCTCCCCAGCGAAGCAGGAAGGGTAAAGACGTCCAGGGAGGGTCGCTGAACGAAGAGGGCACTGATAGGCGTCTCACGCGTGGGGTCGGCAGCTTCGTGGTGCACGGGAAGAAGGCCTCCGTCATCAACTTCGGGAGTGAGCTCCAGAGCATGTCCAACGACGAAAAGATGCGCGCCATGCAACAGGCGAGACGCGACGATCAGCCGCCAAGCCCCACCCTGATGCAGGCGACCTCTCCGAGCAGCGAGGACGAAGACTTCCACTCCGTCATGGGGGATACTCGCCAGTGGAAGGAGAGGAGAGAGTCGGCGACGAGCGCGAGCACGGCGACGGCGCGGAGCTTCCGGGAGCTCCACCGGAAGTATTCTAGGTCCGCATCAGCGAGCGCCCGGCTCGCCGTGCCCTCGGACGACGACAGCGACGCCGCGCTGAGCTTCTCAGAGGGCCGGCGGACGCCCCTCCCGCCGATTGAACCCGAGCCCAATAGCGACGAGGAAGACGGCACAGCGGGACCGGTCCAGAGGCGGTCCGAGTACTTCACCCCCACCGAGGAGCCGACCTCGCCGGTCAGTTATGAAGAGAACGATCGTGGCAGGGAGCCGACTCGCGCGGCAGTGGCGTGAGTGAGGGGAGGAACGGGATAATTCTTTTTTTGTGGTGGTTCCTTTTATATACCACTCGTCGATTCAGTGCCATTATAAAACGTTGGGGGTAGGGTGTTGGCTGCATTGGAAACCGGACGGTTGCTTTGTCCTGGGCTCGAGAGGGCCGATTCTGTGTAGTGATGGATTCGTGTGTTTCTGGGCGAGAGTGTGAGAGAGGGAGGGAGGGAGGGAGGAAAGGGGGTGTCCATGGCGTTCATTGTACGACAGGCGAGCTATTAGACGGCCTGGCTCCAGGATTAGAGTCGGCCACACCCAAGCTGCGATGTTCTACATATACAAAGTAAAACATTGCTCACTAGGAAAGGCTTTTTCTCTGGCATTTTCTTTCTCCCTCGTAGATATCTCTGCTTCGCATTGCACGCGCTTAACTTTCAAGTCCCGAGCCGATTATCTCTATTCATGAATGTAGCGCCCCCCTTCCCTCTTTCGAAGGAAAAATGCGTTGTTTGGACGTGATCAGACCCGTTAAAACATAAATCATGGGAACCCGGGAAATGCATCTTTACATGTTTAAGCCCACTCACTAGCCCCATCTCGGCCCCTCGCCTATTTCCTCCCCTTCTTCTTCTTCCGCGACGACGCAGACGTCGTCGTCTTCTCCACCTTGACGGCCCCGGCGCCCCCGACCAGCTCTAGGGTCTCCTCCTTGACGACGCCCCCCTGGGTCGAGTCCAGAGCCTTCTTCTTCCCCTTCTTCCCCCTCGGCCGGTACGAGGTCCTGTCCCTGAGCGGGAGCCATCGTTCCGGGTCCGGCTCCTTCCCGGGCTCTGCGTTCTTCGGTACCCTGCGCCGCCTCTTGCTCGCGGGCCTCTCGGCCTCCTCGGCGGGCTTGCGCTTCAACTGCGTCGTCGCCGACGACCCGACCACACCCCCGTCGAGCAGCGCTTCCACATCGACGCCGGAAACCAGCTCGTCCACCGGCGGCAGCTTGCCCGAGAGCGCCGACGGCACCTCGCTCTCAAGCTTCCCGCTAGAAGCAATGAGCCCGGCCGCCGCCACGTCGTCGCTTGGCGACCTCTCCAAGATCGACTCAAAGGCAGGCGAGGCAAGCTGGACCTCGTCAATCCGGTGCGACTTGATGAGTTCCAACCCTGCCCCGCGCAAGAGAGACTCAGGTAGGTCTTCGTCGGAGTCCCTCGCGTGGGCGGCCACTTGCGACAGCTCAGCGAAAACCGATCTTTCCTTGCCCTGCGCGCGGTGCAAGGCAACAACAAGCGCTACAAGCCCAGGCGAGTACCGGACCTTCCTTGACTCGGGGTCGTCGGCGCGCTCGAGCGTGTCCAGGAAGGTCTGGAGGACCGAGCTAGCGAGGCCGAGGTTCCGTTCCCGTACGGCGAGTTGCACTGCTGTTAGGACTAGCCCAGTATCGAGGGGCCGTTTCTGGAGGAGTTCCTGGCACCTGGCAAGAGCCGGCTTCCCTGACGCCAGTTGCGTCGCTGCTGCCACGTTGAGAACCCCGAGGTGTGTGTTGGACGGGGCTATGCTCGGTGCAGCTTTCGCGACCGTTCTCTTCTCGACGCCCGAGAACTTTTGGCATTGCAGGCTTAGAGTTTGCTTCAGCTGGTTCAGCAGTGCCCTTTGATGCCCGAAGAGTTTGACTTTATGCCCTAGCGTAAGAAGTTCCGACACTATCCGCTCCAGGAGGAATGGGTTCGCGCCGTCCGAGGCGAGAAGGGCAGAGTTGATCCCTCGCAGAAGGGCAGATTCCGGGTCGGGGCTCCTAAAATTGGGGGGGTTAGCTTCGAGACTAGAAACGATAAAAAGAAAGGATGTCAGGGAGCAGCAACGGGATCTCGGCGCACGTACAGTGACGAGTCAATGGACTGGTAGACGTCGTGTGCCTCCTTCCGCATGTCCATTCTTGAATATGCGTAGGCTTGCTGGACGAGTATCGGTACCATTTCTGCCTGTTTCTCCTCATCGGAAAGGTCCTCGGACGCATCGCACAGCCGCGTGGCGAGAGTGAGCAGGCGCACACCCTTCACGAAATGACCGCGCGCGAGGGCAAGGCAGGCGGCGTTGTATGCAAGTTCGAACGTATCCGGGTCTTCGTCATCGTCCAGGACCGAGTTCGGAACATTGCCGCATTCCGAGGAAATCTGGGCGGCGGTTGCGGATATGTTGATCCTCAAGTCGTGCTCCTCGTCGTCCTCGTCGGGGAGGTCTAGAAGCTCGCCGATGACGGCATACGCGTCGTCGAATCGCTCATCTCGGTACGCGACCTGTGCATCGAGATGCAGCGCACCCCTCAGCTTGGCGGAGACAGCCGGGCGTAGCACTTCACGTGCCTCGGCGAGCTTGCCCGTCTTGTAGAGAGCATAGGCCCTCTCCAGTCCACACGTCTGTTGCAGGTCGGCGCCCGCCGTTTCTATCGCACGGAGGGCGTCATCGAAGCGGTCGAGCTTCAGTAGGGCGACCACCTGAGCATATCGGAGATTGACGTCCGTAGGCGAAGACTTGAGGGCGGCGGTCGCGGTGTTCAGTATCTCCTCATGGTCGTCGATAGAGGCCGCCTTCAACAGGGCGTTGAGCGTCGCTGTGGGGTTCTTGAACGACATTGTCTGCACAGCGTCGTCCCGAGCGAGACAAGAGCCGCGCTGGGATAGCTGGAGTATGGAGATCAAGCAAGGGTTATGGCGGGATAGCGGGTTGCGTGCCGCTGTCTGATATACCCCTCTACAAGTACTCGCTCGTAGATGCCGGTTTTGTGCGGGCCACGAGTGTCGTATCACAACGAGCGCCAGCTCATGCTCTGGCTTAGATTGGTGGGGCGGGCTGGATTGGCGGGGTTGGATTAGTCATGGTAGGATGGATCCATGATCACGGAGCGACCCACCCAACTTCCGAATTGGGCTTCCCAAAAACTCGGAACCCGAATATCGCATGTCGAACGCCAATATCGCATATCGGATTTAAATCGACTATCGCCAATAGTTGAAATCGTAATACTAGTAATAGCGGAATCGCGTCATCCGTCATCCATATCGCACACGTTCCATCCCATGAAATATGGAACATAGGACACGCCAGCTGGGCCAGAACCACGGGCCGAGAAAAAAATTCTTGAGGAGATCATCGCGGAGTCCGCCTCCCTCCCCCCTGAACCTCCGACACGAGTACTTGAAATTAGTCAGTCTCCCGTATGTGAGCTGACTGCGGCTTAGAGAGAAAATCTCACCATCTTGAGAGCGCGGGAGGAAGGGAGGGTGCTAAGGTAGTGAAGTAACCGCATTGGTGTTAGGATGATTGAAATCCAATGTGCCGCCCACGGGTACAAGCAGGGAAGGAAACGGGGTGGCAGAGTGGGGATGCGTTGAATAATACATACCACCTCCCACGCTCTCCGTGGGTCTCACATCCGTCTTGGCCCTTCCTCTCCATGATATGCGGTCGAAACGCTGGACCGATGGGGGTAGGTCTTATTACGGGTATACAATCCTGTCCCCTCCTGTCTCCTGTGTCCTGTCGCCCCCCCAAAAATCCCCTCCTCCCAAAGCGGCCAAGCCCAAGCACTCTCCTGCGGACTGATAACAGGCATTTTTTCCGGTCGAGTTGCGCC
Source organism: Cephalotrichum gorgonifer (assembly GCA_900312665.1). Lineage (NCBI taxonomy): Eukaryota > Fungi > Ascomycota > Sordariomycetes > Microascales > Microascaceae > Cephalotrichum > Cephalotrichum gorgonifer. The sequence goes on from ONZQ02000002.1 coordinate 1,928,567, forward strand.
CGTTGCATCCCCCGGCTGCCTCTGCTGCCGCATCTGATTGGCTGAGCTGGTTGCAAAGTCGCCAGGGCATCCCGCTCCTGACCCTCTCTCCCGCGGCGTCTCGGCCCCGGCCCCCACGCATGCTTTGTGGACTAAGAGTGCCGGTGGGATATCTGCACAAGTACAGATAACCCTCTCGACCCTTGCGCAGCTAGTCGTCGTACTCGTAGTTTTCTCCTTTGTAGCGCTCCGAAATGTTTGCGCCGCTTTCTCGATTTTCCCCTCCCAACATTAAGCGACGTTAAAACATTACACCGGAATCCAGACGGGTCGACGCGTACTCACTCCTCAGGGGAGGATAACCCCAGACCTCAGACCTCAGACCTCAGACCTCAGACCCAAGAGACCGAAGAGACCCCGGACCAACCCGTCGAGCCAGCCTGGCACACTTGTACCGAGGGGCGGGCGGGTGGTCTAATATTCCATCTACATTTCGCCTTATCAGGGTCGTAAGGAGTCTTCGTCCCACCGCCTCCCTGATAAGCCCAAGCACCTCATCCGACACAACACACCGGCTTTCCTCTGATCCTCACCTCGCTGCTTTCATTTTCTTCTTCTCTTTCTACTATTGGCACCCACTATTTTGGGAAAGTCGTCAAGCGACACATCCACTCTGAATAATTGAGGCCCTGCCGTGCTCATCTACCTAGCACTTACTCACAGGCCGCTTCTTCATCTTCTTCTCACACATACTTACACGGTAGGCCCCGTCCTCGATTTTTTGGGGGCTCAAGCCCACTCCGTCCAGCAATATCGCTGGTCAGTCAAGCGCGTACTAGCAACAAGCCGTCGTCAGCAAATCTAGTCCACCCCGGCCTTTACCTATCGCCGCCGTTTGCCCACGGCGGTCGAGCCCCGGTTCGTGCTGGATGCGAGTCTTTTGAAAGCAGGGGATATTGTCCCCTCCGCATCGGCATCGGCACTGGCATCTGCATCGACATTACCAGGCGAAATGTCATCTGAGTCTTCACCAAGTCCACCCGACGGGACGTCTCCGTCCTTCGATGAGGCGCAGCTCCCGCGTGGCCGGTGTCGGTACATCCTTATGGTCCCCGAGCTGCGAGGCTTGCGGTGTGCTTGTGTGAACTTCACAAGGGCTCGGTCCATGCCGAGCGCGACGTGCGACTGCGGCCATCTCGCCTGCTTCCATGTCAAGGATGATGTAGACGTTGTTGAAAAGCACGAGTTCAATAAGCTCAAGCAGCGTCTGGAGGTTGTCGAAGAGCAGCTCGACATCGAGCGGCATGGCAGCTTGGCCAGCGTCATCTCGCAGCTCGTGGGCCGCGGGGAGGGTGCCCCTAAGGGCGAGGAGGAGAGGGAGAACGAAATCAGAGGCATATACCACACTATATCCCGGATATGGAACTCGATCGACAAATTGGAACGGCGGGGAGACGCGGTGACGGAGATAAGCCGCATATATGATGCTCGGCTCAAGGCCGTGGAGGCGCAGCCCAGACCTCTGGCCTACCAATCCCGCGAACGAGCAGACTCGGCAGGGAGACCCCAGAATATCCACGGGAACCCGGGGGCCATTCAGCAATCGGAATACGCGAAAGGGCCCGAGGCTATGGAACTGGCCATACCATCACCAAGCCCCGCCCACAACCACCGCCATCAGCACCACCATCAGCAGACACCGGCCGGGCGAGAAGCCGCAGGGGGGCTTGTGCTGTCGACGGCTAGCACTAGAACACACCTTACGGAGTCATCGCCCTTCGCAACTCGCTCGTTACACCCGGCGGGTCCAGAACCGTGGACCGTTCATATATCCCTTCTTCCCGATCCGTCTTTGCCGTTTCCGTTCGAAAGGGACACAAACGCATATAAGCGATGCCTCTCTCGGGGCCTACATAGGATGGTAGTGGTAGGCGGACCGGATGCCGATGCCTTCTCTGCGATCGTGACGAACGCGTTCGGGCACCTCCTCCAGGGACGGCCATGGATGCCTCTACAGGCAAGGGTCTGTGCCGCCGAGCAACTCTCCGGGTTTTTGATGCTGCGACAGCTCGACCCCAAGCTGCAGGACTGCCGCTTCGACCACGAGTTCCTCCAGAAGCACTGCGCCGTGAGCGATCCCAAGGGCAAGATCGAGTCGCTGTATATCGCCACTAGGACTGGCATACTGCCCTGGAGCACCCTGCGGAACGCCCCCGTCTACATTGCAGGGCTCGAAGCCAGCTGGGCTCATGACCCGCTCCTAGATAATCAAGGCCAGGGTGCCGGTGTGGATGCCGATGCAGGCGTCGGGGATAGACCTCAGCCACCGGTCAGCGACGTAACAAGCACCGCGTTCAAGAGAACCGCGGCAGAGTTATCACCAACACAAACAGCGGCGGGAGGATCGAACCCGGTAGCTGATGGGGAAGGGTCGCGGAAGTTGCAGCGCACATCTCGCAGGAACGGATTATTAGACTTGCAATTGAGAGCAGGAAGGGTATAACAAATAGAATATTTCGTGTTTCCAATTGGCATTTTTCCTTCCGTGGTGAGGTCTCACCAATCGTGTGGATGTGGGTGACGTACAAGTATCACGGAGTATTATTATTTTTATTATGACCGGGCTGTAACGTTAGCAGTGGATGTGAGTGGTGACTGACACCTCTAACCCACTGAGTCAGCACGACTCCAGAACGGAAGGTCCAACTCGAAAGCTAAACTCCTGCCCGCCCCACATCTAGACCTCGCGATAGTAGCTGCTGATGCGGCTACTGCTGTTGCTTTGTGAGTCGGCACTGAATCGCGTCCCTCACATTGCGACGAGGCGTTTGCCGAAGATTTCTCCATTCTCCATTCCCACCTGCTCCGGATTCCAACCCCATACCTACCTCCATCACCCCAGAAGACAGCGACAAAATGGATTGGGACGACGTAGAGATGGAGGATACGCCCCAGGCCAACAGCCTGGAGGCCCACGAAGAGGTTCGTGCCTCTGCCTGTGCCTCTGCCTGCCTTCTATGACGGGCTCAATGGACGCAGTACTCACCCATGATCCTTCTAGATATCCGCTCCAGTGGCAGAACCTGCTAGCGCCGCCGCTGCCAACGATTCCACCTCCCCCCAAAACACCGACGCCCCCGTCCTCGTGCCAACAAAAGTCCACCTCCGCGGCGTTGACACGCTAACGACCGACGACATCAAGTCCTATGCCTCGGAGCACATTGGCGCCGCAGAGAGGGTAGAATGGATTGACGACACGTCGGCCAATCTCGTCTTCGGCTCTGAGGCCAGCGCCCAAGACGCCCTCGTCGCCCTCTGCGCCATTCCGATCGCAGATCCTACCCAGCTGCCGGTTCTCGAATGCCTTCCCGCGAAACCCTTCTCGGCCAAGCCCGGCGTGAGCCTCGAGGTCCGTGTCGCAGTCTCCACGGACAAGAAGCAGGCAGGCGCCTACGCGAGGAGTCGATTCTACCTGCTTCACCCAGAATACGACCCGGAGGAGCGCCGGAGGCGAGACGAATCGCACCGGTCCAGATATAGGGACAGAGACAGGGACAGGGATCGCAGGGACCGGCGGGGCTCGCGGGGGAGGAGGTCGGGCCGCTACGAAGATGAGGACGATGTCACATACGACCCTAGTTTCTACGATGACCCCGACGAGAGTCAAAGCTCCGCACGTCCACGCCGTAGGCGATCGTCAAGCAGGGAATCGACAAGGAGAACAAGGGACCGAGACTCCGACCTGCCGCGTCAACGCAACAGTGAGAAGGAACTCTTCCCTACTCACCGCAGCGGAGCTCGAGCTCGAGACCGGTCTGCATCACCGCTTCGAGAGGATGACTCGCTCACCATGCGCAACGCATTGGACGACAACCGTGCTAGTGCGCAACAGGTCAAACGCCGGCTTTCGGCCGCCAACGAGCCAAGGGAGCTATTCCCCGAGAAATCGGGTACGTCTGGGCTAGGCCAGCTCGACCGGCTAGAGCTCTCTAGCAAGCCCTCGAACGATGTATTTTCTATACAGGGCTTGGCTGCAAGACGAGGTGACGGCGACGACTTTAAACTGAAGGGCGCCTCGACGGCGAGGGTCAAGGAGCTGTTCCCTGACAAATTCGGGGGTAACGCGGGCAAGGAGTTGTTTGATGAGGACAGGTTGGCAGGGCGAGGGAAGCGGCGGCAGAAGGCCGAGGACTTGTTCCGCTGACGCTGGTCGAGGTCGTGCTCCACCTGCCTACCACCTCTTCGAGTTCAAGGGTGTGGACAGGGAACAGGGAACGGGCCGACGGCTATATTCCACTTCAACGAGCGTTGGCTTCTTTTTTGTATATCAGACTGGCCGTCAGCTCAGAATCCCGAACGAACGAGTTTGCCCCTGACGACAACCTCGACCCAAAGAGCCCGCCTGCTTTGGCGTGGACCCGCGCAGACTAGGGCTCGCGACGCCAGCCGCCCACCCGATCGCGACAGACAACTATCGGCCTGTTTAAGACTGTGGCCCTTGGACGGATAATGTCGAGGAAAGTTGCAGGCCGTTCTCGCGGAGGAGGATATAGCGTGGGCTGGGGGGGGGGGAAGAGGGGGACATTTCCCCGTCGCCTTTCGGGGCGGGTACAGAACAGACTTCGTTACTTTCTCTTTGGCAGAAACAGGGAAATACCAATGTATTGGAATGATGACCGAATTGTCAAAAGCAGTGCGCATGTTGATCCCGTGCGTGACACCTGTAAGATGCTTCCGTGCGCATGTCCGCTTGCCCACATGGCTCCGTCCGCGTGTTCTCTCCCTCGAGGCTTACGACGATGATGGGCGCTGAACGCATCCGTGGCACCAGCTGAACGGTCTCGACTTTCTCGGTGACCTCCGCCCTTGACCGGGATTTTGCCATCGTGACTCTGGCCCTCGAGATGATGTGTACGATAGGCGCGGAGAGCCGGGGTGGGGAGCTTCACTAGCACCGATGCCACGCATGCCAAGCTGTCCCAGGGTGTTGCTGGCTGTATTCCTTGGCTATTATCGAAAAAAAATATGGGACTTACATCCTGTTGTCCCATTGGTACACCCCACCAGGCCCCCCCCGATCTCGATCCTGATAGCTTCGCCAGCTTGTCAGTCATTCCGAAACAGAAGCCAGGGTCGTCCCCGGCATCGGGAACCCCGAGATCAGCCGATGGCGCTACGCAAGATGGTGGTACCGTTCCCTCGGGGGGAGGGCAGGACGGGAGGGTAGTACAGATTACTCACATCTCCGGAAACTGGCCCAGGGAATGTTATACAGGACAAGGGGAAATGAAGAATATCCGGACCTCGGAGCGCCTCTCCCCTGCCCCTGAAGAACAATACGCCTGCCTATGACGGACAGGTGGCTCGAGTGGGAGCTCGCCCGGTTCGGACGAAGCACGGATGTGTAAGGCTCTGGGGAG
>ONZQ02000002.1:1934140-2114413 GCA_900312665.1 Cephalotrichum gorgonifer
AAAGGGGGGGGTGTCAACCCCGGACAGCCACTTGCATCGCAACACAAAGCAGTGGGTGATCGCGGGAGGCTTTCAGGTTCTCCTCCCCCGACAGGAGTACGAGTAGCTACAAAGTGATATGTCGTGTCAGCGGAGGAGAGGCCGAAAATCCCTGGCCAGGGCCGGGGATATCTGAGACAGGGCGTGTCCACCATCGCCCATCTCACGGAGTTGTTGATCGATTCTGCAAGGCTGGGAACTCATACCGATAAGCGAGGGAGGACGAATAACAAAAAAATAAAAATGACCGATCCACGGACACCCCCTGCTCCACCCTACCCTCCTACCCCCGTATCCCCTAACCCATACCCCCTATCACCCGCCTTTCTCCTCCATCCTTGGCTGGTTGTCTGTTGCAACGCCGCTGGTCCGTCGACGGTGGCGATGCTCGTACTGGTTGACAACCGTTGACATCCTTGCGGCTGGATCGGTTACGACATAATACATACATACCCCATGACTAGCGCGAGAGCGGAGCTCATGGATACAGGACCGGGAGCTTCACCGGATCGAGCGAGCAAACCCCCCCCCCCCCCCCCCTTCCCTTCGAGAGTTTTGTACTCGTACCCTGTATGTCAGAAAACGGGCAGGACATCCAGGTCGTACTCCTGTACGTCCAAGCCAAAGCGAACAATCACACTCAGGGCACGGCAAAGCATGAAAAGCGGGGACGGGTGGGTGCGTGTGATGGATGATAAGCCGCAAGTTCTAGGGCCCACGACGACCCCCCCCCCCCCCGGCCGATGGAGCTCTTCGTGCTTGCCCGTCCGGACTGGTTCGGGCTTATTACTCGTCCCCTTCCCCTCCCCCATATGACTCTCTGACGGGCTTTTTTCAGCTTGCTCCGCTGTCCGTCGTCTGGCGTATGCAGACTTTCGTGATTCCTGGGCGCCAAGGTAACATTAGACGAGGGATCCTTCTCCCCTCCCCCCCCGCCCCCCCTCGTTGCGGCGTGGCGCCGTTGAACGGGCGGCCTTCGAATAAGGGACCACGGCCACCTGAACCTAGCCTGAGAGATCAACGGGCGTTTGCTTAGCGTGATGGAAGTGGATATGGATGATGGGGGTGGGTGGTGTATGCGCGCGCGCGTGTGTGTGTGTGTGTGTGTGTGTGTGTGTGTGTGTGTGCGTGTGTTGTGTGCTCGTCCCGCCTGGGCGTTCATTGCTCTGGAGAGGCTGAGGTGAGGGGTAAATGGTGGATCGTACGGGTACAAAGTACGTTGTTCCTGCTCCTCGAACTTGCGAGGGAATAATCACTTCCGGACACAGCGGACCCTGGATATTACAAGATGGGAATCCTGGTAACAGCTCCGGGGCGGAGTTGGTGCCGACCCACCAAAGAGGGCGATAAAAAAAGATCGTGGGATGAATTAAGTTGCGGCCGTTTTGGCCCCGTCGTCAGTGGCCCGTGGTCCAGCTCTCCAGCTAGCTGGGTACTCGAAACTCCGACCTTGTACTTCCAAGTAGACGAGTTGTACTTGTACGAGGAGTGTGGATGCCAGTACAAAGTGGGTAGTGCCTGATGATCGAGCTGAGTTCATGCATCCTGGTCCACATCCGTCTCACCAGGACTTCCAGCCGCAGTGGGTTGCGCTTGCCAGAAACGGTTATGAGGGGGGGGACGGGGCGGTTTAGAAAGGAAAGAAAAAAATTAGTCACCGGAAATCGAATCCTGCCTGCCAGATCCCAGCCCCCCTCCCCTTCCAAGAAAAAAAAATATACAAGCATTTGGGGGGTGATGGGAGGAAACAGAGTCCTGACAGCTGGAGCTCGGAAATCTATCGCGGCTCTGCCAGACCGGCCATATCTCTTCAAGCACGTCTCAACTTGGTCCACCATACGGGCCGGGCCATGTCAGTCAGTCAGGCGAGGGCGAGGGAACCCCCCCCTGGCCTGGCCGGCCGGCGACAGCCAAAGGTCTCGCTCGCATGCAGATACTTGCAAATCCGGTAACGAGTACCGGTACGGAGGACGTACTTGTCAGAAATGCCCCATTGGATGTAGTGCAGAGGTACCGTGCGGCGAATTCGGAGTAATACTGTACTTAATCCATCCACTTGGAGACACCGACCTCGACGTCGAGGTCAATGTAGGATTAGGCCCATGACAGGAGTACGGGTACACTCAAGGTACACAGCCGTACACGTACGGAGCAATCTCGATTTCAACGTCCCACGGCAGCTCTCCGCGAAAAACCGCCACCGCGGTCCGTCGTTGGACATGCAGCCCAGGGACCCACAGTTCGGCAGGTTTGCCGGACTGACTGCCCAAATGCTAGTACTCGTACTCGTAAGATAAAACGCGATTTCACCTACTGCTCCGTCTGCGGGGCGGGGGAGCTAGTTGTGTGGACTCGTGCTATCCTCCTACTCGTACTTGGAGTAGTTAGTACAAGTGTTCAAGGGGACAGACAATACCAATGGATGACGGGGAGCAGCTATTGGGTGGGTACCTGGGTAGGTTCTCCGCACCACTCGGTAAGTAGCGAGATTGAGCAACGTTTAGATCCATTTCCAGCTGCTAGTGCGAGTACAACCCTCTTTCAGCCCATTTAATCTACTATTATGTTAATATCGATTTCAGGTTCGACCGGTCGTAATTCTAGTATTCGTATCTGGGCTAGACCCCCCGACAGGAAACACTAGTGCGTGGACGCTGCCGTCATGCCTGTGAATGGAAGTAGTCGTACAGGTACAAGTACAAGAAGCTGGAGCAGTACGAGCCTAGGTACAGGTGTAAGTATAGCTACGATGCAAACCAGATGTTCAATCACGCCCCTCTCGGGGGCGGCCAAGCCGGAGTACGGAGTAGATGACGATCCATTTTGATTTTTTTTAACAAATAATAATTATAGTTACATTCCGCGCTGGAGTAGTATCTTTTTTGCATCGTCCTTCTTGCTTGTGCTTGGACTTTGTGTCGTTTTTTTTTTCTTTGGGAGGGGGAGCTACAGTAGGTTACCCAACTGGAGCCAATGGCCTACGGCCGATGCCCGATGCCCGATGCCCAATGGGGAAATAAACCATGCCCTTCCCTGCCTTGGCCCCTTGACTTGTACTTGTCATCATCTTCGCATGTCTCTCTCCACCATCGCCCATGTTCAACCCCCCCCCCCCCCCCTTTTGGGGCGCGCCCCTTTTCCACCCTTCTGCCCCGCCCAGCCGTCATCATCTGCGGTCTGAGTAAACTTGCCACTTAGCGTGATATGATGGATTCGAGTGCCATTCTCGAGCTTCTGCTCCCCCGCTGGTGTCTATCGTCGTTTTCCGTCATGGTGTGGGGGGATGGCGGCAGGACGGTATGGATGCCCGGGAGCTGGTTCGGATGGGGAGGGTAGGCCGCTGGTGTCCGGGGTCTCGACCCCCGGGAGCCCGCGATAGGGGGCAACTCTAGCGCCTGCGTAACTGGCGACGGGCCCGCCGACGGACCGCCGACGCCACCGGGGCCTCTGGACGAGTGATATGGCGCCAGCTCCGCGCCCTCCCTATCCGAGGGGTACGGCCTCGCCGCCGCCGCGGGCGGGTACGGCTCGCTGTTGTCGTATCGGTGTGTGTATTCGGGTGACCTCGGGTCCGGCTGAGGTCGTCTCGGCGGAGTCGGCGCCTGCCACCGGTCGGCTTCTGGTGGCGTGTGCGGCGACTGGAGGCCGCTCGCGTAGTCGTGGTGCGAGGATGGCGGGACGCCCGCGTATGCGGCCGTGTAGCTCGACCTCAGGTGCTCGTGCCGGCTGATCCTGTTCTGCTTCCCGTTCCACCAGTTCTTGATCGTGTTGTCGCTCCTCCCCGGCAGCCTCCGCGCGATCTCCGCCCACCGGTGGCCGATCTGGGAGACCAGCCTGTCTATGGTCTCGGCCTCGTCCGGTCGGATGGGGCTGTGGTCCAGGGATGGCTTGAGGTTCTGGTGGTACCTCTCCCTGCACTGCTTTGCCGAGCGGGTGCCTAACGAGTGGGCGATGACCACCCAGTTCGACGGTCCGTGTGACTCCACGAGCCCAAGCAGGATCTCGTCCTCCTGACTGGACCAGGGCCCCCGGCGCAGGCTCGGATCCGCATCACTCATCTCGCTGTTGCTTCTGCTTGTGCTCGTTGTCGTGTTTGGTGATCCGGGCGACCACATGCCCCTTTTTCTCTCTCGCTAGGTGTGTGTTGTCGTGTTTGCTGGATTTGTCTAGACTCTAGATCTGAGTAGAGCTAGCGCGACGTTGAGGACTCGGGCGGACTTGGGCGTAAAAGGACGCTCTTTCTAGGCTGGTCTTGGGGGGCGAAAGGAGGGATGTGGATGTGGATGTGGATGCGGATGAGGGCGGAAAGGGAGTCAAGTCGTAAAGGGGAGAGAGTGAGCGCGAGAGTGGATATATGCGTCGTCGGAGAAAGAGAAGGGTTGCCCGGGTCTCTCTAGTTTCTAGTTTCTAGCGTTCTGGCCTCTAGTTTCTAGTATCTAGGGGTATGTGAGGAGGCTATTACGGTCCAAGTGTCAAGTGAGGATGGGATATTGAGAGTAAACGGGGGGGAGGGGCATCGTGAAGATGCCCTCTAGCGAAAACGGCTGCCAAACGCCCCGGGGGACGGTAATAGTTTAATAATTCCCGAAGGAGTATGCATGTGTTATCACTGAAGGTGGAGGAGGGGGGGTGTGAGGGGGGTCGAGAAGGGAAGGGGGGGGTGGGAGTGGAGAGGGAGAGAGAGAGCTGTGCTTGCACGAGTAGTGCGGCTGCAGGGTTCTAGCGTCCCCACCCACAATACACTTATTCGTAGTCGAAGTTGTATTAGAAGCCGATCGCAACAGAGATCGCTTTCTCCTAGCATCTGGCCTACAAGTACGTGAAATATGCTCCATAGGTCTGCCTGCATGTCTGGCGGCAGCACGGCGAGTCAGTGGACTCAAGATTCAGGGCCGCATGCCATACCTGTACCTGTACTCGCGCAAGGATGTACATCGAGCAGGCTACTCCTGGTGGGAGGCAAGGAAGAGGAAGGGGGGGAAAAAGGGGGGGGGGGTTCAATCTCCAATCTGCATATGGCGCCTGCCGCCTGCCACTCACACACACTCACTCACACACCCACTCCCCGATCCTCGCTCTCAGACCCTATCAAGGAGTGAGTGAGTGGGGCTCGTCATAACGGTGGATTCCGCGAACCGGGATCCGCGAGACACACACACAGGTTCCCGGGTCCTTGTCGTTGTACAAGTGCCAGCAACCTCGTCGGGGCCAGTAGCCGTATCTATGCCCGTACCCGTGTGCTGGGTACTAGTAGCTACTATTATTACTTGCGAGTACGAGTACGAACCCGTTAGCTGCAGCCCCAACGATGTGGTAGTGGATGTGGTCCGAGTGCTTCAGCCGGAGAAACTTCCACTCGCACGAGTAAGTCGTATTTCCGCTAGCCCGCTCCATGGCGTGAGTGGCGGGCACAAAGTACACTCGTACTCGAGCTTGCGCGGGTGCGGGTGCGGGTGCGGGTGCGAAGGACGGAGGCATACGAGGGAGCTTGCGAGCTGAGAAACGACGGGTGTGGGTGTTAGTTGGCCTGTCCTGGGGGCTGTTGTCGTGCAGCCGTTGTAGATCAGTACGAGTACGGGCATAGCGAGGTACGAACTATCCGTAGCTCGATGAAGTCTCCTCCCACCCTCTTGTACTAGTCAGTCCAGGTCCAGCCGAGTGAAGCGTGTACTGGTACTCGCACTCATAATACTCGTAGCTCCTCACTCACCACTCATCCATCCATCTAGGGCCCAGGATAAGTATCCCACGATGCCTCTTTCCTCTCTTCTTTCGAGGTCGTTCTCGCTTGCAGAAAAGAGGAGGGTGGGCGTGTGTTCACCGTCAGTACAAAGTATGTATGAGCAAATACAAGGATAGACAGGCCCGTCTCCAGGATCCAGGCACGTCGAATCTTCGCTTCGTCCGGAGAGCCCCTTCATTGGTTCGGTGTGCGCGCAGGTGGCGCTGTTTGTCTTGTTTGCGTGGAATGGAAAATGGAAATGGTGGCGTTTTCTTTTTTTTTTTTTTTTTTTTTTTTTATTTTTTTTTTTTTTCGGGCAGTGCCAAGTTCCAAGCCAACCTGGGTCTGGGGATCCGACCAGCAGGGGACAACCACCACCACCACCCGACCTGGGGGAGAACCCCGGTCGAGGGCGATCGAGGTGGTTCGAGGCGGTCGAGACCAGGTTGAGAGGGTAGTGCGGGTGGCGGACAGTGCCAGGCAGGACGAGTACGAGTACGTACTCATGGCTGTACTTCCAATGTACTACGAGTAGATCTACTCGTACAGTTCCTCTTTACCCAAATACACTGTAGAACCTCGGCTGAAAACTTGCTTCCTGAGGTCTCGGCCTGCAGGACCGATCCACACGGTTCGCATCCTTCCTTCCCACGTCTTGTCCTAGCATCTTGCTCACTCTGGACATCGGCAATCTACAGATGCGGAGCCGATCATGCACTGCAGCACAGAGCAGCACAGTGTAGTTGACTCTTGAAGAAGACGAGGCCGCTGCCAGCTCGACCAGAGTAGAGTAGACCTGAGCTGAAGCACTTGGCCACGCACATTTTGCCACGGGCGTACAGACAGGATATATGCAAAGAGGGACCAGAGATAGAGATGGGCACGAGTAGAGGTACTTGCTGGTCAATAATCGACCTCATGTACACGAGCAAAGAAGCAGGTTCAGCCCCTTCTCGGCCGAGGAGATGCGTCCTACCTGCTTCCTTCCAACGGCCTTGGAAGCTTGGAAAAATTCTGCGCCGACTTCCTAGGTCCAGAGAAGCTGAAGCCGGCCGCCAAGGCGCAGATGGCACCATCCATTCACCTTGAACGATGCAGCGCCAAGTCATGTCATCGGATCGATAGAGTAGTCGGGGTGTCACTCCATGCAATGCACTCGGCACCACTCCGAGTCCCCCGGTGAGAAGAATGTACGCCTCCGATCGAATAGGTCCCTTCGTTTGGTTACAGGTATATATCCCCAACCTCGCCACACACCCACTTCCGCCAAGCTTCTTCATAAGCTTGCTCGACATCCCCCACCCACCTGCGCGTGTCGAACAGCGCGCAGGTCCACCGACTCTCGAACAGCAGGCGCCGGATTTCGGCCAACCTACCGTGTCCAATGCCGTATCCGTCACCCGTCATGACGTACGACAAGCCCGAGGCAAATTCGACAGCGGTCCTCTCGTATTGCTCGTCGCTACCCGCGGTGAGCTCCTTCGCCACCCGCTCACCCTCTTCCGTCTTCGGGAGAGCGCCCCTGAGAATCGACGCTGCCATGCGCGAGCACATCTTGTAGGGGTATCGAGGGAGCGTAAGCAGCGGCGTGCTAGACCACAACACATCCGCCGCTGTCGTATGAGCGTTGCACTCGGGCGTGTCCAAGAATAGATCACATACCCGGCCCCGCGCGATGTGCTGGCTCTTTGGCGCCACCTCCGTGAAGACGATGCGCTTCGCGACATGTGCCCCCGCCCATGACACTGCCGTCCTCCTCAGGTGGCCTTCACCAAGCTCGGGAAATTTGAGGAGCCAGAGAACGGCCTTCGGAACATGAGATAAGATCCTAAGCCATGACCGGAACGTCGTGGGATCTATCTACGCAGAGTGTGAGGATGGGGAACCTGATAACCACTTGGTTGGGAGCGTCCTTTACCTACCTTGTATAATTGGTTGAAGTTCCCAAGTATGATGGCGTCGTCTGCCAGCTCCGGGAAGAGCGACTTCCGCATCTCCCACCTCCGCCGCTGCTCATCATGCCATGTCACCTGCCGCTCGTCCGCCCCGGACGACTGCGCGTGATCACAACAGAAGAAGGTATCTCGGCAGAATATGATATTCTCCGAGTACATCCAATCATCCCTGTCATCTTCATTGTTATCCCGAAGGAGATCAGTTGGGCCTCGGTTGCCGCGCCAAGGCCTCAGTGTTTCACGGGGTATGGCCGTCGAATCCGCAAGGATGTAGTCACACCACTCGGCCCCGAGCGTTCCAGCGAAACCCATGAATGACATCTGGATGGGCACGGGTCGGGCCGCGAATATCTCGTTCCGTGCGCCCCTCGTGTAGCCGTTCAAGTTGACCAGAATGTGAATGCCGTCTTGCACGATTTGTCCAACAAGTCTATCGGGTGACCAGCCGCTAGCATCGCGAAACACAGGAGCCTCCCGCTCAATCTTTTGTCGATGCACCGAGTAGTCGCTTGCCGTCGTGGCGTAGCAAAAAGCCTTGACCCTCGAGGGGTCGTGGAACCCAAAAACTGACTGCATTCTGTGAAAGGAGTTAGCATCTTACATCACTAGGTGCACCGCACCATTGCTGGCTGTGTCAGTGGTGTGCAGGCTATCCATCTTACAAGTGAGCGAGCGGGTGATTATTGAAGTCGGACGACACGTAGCCAACGTTTAGCTGTGGGCTTGGGGGCGGTGGCGGCGGGTAAACCGATGTCGGAAACCAGGATGATCGCAATGTCGAGCAGGATATCCTCAGAGCATTCCTCTGTGATATCAGGCGGATATCCCGAGCGGAGAGAGGACATGTGAAGGTATGAAAAGGTAGCACCGTCGGTGCGGTAGGGACGGTGAGATTGGCTGGAAGGCGGAGTCTAGGGTATCCGGACGCCGACTCGCTCTTCGAGATGTGCCTGTCACGATACCAGAGCCACATGGTTGAGCGTGCACACCTTTCGACGAGCCGGACCAACCGTGCACCTTCCCAGCGGCTTCTTGACCACCGCCGAAGCTGCGGGGCAACATCCAGTACTACCCCATCCACCTCCCTTGCCAGATGTTGGATATGGGGCGTCACAAGAGAGACAAAGTCTTCCTGCATGACACCACACCCCCAGCCAGCGGACTCATCCAGTTGCCGTCGAACGATGGAGACAACCCGGTTCATGAGCCCGCTCCCTCGACCTTGATCAAGCACATCCTGAAGCATACCCCCCTCGTTGACATGCCAGCGATCGTATTTGCCGCCCGCTAAGAGTACTCCTCCACGGGACCGCCAGTCGCAAACCGAGTTGAGAGCAGTTGCAAGGCCACACACAGCCTCAGCGAAGTCCGGGTTGGAACTAACGGCCCGTTTATAATACATGATGGCGTCTCCAATCCTGCCACGGTCTTTGACAGCATTTGCCAAGTTCGTCAAGGCGATATCAAAGGTGCCGTCGCACTGGACTGCCTTCTCGTACATCTGTATGGCTAGGTCTAGCTGACCGATGTCCTTCAACAAGCTGCCAAGATTTGTGTGTAGATGCACATGGGTCGGATCAAGGGTTAGGCCGTAACGGTAGTACGCCAAAGCAAGCGACAGGCCACTACCAGGAACGATCCCTGGAATGTTGGGGTGGAGCGGGGAATCTTGGGCTCGCCCTTGGTGCGACATAGACGGCTGCTGAACACTTGCGAGTAGGATTCCAACGTTGTTCGCAGTAGAGGGGCTGTCTTGGAGAGATAGCGATAGGTAATAAAGCGCAAGGATATCTCCGACGCCAGACAGTTGCCGAACGCGGCCGATAGTCGAAGTTCCCGTAGACATGGCATCTTGGAATATCTTAGCCAGAGACAGCAATGAATTGCTAGTTGTCTGCACGGCGGCCCGTTTCCCCACTCCATCGACGATGTATCTGACTCCGGGTAATTCTCCACTGGGCGAGAAGACCAATTGAGCCGTATGCCTCGCTCGCTGGGGAGGAAGTAGGAGGCTGCTGTTGTCCGTCGGGCCAGAGAGAGAGGACGTGACTCGGCTTGTAGAGTCAGGCGACAACACGTGATGGATCCTCTTGACGAGGTTATTGATACACTGTATCTTCCGGCCTGCGCTGATCAAAACGGCCTCCTCGAATGCTTCCGCTGCTCCGATCACGTCCTTGAGGCCATAGAGCATCGTCCCCTTAGCATGTATGAGTGCTAGCATTCGCCCGTTATCGCAACCCGGAATAGGATAGCCACTGGATCCGAACCCTAAGGACTGGTCACCAGTGACAGGAGCAAAAAGCTGCGGCGTGTGGTCATTCCAACCAGGCTGTAGGGTCGTACGGTGGTGGGGGTTGACGGGTGTAGAGAGATCTCCTCCGGCAGGTATATTGTTGTCCTGGCTTCTGAGTAAGCCCTGGACAAAACTTATCACCTCAACCGCTTCTTTGCTTCTCTTTTTATAAAGAAGCCCGACGAGATGTTCAACCGCTTCTAGACACTGAGGACTGATTTCGATAGCTTCGCGCCAGTGTTTCTCCGCCTCTGCTTGCCTGTTAAGGCAGTAGAGGGTGGCGGCGATGTTTAAGTGCGTCTCAAGCTGCCTGATTATGGTCAGATTCTCGTCCCATGAGTAGAATGAGCTCAAGAAAAGTAATACCTTCCATCGAGTGCTAGGACCCTGAAGAACCACTCAAGCGCACCCTCGTAGTCTTCGATACTAAAGCACAAGCAGCCACCAAGTAGCATCCCATCTATCCACTTCCAATTATTTTGCTCGCAAAGGTTGCAGAGCATCTCTAGCGAAGCTCGTGCCGCCGATGCTAGGGATTTTCGCCTATGGCCCATGCTGGACGGAGCAATATCTCGGGAGCCGTGGTCTTGAAGGGGTTGTAACGCAGGAGCCAACCCGGTGTGGAGTGGTAAGGGACCACGGAACGATGTATCGAATGACCCGCCCTGTCCTGCTGAGTGAATCTCCGGCACGCCTGGACTGGGCAACGACATTGGCGCATAAAACTGAGAGCCGTTAGCGCCAGGCGGAAGCTCCCTATGAGAGGGAAATTGTGGCGGAAGCTTTGGATATATGAAAGCTTTTAATGGCCCGCCATTATTAGTCGCCGATTTCGCGGAGTGTGACCTCCGCGCGTGTCGTTGCGTCATCAGTTCAACATAAGTATGATGAGCCTGGGCCAAGACCTTTTGCTGGAAGCGGTGGGGACTGGGGGCTTGCGTGTGTAAGGGGTTGTTGGTGGACAAGTCTCCCGTGAGGATTTCGAGTTTGGGGTGAGCCGTATGTTGGATGGGTTGGAGTGTGCCTTGCAAGTTGAAATTCTGCGCGTGTCCAAGAAAAGGTAGTGGGAAGAGGTGCTGGTTGGATTGGACTGACGGCGTACCAAGCCCGTCGCCTGGCGTGAACTGGTAGCTGCCCTCCCGAGGGACCGGAAAGCCATCGCCGAACGATTCAGCCCAGGGGTGTTGGATGTTTTCTTGTGGGGAGCGGGCAAGAACGGGGTAGTACCCGGGAGTATGAAGCACTTGCGGATGTTGATAGGCATTCTGTAAGGGACCAAGACTGTCTAGGATATGCGCGAAGCCATCTTGATTTTGGGTATCGTAGTGGCCGGATCGAGGATGAGGGGCAAGATCCATCAAAGAGGGTCCCGTCGAGAAGGACGGCCGGGGCGCCGACAGTACCGCATTCTGCATGGCAAACGCCGGGTCTGGGGGGGTTGGCTGCAAGTTGAAGCTCGACAAGTCCAACTCGTGCGTCGGGTTCTGCGGGCCCAGGCTAGGTACCTGCTGCCACGGAGCAGCAGGTAGAATTACTTGCTTGAAGGGCGGCGGCCCAGAAATCAGTTGGGCGGGGGATCCGTCATAGCCCGCATCTATCGTGCCGCTGGGCGTCTTTCGTCGGAGCGCATGCTCTGACTGCCCGTGGCCGTTGGGTAGAATGGAACTAGGCATTCCCGGTACGCGTTGCACAGCTGCTTGTCCAGACTGGGAGGTTCGTATCGGGAAGGCGTTTTGCATGGGCTTCGTCGGATGCAGAAGATTTGGGCCTGGAGGTATGTAGGCGAGATGCCCACCAGGCCCGGGAGTATATCCCAGTCCTCCATTTGGGCTCCAAAGTCCTCCTTGAGGTTCAATCGTCGTCGCGTTTGGCACCAGACGACGGTGCGTCTCAACTTCGTGCTGCATTAGGAAGGGTGGTGAGCCCCCCGGCGGCGGTCATGAGCGGGACGGTTCGGGTCGTATTACCCATTCGACTGGGAATGGTCGGGATCGTGGTTAGTCGTCGATAAAACACATCACCGCCCGCTGTCCGGAGCAGGGCTGACGTGAGAGGGTATAGGCATCTGCGGCTATGCTCGGCGGTGGCAGGGTCGGACGCCGACAGCAGGTGACGAAACAGGGTATGTTGACGCTGCGTCCGAATGATCGGATCCAAGCTCGTGGGTAAGGATAGGAGAGGCCAAAGAAGCCGCGCTTCCCATAACCAGATCGACAGAATGCTATTTAGTGAGGGTGGGGGTGGGGGTAGAAAGAATGTGTCGCTCCCCAGGGGGGTCGGTGACGGTGGTGCGAAAGTTGGCAGGTCGAATTGCTTTATTAATGACAAGTTGGAAGGGGAGAGGGGTTTCATGCCGCCCTGGTTTCATGCCGTCTATGTACTTACCGCATAATCTAGCGGTCTTGGGCTTGTTTGTCTGGGTAACCCGCGTGTCCTGGATGCCTGCTCAATCCACCAAGAGCGCTCCATTCCTGCGATAAGCAAATACGTAGATTGGGTGACGATGGCAGACACCATCTCGAGATAAACAGCTTCGATGTTAGCTGTATAGCTTATTGATGGCAAATTAGCTAGCTACCCTATGCCGAACTATCCATCCACACGTACGAGTAACTAGCCCGACATTTAGTGCGGCATAGAGTAAAGCGGGGCTTACAACACACAACGAGGTCCTTGCATTTATCGAGTCATGATTTACGGGCAGCGAGACATAACACATATAAGGACAACAGCGGATGGTGAATGATAAACTTTTAACTGTCACGCACTGACGCATTGTACATAAGGCTACGAAAGTTGATTGGCAGGCGAAATCCAAGTCCCGAGCGAAACAAAAGAGCGCCGGTAGTTGAAATTTTGGGCCGGCCCAACACGACATAGACCAGACGAAGCGCAGCTGTCAACTTGGCACAGTTGACTAAACATGTATCCCTTGGATATGGACCCCAGGAGCCACGGTGTACGGGTTCGAGAGGTGAGTAAGGGGACCATCGGCGCCATTCTTCCTTTGATCTAAAATTGAAACCAACCACGGAGGTGGGGAGGTCTCCGAGTGTGGTCGAGTTGATTTCCAGCTGACGGACCGGGTAGTTTCAGTTGGCGGATAGGGAACGTGTTCGTCAAAAGAGGTCATCATACGTTGTTGCATCGAATTCGGCATTATTTCTTCCAGGATAACCCTTAAACTCCAGACCGGGAAACAGCTATGGCCCTTACAACGGACATTTATTCCTCCGGAACTATTCAAAGTTAGCACTAATCGAAAGGGACAAGTGTCTGCAAGGGTATTTGGGGGGGGTTCGTACTGTCTATCTCTCCCGCCTCAATGGCATCGGAGATAGCCTTGGGGCTCTGCCCATCGACCTGGCACCCAACGCTGAAAGCCGTGCCGAGAATCTCCTTCACACCACCCTTCAGGTCCTTGGAAAACGACTTGAACCGCATCGTACGGGCGATCTCGATGACCTCGTCGAGGGTGACCGACTTGCTGTGCTTGA
Organism: Cephalotrichum gorgonifer; assembly: GCA_900312665.1. Lineage (NCBI taxonomy): Eukaryota > Fungi > Ascomycota > Sordariomycetes > Microascales > Microascaceae > Cephalotrichum > Cephalotrichum gorgonifer. The sequence continues at coordinate 1,947,650 of ONZQ02000002.1, forward strand.
TGTTCTTCTCCTTCTTGCGGTCCCTCGGGGGCTCCTTGAGCGCCTTGATGACAAGGGTCGAGGCGGTGGGCACAACGGAAACGGCGGCTTGACGGTTCTGGATGGTGAGCTTGACGGTCACGCGGAGACCTTTCTACACAATTGTCAGTTAGCTGTCCTGGAATCGCTGGCTCTCAGCGATAATTGCGACCGGAAGCACTCACCCAGTCACCAGTGGCCTTGGCGATATCCTCGCCGACCTTCTTGGGGGAGAGACCGAGGGGTCCAATCTTCGGCGCGAGGGCCGAAGAAGCGCCCACCTCACCACCGGTCGCCCGGAGGTGGCTAATTCAGTTGTCAGTGCATCGAAACGACCGCGGGGTTTTGCGATTGACGAACATGATCTTGATCTCGTTGGGGTCGATCTTGGGAGCTAGAAAAAGATGGTGAGCCGAATGCCGCAATGGGGCCAGTCAACGGGATATCGAAGGGCTGTCTTACGCATTTTTGCTGTATGCACCTGGTTCGACTGGAGGGGATGGAGATGGATTTTCTGCTGAAGTGTGCGGGACGATCTTTGAAGTGGTAAGAAAAAAAGAAAGCCCTAGATTAAACCGAGCAAGGGCAGGTGGGGCATATTCGGCCAATGAGAATGGGATTCAGGGTTGCTTATTAATATTCTACTTGAGCGCCCATCCACAACCCCACGTTGCATTCATTTAGGTACGTACACATTCCCAAGGCCAACATCCCCCCCCCTTAAAAACTCACATCAGGCACTGCCCAAGTCGCAGCTTGCCCCTCACCATTCCTTTCCACCGCTATGCTCAGTTCGTGCCGCTGACGGCCAGCCTGGATAGTAGGTTAGCACTTGCGCATACGGAGAAAACGTATTTTAGGTGTCATTAGTCGACCGGAGGATGGGCGGAAACTTACTTCATCAAGTGCTCCATGAATGTCTGCAGCGAGACATCATCCGTAAATATGGTCTGGGCGTTCTGCGCACCAACTCCTCCATACGCTCCGGTGGTGTGCGTAGTCGAAGGGTTCAGCTTCGACAGCAAGAATCGCGCTTGTGAGCCGCCAGCATCGCAGACGATGAAACGCGGAAGAGGGAATCGGTCGGTGATGAGATCCTATAGCATGATTACGTTAGCTGTGGTCATGTTAATGAAAAGGATGCAACTTACCCGAGCATCTTCCTTAGGCTGTTCCAGTAATGCTGCGAAGTTCTCGTAGCCTTCCTGATCTTGGTACCCGGCTTTGCGCCATTCCGCGACAGTCTCGCCATGGAAGATCAAGATGTGGAAGAAGGTATCGAGGAGGAGGATGTGAGTAGGCTGGATGGACGATGAGTCCAGTAGCACAGGCGATCCACCTTCCTGATCGAAAGTATACGAATCCAGCGTGGGCTGTATCATAACGAGTGAGTTGCCAACATCCTCGTGGTTGAGAACATGCCTGTAGAATGCCGTTTCATCGGGGGAGTTGTTGAAGACTTGTAGGAACTGGCTTCGTCTCAGGTGGAACATGAATTGGGGGTAGAGGGTGAAGTTCTTCTCCAGCCGGAAGGAAGTGGGGTCATCCTTGCGATAGTCGGCGAATCGAGAGCAGAGTCGAATCAACATTCGGTCCACCCACCGGAGGACATCTGGCCCGTCGTCCACCTCCGCCTTGAAGACGGCGATCCTCGACATCAAGACGGCGGCCGCTTCTTGGTCGAAGGAATGGGCAATGGCGGGATCACCCGCTGGGCCACTGAGTTTCCGGCTCAACGTCGTGACGCGGAGGTGGAATTGGCCGGACGAATGCTGGTAGTACGTGAGGAACTGAATCATAGCGCCCTGCTGGGGTTGCTGATGAACGGCCGCGCCGCCCTGGTTTGCTATCTCGAAATAGACACCGTAACTTGAGCTTGGATCGATTCCGCACATCTTCCAGGAACACGTGTTGCCAATTCCGCATTCGGTTTCGCCCACCGACGAAGACTTCTTGTTGAGCGAAACAGCATGCCCAATGAGCCCCGTGACCTTGAGCTCTTTGGTGGTCAATACTTCAAGAACCGCATTGAAGCCCATTAGGAGATTATCGTCACCATCCTTCTCGAACACACGGACGAACGACTGCTTGAACATCGAAGACGTGAAGCTGTCAGTGAGAATCATGTGGCCTCCTGTAGAGTTGCAGAGGCTCTTCATCTCAAGGAGGCCGACTTGATCGAGACAGCCAGCGAATATGTCGATGATGTGGCCGTTATGCGCAGTTCGCTTCGCGAGGTTGTCATAGAACTTCCAAAAAGGTCAGCAACCACTCTCACAACATTCGGGGCGGGTGAGCAATTTTGATACCTTTAGCGCCTTCTTGTAGTATTTTATGTTATCGCGATCGATGTCATGATGGGAACGAATGGGCTCCCTAAGCTCAGGCCCAACAACCATGCCTGGGCCTTCGGTCGCAGGTCCACCAGTGAACAGCATGACTCGACCACCCGCGTTCTGGAACGATGACTCGAGGATTCCAACGGCAACGCTGAGCGCTACGCCGGTACAGCGAAGGCTCCTCCTATCGCTGGCGACAGGCCAGGGGTCTCTCTGGAGTTGTTCCAGAGCCTTGGTAAGCTGGAATTCGCACTGCTGCACCGGGAGGAGGAACCTGGAGGCAGGTCCTGCGGACATGATTGGCCGGCCCTGTTGCTGTTGGGGATTAGGGCGCATGACGGGAGAGAGCAGCCCAAGCATTTCTTGCACCTGTTTCGCGGGGTAATCCTTGCTACCACGGAAGACATAGGACTTCGCACATTCTGTGTAGCCGAGCTCGTGAACCTGGGTCTAGTTTGGGCGTCAGTGTATGTTGAGATTTCCCGAAAGAGCTGTTCCACCATACCATGGTTCCGAAAGTAATGAGGCCGACGAGCGCATTCTCGGGCAGCAGGCTAAGGCTCATCACCAGAGACTCCTTCAACGCCGCGAGGCTGTCTTCCTCCTGGCAAGTGTCTACAACATAGAGGAAGATGGGCGGAGAAGGTGCAGGCCTCGATAGGCGATATTCGATGGTGGTGTTCGAGTTGTGGAGCTCGGGGGGAATCGCATTCGCCGTGATGTCTTTGTAATGAGGGGGCAGCGGGTTCCTCGAAAGGCAGAACGGGCAGATCCATAACCTCTGGCGGACATCTACCTGGCTTGGGGAGTGTTAGACTCCGACCTTTGCTCGACACGGAAGCCCTTACCAGAATGGGTTCAGAACCGCTCGACAGGGCTGCTTGCAGGAGATAGGGTCGAAGTGGAGTAGAGGCGTGTCGGGCTTCTCCTTGAGCGGCGTATACAGAGCTCCGATCGGGACAACAAGACGGGACGCCTCCTGGTCGTTTGATCAGTACAAGACCGAGGGAAGGACTAAAACGGAGACGCTCAACATACCATGCGGGAGCTAGGGAACACATTCCAACTTAGGCGAACACCGTCGCGATCCTCCACCTCTCCCCATTGCTCCTTGAGTGATTCGAAATCCATGAGATCGTGTGCTTGTGGTGGGACGAGTAGAGGTAAACGTAGGGTTTGCCGGGATAATGTAGGAAGGGGGATTTGGGTTTGCAGGCTTCGGGGGAGGTGCCTGGTGGTGCTTTCCTCTTTGCGGAATATCCAGGAGTGATATCTCAACTGCAACGTCAACCAAAAAGCGGCCAGACACCTTAGTCAGCGCAGCCAACAGCTCCCCACTTATTGTACCTGTGCCACATGTCAGTTCCAACTCAAAGCATGCCATAGAGTGAAACGGCCACACGCCCGCGCCAGCTCCCTGGCATATATTTGAATGCCAGGCGATGAAGACATATCAACACGGATCATCTACAAAGGGGTGCGCACTCCTACCGCCGCCTTCTCCCGAATATTGAAATTGACCTTTTTGGTACCTGACAAAAGACCCAACCTAGTCCCTCAGGAATCAACAATAATATGGCCAAGTACTGTATATATATAGAAAGTATCCAGCAATATTCTTGATTTTCTAACATATCCTTCCGAGATTTGGTGAGGTCTGAAGCCGCGTACGTCAAACCTGACTACTACTTTACCAGGACAGATGCGAGGCGACCATCTAGATCCGAGCGGATCACAATAGGCATACCATGGTCAACGCCTCTTAAATATATAGACCCTCAAGACCATCCCGGCCGATTAAAACGGAGTAAGCCGAAGGTCGGCCTGTTTAACCTGCTTGTTGCCCGAGGCACACACCGGTGAAACCCTCGGGCTGTAACCACTTCTAATCCCGCCTGTTCGAGGATGGTGACCAAACATGGTAATAGAAAATACGATTATTGGCGAGACGCAATGGAGGCGATTACGTCAAAACTCGACCAGGCCATGGCATGGATTCTGTCGGCACTGGAACCAAACTATCCCTGTACTCCGAGGCGGTATGCAATGGCAGAATACTAAACCGAGGGTATTTTCAAGCTACAAGCCTTCTTGGGCCATTTCTAGCCAGTTGACTCTACTTCCGGCCTGTTCATCTTCTCGTGATAATTTACCTTGCAGCTATGTCACTTCAGTTCGCCCGCGTAGCGCTTCGGCAACCGGGTCGCCGGTTGTTCGCCACGGCGAGCACCACTGTGTCCCTCAAGTACGATCTACATGAACCGCCGACGAAGACATCCTCCGGCGAGCAACGGCCAATCCTCTTCCTGCACGGCCTTTTCGGATCGAAGAAGAACAACAGGGGAATCAGCAAGTAAATAGCCCGGTCCCAACTTCCCGTCCCGCCCACGCACGCCACATGTCGGCAAGCTGCCTCCCCACGAGTCCATACCGCTGACCAGGGTACCACCAGACGGCTGGCCAGCGATCTAGGCCGGCCAATCTTTGCGCTTGTAAGGCATTTCCGATATGCCTACCTACCGGTTGCTTTATCTCGTCCCGGACTGACCGCAACGACGACCTTCAGGACCTTCGTAACCATGGCGAATCACCACACACTGTTATCCATGACTATACCTCCATGGCAGCCGATGTTCGCGCCTTTATCAAGGAACATGGCCTCGGCGCCCCAACCTTGATTGGACACTCCATGTTCGTGCCGCCACCGTGAAGTCCTCCTCCTCCTCCTCCTCCTCCGCCGATCCGACCAGGCCGTACAAGATCGTTATCCTGACATGACCTCTTCCTTCACCACTTGCACCAGGGGCGCAAAGACGGCCATGACACTAGCCCTCCAGTCTCCCGAGGACGTACACGACCTGGTAGCTGTAGATAATGCGCCGTTGGACGCGGCCCTGGGGTCCGACTTCCCACACTACCTCCGGGGCATGCAGAAGATTGACGCCGCTGGCATAACTAAGCTAAGCGAGGCGGATAGTATTCTGAGCGAGTACGAGGAGGCAAGTTTTGTTGGAGAATAATGACGCCCGCCCGTATCCCAAAGATCCCATGCTTACACGAGCCGTACATCGCGCGTTTTGTAGTCATTACCGATTCGGCAGTTCATCCTGGGGAACCTCCACATCCCCGCGGGCTCCAAGACACGGCGGTTCCGTATCCCCCTTACGACGCTGGCGAAATCCGTCGGGGGCATGGGTGACTTCCCGTTCAAGGACCCGGAGGCCGTCAGGTTTGAGAAGCCTGCCCTCTTCGTCAGGGGGACGAAGAGCACCTACGTCCCCGACGAGGTCCTACCGCTGATCGGCCAGTTCTTTCCGCGCTTCCGCCTTGTCGACATAGATGCCGGGCACTGGGTGATATCAGAAAACCCGGAAGAGTTCAGGAGAGGTACGTAGTCATGGTCGCTGTCGCCCCTCCCCGCCCCGGCGTGGTAGTTGTTCAGTGTGCTGATACAAGATTGAACTCACAACAGCCGTCGTGGATTTCCTGACGCCCTCTGATGACAGCTCTGATTGAAGTCATCAGGGAGGACCTGCAGAGATGGTGGGCGATGGCGGAGAGGGAAGGAGTCCATGATAGATAGACGTGGTTCGACATATAAACATGGGGTTTCACAACAATACACCACTAGACAGGAATACACACTCATGAGTTCAACTTTTTGTTCACCGGTCGGGCTGGCACCCCAAGTTCCAAAGCCACCCTGCTGCGCCATTTAAAAGGGAACTCAATAGAAGCCTTGATTGAAAACAAAAACGGAAAAGAAACCCATGGACCATTCCAGGTTCTACCGTACCCTTATTTCATGACGAGTAATTATCATGACCATCCCTTTATACGTCCTCCAAAACGCGCTCCTTGAACTCCCTCTCAACCCTCTGGCCCTTCTCGTCGGTGATGGACTCGCCGTGGAGAGCCATCAGACCACCGAGGTCGAACTTGGGCGCCTTCAGGAGCTTGACCTTGCGGATGTGGACCTATTTGTCCTGTTAGCTCACTAGAACAGACTATGTCTCAAAAGGTTGGGGGTAGAGGGAGAGATGGCGCCGTACGTTCTGGAGGGGGTAGATGCCCTGGGTGGCCTTCTCGATTTCCCTGCCGATAACCTCGGGGATGAGCTTGGCGGTCAGCTGCGTAAGGGTGCAGCTGGAAGCCTCGCGCTGGATGATCTCCATCATCTTCTGACGGATCTCGCGGATCTGGGAAGTGGCGGCATAGGTGGTCTTCTTGACCTGGTTGGGCCGGCGCTTGGTGAAGGCGATCGCGAACAGACGGAGTGTGTAGTCGTCGGTGGTCTTGACGGTGATGTTGGCCTCGATAAGCGACTGCCACTTGCGGACGAGTGACCGGAGCTTGTCGGTGGTGAAGTCGAGACCGTGGAAGTTGGTCAGGCAGTTCTTGCCCTGGACCTCGTCAACCCGGAGGCGGATCTTGCGGAAAGAGTGGTCCTCATCCTTCTGGAGATCGGCGAGGGAGACCTCGAGAACACGACCCTTGAGGGCGTCGTTGGCGTTCTTGAGACCGGTCGACCTGTTCACCAGGGTCTTGCCAACACTAGAAATCCCAAGTCAGATGCTGTCGAGATACTGTCGTTGTTCGGTTTGCGACTCACTCTCGGATGTTGAAGGGGGCCGGGGCCTGCACACAGAACTGGTTAGCAAAACGAGCCGCTTGTCAGGAAAATCCAGAGAGCGACATACCTTGATCGAGTACCAGTCCTTGCGGGTGAAGGGGTCTACGGTCTTCTTCTTAAGACCCTTCTTGCCCTTCGAGAGCCTCTTGTTCCTGTTCGCAGGCGCCAGTCAGTAACTGAGGCCCGGGATGGTCGTAACGCAGTTCAATTGCATGGTGTAGCAGAAATGATGGGCGCAATCTTACTTTCCGACAGCCATGATGGGCTTTTATCGACGCGTCGGGGAGTGGTTGTCGAGCAAAAATTCCGTCGAGAGGGACTCGGAGTATGTAGGAATTTTGTCAAGGAAAATGAGTCTCGATTTTAGGCCATTTGAAAGTTGTGTGCCATTCCAGTGTGGGTGGGGGTGGGGTCCTGCAAAGCTCGAACCTGGTTCGTGGATGGCAATTGCTGACATAATCGCCCTCGACACGTGACGGTGGCCCATATTCTGCAGGTTTTGTTAGTGCTCACTGCCCTGACGAACATGGTGTCAAAGCGACTCTGCGCTCGGTGGCAAGCCAACCATTAGCCCCGGCCCTGGCCTGGTTAATGGTTCCTGTGTAGCGGCGGTGTGTCCGCGGCGTGTCTAATACCATCAAACCCAGCGAAAATGTCTCCATTTTAGAGGCATGGAATGACCTTATATGGAAGGATAAGTTGGGCAACACTTTGGACTAGTTTTCAGCTACATCTGGTCGACACTGTACTGCTCTTGTTGTTTGATGCACGGCCAACATCTTGTGGACTCACTTTCGAGCACTTACATGCAAGCTGCTAGGATACATGACGGACAATACGCTGAGTAATTTTCGATCTTATTTTTGTTTGTTTCCACCCAGCGACAAAGTAGTACATGTAAGAATCGTAATCATATCATCCTTCTTTCCATCGACACACCTGAGCTGGGCTACTCTACGGATACTGCCGCTCTGGAATACCAAGAGAAACAAGCATGCTTGGCCGTGTCTCCCTCCCCTTCCCAAAGCTCACAAGTATAAGCTCACAAACAACGGTGGCGAGGACCCTCACAGTCTACTTCCTCATGGGTATACTCATAGAGGATAATGCAGCTCTATACATCCACCCCCCTGCAGCTCCGACTTCGTCGTGTGGCATGATGCTCGTATTACTACATATTAATAGAATGAATACATATTCCGAGTCCTACCATCACAACATCCCCAAGCAACCTTTGTAATGCTAAATATTCGTCGCGGGTCAGGCAACACTGGGCCAGCTAAGCCCCTGGACGCGACACGGTCGCGGTTGGGGGTGATTCGGCTGTTCACCTCGGCGCAGAGCTTCCCGCACCAGACTCCTTGCAAGCGCTGCTGCGATCACCGCCTCGATGTGGGTAAGGCCTAATAGAGGTGATGAAATCAGTCGCCGCTCACGACATGTTGTGAGTTCTCGGGTTACGAGGTATTTTGAGGGGGACAACACCACTAGTGTAGAAGCGTACCAGGTTCTTGGACTCCATCTCCTGCCTGTCGTGATCGTCTAAGATGATGGGCAATCAATGATCGATGCTGTTGCTAGGTTAGCACGTACAGTAGGCTAGCAGGTAGGCGTGTCTACGTACTCCTCCCAAAGCCTTCCCTGGACCGCCTGGAGTTCTTCTTCAGTCATGACCTTTCCAGTCGTGAAGTACCCTAGGGAATGTGTCAGACTCTTAACGGGTGTTCAGGTAGTATAAGGAGACTCACCAGCAGTGATCTTCGCATCAATCTCAACGCGAGAGTCCTCGGGAATCCGGTCCGCGGGAAGTTCCACCCTCTCGTGAATCGGTATGCTACCTAGTGGTTAGACGCGCAGTTGTAAGGGTGGCTAACATGTCCATGTACTTACCCTTGCTCGACGATGGCGTCGTGCTTCATGCTGTGCGGCGGGTGGTTAGCTTTCGTGAAGGATAACAGCCAGGCCGGGCTTGCATGGGAAATCTGGGCGGGAAAGTGCGTTACTTACTTGCTCATGCTTAGCATCCTGTCAATCTTCTTGATTCCGAGCCAATGCAGAATGTCAGGCATCAGAGCCTGGAAGCGCATGTCCTTCACGCCAGCGACGTTCTCGGTGCGTCGGAAGTAGTCAGAGGCCCTGTCCTCTCCCCTCTTTCGGGCATTATACACAACTAACACAAATCCCAGGTTAGTTGGGTTACAGCTCCTCCTTATCTGGTCTGGAGATAGCCGGTACTGTTGCAGGTAAGATGGGCAGCAAGGAGGCAGTGAAAGGGACAGGTGTACGGATAGAGGCTCGGACGGAACGTACGGTACTATTATGTGTTAGTGACGTGAGCAACCTCCAAAAATGACCAAGGGGTCATACCTTTGTAACTTCTCCAAGGGCGCGCCCTTCCTTCCTGAAGTAGATAACCACACCACTTCCGCCCTTCTGGGCTTCCTTAACCGCTTCCTCGATTCCGAATGTGAGGTACGGCCGGCACGTGCAGATGTCGGAGCAGAAAACGTCGCTGCCATTGCACTGGTAACCGGGTTAGCTTACTGGACTGGCATAGACAACCCCATTTGTAGACACCAACCTCGTCATGTATACGCAGAGCTAGTCTGCACGTCTCATCTGACATCTTCTTCGGGTCCCCGAAGCAGTAGACAGTAAGGCCTCCTGTAAAAAAAACATATATTAGTGACGGTACTGATATAGATGGCCAGAGCCGGAACAGATGTCCCCTCTCGGTTCCCACCAGCTGCTATATCATCCATTCTCGGGGGATACTCTTGGAGGCGGAGAAGGGTCGGATTACATACCAATAGGGGGGAGGAACAGCTTAATGTCAGCTCGGGTGATCAACTAGTGTTCCAGGTAGGTTAGTAAGGCGATAAGGGTGAGTATTAAGAGCTGTAGTTGCGCTACTACCTCTGGATAGCTTCCGCCCGTGTTCTCAAAGAGTGAGCGGCGCAAGGTCGCCTCATCTTGGTTTGTCAGTGTATTTCTTTTCCGGCAAGAATCATCAATACGTACCGATGCCGAACCTCGCTGCTACACCCGGCAGATACCACACCTGGGGTCGGCCAAGGTCAGTATGAGCGGGGTCATTGTACGGGTGGCCCAGAACAAACTCACAGGCTCCACGGCGAATTTGGTAACCGCCAGCTCGCCCTGGTCGTTGAGGCACACTTTCCCGTCCGGAACCCTGTCGCTATTAGTTATCACGCCCATGTTGGAAGTGGGGGGGATTTTCACTTACAGACGACCAGACCTAACACTCTCCTCGAGTTCAGGAAGCTGCCCCGAAAGTCAGCCATGCAATCCACATGTCCGATAATATCCCGTGGCACAGAGCCTACCTTCATGTGGGCTTTGGTGATGGCGATTGTTGGGCGAATATCAACTACCCGATCAGGTTAGAAGTGCTTCTACCAGCGCTAAGCTTGCCAACGAGATCGAACTAACGGTTCTCCGAGTCCATGAGGTCCTTGTATAACCACGGGGCAAGATGCCCCCAGGGATCCATGGCCACGATCTTTTCTGGGTCACCCCACTGAGGAAACGGACCAATATCCGAGGAGGGCTCTGTATTCGTGTAGTCGGGCCTGTTGGTGTTGGTGAGCATACCATAGTTGGATCGTCACCGTGTTGGGTTGCACGAACCTGTGATCAGGATCAAGCTCGTTGCTGGCAACGGCCAGTGCATGGTATATCGAGTAAGATCCACCACTGCGACAGTTAGGTTAGGTCCGAGTAACACACTCAATCTTAAGAGAACTTACTGCGCTAGAGGTTGTTTCAAGGTTTAAGGTTAGCAACTAGCATCCCTCGACGTTGACCGCAAGTACCTGTTGCGGAGTGACATACCTCCAATGGCTAATTAAAGGCCGAAGTTAGCCTTGCTCAATAATCGAATCGTGGTCAGGGTAGAGATCATATTACCATTTCGCCTCCTAATGGTGGATGGCGACCTCGAGACCACCACTGGGCCCCTCTGCTTCGGGTCTTTATTTCCCCAGTCCATGGGGAGGGGATTGATCCCAGTCTGCTTGGGGTACGTCCTGTGCACGTCGGCAAATAAGTATGGGGAGACAAGTGGTGGGAGGTGGGAGGATTGATCTGTTTCACAGCGTCGAGGGTCGGGACATACGTAAGAATGATACGAGACGACAGGCCTGCTCGGGAGCTCTGGGGCGACGCGGGTGCCGAGGTGTTAGTCGGAGGCTCGGCCTGGGTATCGGAAACCTTGTCGTCTAGAACGGTACGCTTAGCTGGTGGTTTCCGTCACGCCAAAGCATTGGATGCATGCAAGGAGACGAAGGTATAGTCTAGATACTCGAATGCAGCAGTAACTAACCTGGCTGCCCCTTGCCATTGACCTCATGCTGGCCCAATCTCTGTTCTAATGTCTCAACAGATGCGGCAAGCCTCGACTGCGTGCCCTGGATCTCAGCCAGGGCTTCCAAAATAGCTTCTCGCTCCATTGTCAATATTGGGACTCTACAAGCTAAAGGAGATGATGGCCCGTAGGATGAATTGATGCGAAGTTGAACTTCCTCAAGGATTGGTAGAAGGATGGAAATTAAGGAGGACGGAATGGCCCAATGTTTACTTAAGTAGTAAAGAGGAAGGAGGAGGGGGCGGTGTGAGTAGTGGTGGTAGGTAGTGATTGATAGGTAGGACGGATGCCCCATGTGACCCCGATGCCGATGCTGATGCTTGACAGCACGGTGTGCCTATCAGCTTATCAGGTACCAGCAATGCCGCTTCCCGAGAGGAGAGCTATTGAACGATGATGGGGCATCTAACCCACTTGAGAGACCAAAGAACTAAAGGGGAAGGTGTTCTGAGATTCACAAGCCACAGTTTCAGCAGCAAGTAATCACAAGCAGCAATCGTGAAGGATAGTAAGGAAATAAAGGAGATTATTATTCCTCTGGCCCCTGCAGCCCGGACTTAAATGGTGTATAGGTGCCTGAAATAGGGGACATCTGCACCCTGGCACACACATCACACATGCGTGAGTACCTGCCGTTCCGGAGTGGCGGCTGCGGCTTGGATCGGCTTGACTGGAGCTGCTGAACTGGAGCGTCTGGTGATGACGACACCACCAGATCCAAGATGTACCTGTCACCCGCAATACGGCGTACTCCGTGCTGGAGCACCACCCCGCCCAAGTACTCCTATCTGTTGTTATCTGTTATCTGTTATCTGTATGTAGTACTCTGTATGGAGACGACTACTAAACTCTTAAACCCTGCTGGTCCAAGCATCAAGGCAAGTACTTTATCTGGAGTTAACAGCCGATGATACTCCGAGGTAGTGGTCCTGCTTTCTCTTATTCAGCCTGCACTGTGGACTTTCCATGTCGGGGTTTAGGACCCACAAGCATGGGGATTCCTTCCTGGTCTGTGGTTGATTCCAACACTCTGCATTAATCTTCTGGGATTGTAGACCAATCCATCCATGTGTTAGCTCTCTGTCGCCGCCCCACATCTTCCAGAGCCTTCACTCTAATACCGATTATTACCCAAACACAACGACCTGACCACTCCAATAACGCAAGGCTTTGCGACTGACCCTGTCACCATGGGGAAACGAAAGAGCTCATCTAAGCCTCAAGGCCCTAGAAGGGTAATGCGAGCCCCCCCCTCCCTTTCTACTGCCAAGCGATACAAGTTCCTGTTCGATTTCCATTGGCAAGGCCTGCCCTCTCCCACCGATCTGGACTAATATTCCCATCTCATCCTCCAGCAAGAACCCCTTCCCAAGAAGTTCACTTGCCTCTTCTGTAACCACGAAGAGTCTGTGAAAGTATCTCTGGATAAGAAGGCGGGAGTCGGCCAACTGGACTGCGCTGTGTGCGGGCAGACTTTCCAGTGTGCCATAAATTGTACGTATCTCGTCGCCAAGTACAAACGCAACCCTTTGATACTTCACCATCCACTTACATACTGACCTTCCAGATCTCTCTGAGGCTGTCGACGTGTACGGGGAATGGGTTGATGCTGCTGGTAAGACTTGCCCTTTTCCATCCTTACTGGGGTTATGGTTAACGTCCATTAGATATGGTGGCCAGGGAAGACGAGGGAAGAGCAGATAGTGGAAGCCGGTCTTATGCCGGGAGACCTCGACAGACGGCGGAAGACTATGACGATTAGTACAACTTCACTGAAGGACAGGACGTTCACAGCTCATCATCTCTCGCCGCCTTCTCCTGGGTTTCTTTCATTTTTTTTTATTTGGTTACGATGGATGATGCAAAGCCTTCTTGTCTAATAGTCTAATGTAACCGCGATCTCATGAACCTACGTTGTGGGACTTCGTCCTTGCAAGCCATGAGATACACAGCCCTAGTACATTATACTCCCGATCCTAGCCCTTACTTCTCCATCCAATGCAAAGAATTGCATTTAGAGTGTGTAAAACCGGTCGCCGAAATCACCCAGGCCAGGGACGATATAGCTATTGCAAGTCAGTACGGGTTCAATTCGGGTCATAGATCGGGATGGGCGCTGCGGGGCATACCTCTTCTGGTCGAGACCCTATGAGTTGGCAGTGGTTAGCAGCAGGTCAATAATACACCCAGGGCGCTTTGGGTAGTGACAGGGGGGGTCCCCTACCTGATCCACGAATGATGTTATGACCCTCAACTTGGGGAAACGCTGAGCGAATTTCTCGATACCCTCAGGGCTTGCGATGATGTTCAAGAACAAGATGCGCTCCTCGGGGACGCCTCGTGATATGAGCACCTCAACAGCCATCGTGGCGGACCCGCCTTAGTCCCAGATGGTCAGTAAATCGTCATCAGCGACCGAGTGAAAGAGAAGGAGATGCATACCGGTCGCAAACATCGGGTCAAGGAGTAGGACCCAGCGGTCGGCAATGTCCTCCGGAAGCTTATCATAGAACAGCTTCGGCATACATGTCGCCTCGTCTCTCTGGATGAGAATCTTCCCGATTCTTACGGATCGACAGCAGTCTCGTAGACCCTGCTCCATGGCCTCTCCGGCGCGCATGATGGAGACGCCACATATCTTTCCTTGGAACAAGAGACCATTGTACGTCGTCCCCACCGGCGTGGTCACGACATGCTCGATGACTGGGAGGTGGTTGAGGCCCTCCTCGACCAAAAGGCGTATGATCCTGTTGGAGTAGAATACAAAATCCCCGCGCTGCGTCGTTTTATTGCGGATGAGCCTACCAAAATATGCTGTTATAGCTTTTGGGATTATTTCCACTGCCTCTCAGGTACAACCGGGCACTTACGTCAAGAGAGCGATGAGCTGTGGCGTCTGGGGAAGTACGTGGACGTTCTCAAATGGGACGTCTTTGGAAATGGTCGCTGATGGCCTTTGACCATCCGCTTGATAGTTCGGTCCTACACACTGCATCGGCGGGTTTGTGGGGGCGGGTTGAGCCATATCAGTCTACAGATATATCGGATCACTTCTTTGGAGGTGCTGAATGCGGGAAGTTTTCTAAGGACAAGAGGAATGGAGAATGTAGATACAATGCCTTTAAGTGGAGAGATTATAGATTGATTGGATTACTCGAATGATAAGCGCCGTTGTGTCTCCACGACGGATTGGGAAGGCTTTTTAACTATTAGTCCCTCGACATTGGTATGTACACCTAGTTAGAAGGATATATCACGGGCGTTTGCTGGTGGAGACAGCACGAGAGCAAGTATGCACATAACGCAAACAGTGGTCGCCTGGATTGAACGGCTATTGAAGGGCCTCTCACTTGGCCTCCAACATCCTATTCATATATCCGAGACATAACCCAAAACCACCACTTCCATCCGTCCATATCAACAATATCCATTCCACCTCGACCGCCGCAGCTTCTTCGTATTTTTTTCTGGCTAGAACCTTCGCCTCCCCGGTAAACGACCCATCATACCTAACGACACGCCAATACACGACCACCGACAACGCGCCCGAGAATAGTCGTATACCCACGAAGTCTTCGCCCCGAGGATCCGCCATCATCGGATGCGCCGCGCGAAATATTGCCCGACAGCGTGTCCAGCGCGGCACGGCAGGTGGCGTGTACACAGCCAGGCCCATTGTCAACCGCCAGCACAATGCGACCAACTCCGACGCCCGCAAAGCGGAAGCGCCCCGGCGTAGTGCCTGCAGTAGCAGGCATCGAGAATAGCGGCAATGCGACAGCGGAAACAGATGCGGACCCTTACGATATCATGAGTTTTGACAATTGGACAGCGCCTAGAGCGAAGACTCCCGCCGCCCATGAGCCGAGCCCTAAACCCCGAGAGTTCCCCAAGAAACGAGCACCGGTGGCGACGAAAGACAAGTATCGGGTCCCCGCAAAGGTTACAAAGGCCGCTCCAGTGGCGCCTCGACCGCTACCTACGGTAGAGAGGCCAGCGAACCGAAAAGAGGCGGCTACCGTGTCTACAGCGCCTCCCCGACCGCTACCTACGGTAGAGAGACCAGCGAATCGGAGAGAGGCAGGTTCCGGGCCCACAGTTCCACCCCGATCGCTACAAACGGAAGGGAGACCAGCGAATCGAAAAGAGACAGGCCCCTTGTCTACGGTGGCCATTCGTCGCAGTGTCCAGAGTAAGGGAAGGCAACCGAAAGCCGAAACCGCCACCACGACCGTACCCAACCATGTGGTGGCTCCTATACCTAGGAGGAGGGAGTCCTCGGCTAGTTCTGCAGATGAACAATCGCCCCCGCGCCCCAAAAGACCGAGGTCAGGACGCATAATCGATGCGCTGGTGGACCAGGCAGAAGAGAGCTCTGACGATGAATTTATGCACGCTGGCGTGCCCCGAGCAAGGCAGGACGAAGCTACCTCCTCGCTGGCAAGGAGCGAAATAAGCGAAAGCCCTAGCCGCAGGGCCGACCCAACGCCGAAGACCCCAGGAAGTGTCAAGTTTACCTATGGCGCGCAAAGGTCCATACTTCAGGTGGCCGGGTCCGGAGATCCTCATGGAGATATCGCACTCATGCCGCCCCTGCCGGTGTCCTTGCCGAAGGCCTCCTCTTCTGGCTTGGAATTCTCCTTTTCACCACCAGAGGAGAGCGAAGATGAAGATACTTCGCACAAGGGCGCCGTTCGGAGCATACACGAACTTAGACAAGCAGGTGCCAACAACCGCTTTGCAGACGAGATAGACGACTTGCTGGAGAGGATAGGCTCGCCACGGAAGGAAGGAGTGTCACTGAGGAGAAACGCCTTGCTGGAAATGGCGCTGAAGCTTCACCAGAAGCATTTCCTCCGGCAGTTCCGCGACTACGGGACGCATGGGCGCCTCTTTGACCAACTCGACCAGGAGGACGACATTGCTAGCGGTTTCGCCCTTGTCTCTGCCCTGCTCACACTTCTCACAGCCAATGCCGCTCCCCGTGCATCTAAATACCTGCAAGCTGGTATTTCTAAGCTACTGCGGAAACTGCTCTGCCATGAGGAGGACATATCTTCAATGGCAAACCAGCGGAGCATGAATCTCTCTCGAAACACCCGAGCGACCATCACGTCCCTAAAATCAGCTATGCTCAAGCTTGATGTCTGGGATAGTCCGGTCCCAACCACCATCTCCCCACGAAGTCTCTCGCTCAAGTTCATCTCTGTCGCGTTCAAATCACCCGATGGGCCCGCATGTAAGGATGCGTTCGGGGATCTAGCCGACGATCTCTTCTCGATTTTACGGCTGGTCACCGAGCCATCGTTCCTCGAGGACTGCAGTGACGCCGAGAGGGCAGACTGCGTCCTTGTTGCATCCGTGCTGCAGGAACTCTCGGTTGGAGCCGTGACATCTAAACAAAGCGACCGCTGGACCGAAGACTACCCGGTTACTATCTCTGCCGCTCTCGATGCGGCTCTCCAGCGGCGTTCCTCGCTGCTCGGGTCCTTTGAGGACTCGCTGCTAAAGCTGGCAATGAACTGTACAAACAACAGCGAGCCAGCAGCATCAGCCTGGGCCCAGCCAGGTCGGCTCGACAACCTTGCTAGATCTACCTGCACTTGCTTCAGCTCCGTAAAAGATGCGGTGACTAGAGGGGAGTGGGATGCCGACGGGTATAACCGGCTTCTCTTAATCCTAGGCCTCATGATCAACCTCTGTGAACACACGGCGTCTTCCCGGATGTCTCTTGAGGACGATGTACTGGATAGCCTCATCCGGGCATATCTTGAGAGCTATTCTTCAACGAAAGAGGTACGTTACGGATACGGATCCATGTACGCAGTGTGCGGTCACGGGGGACTAATATCGTTTCTGAACTAGGCCGATTCCGTGGAGAAGACGCAACTCAACGTGGCGGTTGGCTATCTGGCCATCGTACTGGGTTACCTGTCGCTGTCCACCCCTGTCCGACAACGCCTCGAGGCAATGAACCGCATGGACGGACTCGACCGCATAGCGGATTCTATTTCGGAATTCCTCGCTTTCTACGAGTCGGTAGATAACAGGAAAGACGCGGGGGAGCATGTCGGTCGCCTGATGGGGCTCGTGGAGACGCTCAAGGGGTGACGGACGGGTGCCGCTTTGAGACATGGCTTGGGTCTTGGAGAGGTGTACGTCAATGTATATCAGTGCTTGAATGGTTTCCTACTTGCTGCATGGTGTTTTCAGTTTTACGGCCGGGAATATGCCATTGTGCAGTTTTTATGACCATACTCGGCCTCATTTTGTGCCTGTGATCTTGACCTTCTTATCCTCCCTGTTAGGCGGTATGGATGCAAATGCCACGTCCTCTCGCACCGTTTTCGTAATTTGGCTGAAAGCTTGTTCCCTACCCTTGATCCCAGATCCACACTAACCACCAGTAATACTGATGTTAGCAGTCCATGGATTCGGAAGAGCGGGGGTGTGGATGCAAGTAAGTGTTCCATAGTGGCGAGGATGATTGGCGTATGGCATGTGACTGGACGCCGCCGCAAGCTGAAGCTGCAGGCGCAGGGGAAATGGGAAGTTGGTGGGGCCGCGAAGTCGCCTCCTTGGCCTTGGCGGGGTGAAAGTCTCCCGCTACCAGTTCGGATTATTGCATATTAGTAACAGGAATACAAGTTCCAGGCTACAGAGCACATTCCTAAATGGCTGTTCCTCGTAAGTGGAGGGGGTCGGTCGGCGGTCGGGGTCAATGAGTTGGACGGATGTTGTGCTGATCGGATCACCCCTCCCTCCTTCAAGTACGTATTACATCCGACGACGAACCCAACAAACCCACACGACGTTCGATAATCCCCTTGTAACTGGCAACCTTTGCAAACCTGAGGGGTGCCTACACGTTTCTTCCCATACTCGAGGCCCCTTCTATCCCCCTCGCCTGCCACAAGTCTGCGCCCAGACTTCACTTTCGCGGACTCCTATCCTCTACCTGCCCGCCCCCCGCCGAGCTACCTTCGCCCCAGATGTCGTCACCGAAGCAGCGAAAGGTAGCCATTGTCGGCAGCAGATCTGTCGGTTAGTCTTCACTGTTTTACGCGGCTGGGGGGGGGACGAGCCGGTGCTATCGTGGAGAAGAGGGGGGGAGGGAGTTTCAGAGGTAGCTAACACGCGGGCGCCCCCGCCGATTTAGGAAAGTCGTCCCTTGCGGTCCAGTTCGTCGACGGGCACTTTGTCGATAGCTACTATCCCACTATAGAAAATACGTTCACGAAAACCATACGTTATAAGGGGCAGGATTTCTCGACGGAGATCGTGGATACAGCTGGTCAGGTAAGAAATTCCACCCTGACCTTGGGTTAGCGTTTGCGCTTCGGGGGGCCTTGCTTGCTTGCTTGCCCGCGTGGCATAGCTGGACCCCGACCAAGGGTCAACCACTTTAGCCCTCTTCTGACAATTAGAGCAGGATGAGTACAGCATATTGAACTCGAAACACTTTATCGGCATTCACGGATACATGCTGGTATACTCCGTTGCCTCTCTCCCGACATTTGAGATGGTGCAGGTTATCAGGGATAAGATATTAGACCGCCTCGTAAGTTGCATGGCTCCGAGCCTCCCATTCGGCCGTGACGGCCGAACCCCCGGGCATGGGCTGGGAGAAACAAGAGACTAACACCCCTCGGCGTTTAGGGCACGGATTCCGTCCCCATCGTCATGGTGGGCAATAAGAGTGACCTACGGCCCGAGCAGCGGCAAGTAAGCGCCGAGGAGGGCAGGAAGGTGGCCGAGAGGCTACAATGCGGCTGGACCGAGGCGAGCGCGAGGTACAACGAGAACGTTTCCAAGGCTTTCGAGATCCTGATAGGACAGATCGAGAAGTCGCAGGATCCCGGCGAGGCCCCGGAGGCAAAGTCATGTGTTACCATGTAGTCGGACACCACTAGCTGGCCTGGAATGCATGCGGGTGTACGGAACAATTCGTTCCAGGGCGGCTCTCTGCCCATGCCGATTTCGATTCCCATTCCAGCATTCAACGCTTTCTGTACATCAAATGACCAAGATAATGAGGTAAGATCGTCCAGCTGGTGCGGCGGCGACATATAGGCGAGGAATGGGGGTGATTTTAACGTGTCCAGTTTGTGGCGGCGCTTCTTCTCTTCTTCCACGCAATTGCGCTCCCGGCCTCTGACCGGAACGATAGTAGCTGGCAACGGCAACGGGGAGCCGAATGGTCAAGCTGCGAGCAGGCATGTGCCGCTGAGTCAGTGGATAGGTGGGGTACTTGTAGCTAGAGTGGGTGGGGTATGTAATAATAGAGGCCCTAATCGTTCGATATGGCACCTGTGCCATGGCTTTGTTAGCTAGGGTGAAACCCGTCTATCTACGGATACACTACTTCATATGTCAGCCACAGGCGGGATCTAAATTCCAACTTCACCGATAACAGCATAATATACCCCCCCTCCCACTCCTCGTCGGCGTGTAATACCCCTGAGATTTTGTTGCTAGCACCATGGCCACCACTCGCCCCCCTCCCGTTGTTAACTTCATAACAGGGAACGCAAACAAGCTGGCCGAGGTGAAGGCGATACTGGAGCCGGGCATCACGGTGAACAGCCAGGCAGTCGATCTAGAGGAAATCCAGGGGACGATCGAGGAGGTCACCCGGGCGAAATGCCGCAAGGCCGCGGACATTGTAAACGGGCCTGTGCTCGTTGAGGACACCGCCCTGTGCTTCGACGCCTGGGACGGACTACCAGGACCTTACATGTATGTAATACTTTCTTACACATCCTTGGCGTTCCCCGGGCCCGGGGGCCGGTCATCCGGCTCCCTCTTGGTTCGCTGCCCGGGAAAGGGTTGGGGGGGACAGAGACCGGGAGAGCCCACGCAGGACAGCTGGTGACGACACGATGAACGACGATGATAACGGTTAAATCAGCAAATGGTTCCAGGAGAAGCTCGGAAACGAGGGGCTGGCCAAGCTCGTGGCCGGGTTCCCGGACAAGTCGGCCGAGGCCGTGTGCACGTTCGGCTACTCGCCGGGTCCGGGCCACGAGCCGATCCTCTTCCAGGGCCGCACTCGGGTGAGTTTGTCTTTTCCGCGCCGTGTCTATGGATGGATGGGGTGGGCCAGGGGGCGCGTGCTCCTCCTATTTTCATCATTGCTCACAACCAGGCCAGGGCACCATTGTACCCCCAAGAGGAGAACAGAAGTTCGGTAAGGGGAATCTATATCCCTCCTCCTTCCAACCCCCCCTTTCCCCCCTTGTGTCAACCTGCTTCTAACTTATCCCTCCTTGTTTTGAAAAAAAGGTTGGGATGCTTGCTTCGAACATGAGGGCCGAACGTATGTATATCCCAATTTGATGTCCCCCCCTGAGATGAAGGTGGGACTTATGCTCACCATTAATGATAGGTACGCTGAAATGCCAAAGATAGAGAAGAACAAGGTCTCCCACCGATCTCGGGCCTTGGAAAAGTTGCAGGCGTGGTTCGCGGAGCAGTAAGCCCTCTTAGTCCGGCGAGGGTGAGGGTAAGGGTAGGCAGGCAACTCCACCCCCTTCGGCACTATGGGTGCTCCTCCCTCACGCCTCCTCCTTGGTATGCGGTCCTAGAAAGCCGCGATCATGGATGTTATTGGGCCACGCCACGATGTTTAAGTCTAGTGAGCCATGGTTAGCAGGGCGTTCGTAGTCAATACATGCATTCAGCGATCTGTTAAGTGGGCGGGGAAAAGATATGCTTAGCGCTTACTCCAGAAGTTCAAATTCAGAGTGTTTCTTGAGGTATGACAGGTCTCGGCGGTAGAGTTTTGTGAAGTCCTCCCCGTCGCCCCCCTGGATATCACCTTCGATGGCGCGGGATACCCTCTCAGCATCATGATATTTCGGGTCGAAGACAAGGACGTTGGCCCCTCCGCCCCGGAGCTTTTCTAACCCGACGATCGTCATGGAGTGCCCTGGAGGTGTATAGTAGTGTAAGTCCACGCTCTCAGGTACATTCATGCACGAAGAGGGAGTATTGAAAACTTACTCGGGGTCTGGAAGTAGAGAGGCGGAAGGAGGGTGCCCCGGACCTTGAGTGAAACGTCGTCCGAGGCGCCCCCCTTGAAATACACCTCCACGGCCTCTATCAGGGCCTCGGCGGCGCTCTTTCCATCCCCGCCCCGGACTAAATGGACCTTGTAGCTTGGGAAAGAGTTAGCAGCTATTAACCTGGGAGATAGCGTGGCATATGTATACGATACTCACGGAATCTCAAGGCTTGTGAGGAGCGCTTCAACCTGAATTAGACCAAAAAGAAAACGTAAGCATCGTCGGGTTCGAGGCGAGAACCTGGGCGGGGTTGGAGGGAACGGGGGCCCTTACTAACCTCTGGTGTGCCGATGAACTTCCTGGTGCCTTTGATGCCCCCAGTCTCGACGAGGCCTTCTGGCCTGATGCCCTGTCTCCATGCCGCCTCGATGTACTCCTGCAGCTCAAAGATGGACGGTATCCTGTTCTGAAGGTCCCGAGACGTGGAAATCCCGGATGCGACGACGTATGATAGTAACATCTGGGTATTGCGGTAGCCACAGAACTGGCCTGTGGTATGATTAGCAGACCGGGGCCAGAGATGCTGCGGTGGTTTGGCTGGCGGCTCTGGGGTCGGGACGTGTGCTCCTTACCTTCACGCCTCAGCTTGAATATCTGCTGGACACATGGATCGCAGAGATAAGCGTACTCCGTCGCCGCTGTCTGCGAGAGATAACGAGCCAGAGCCACCACGACGCCTATTATGAGGCAGATAGGTTGGTAAAATGTCGATGAGACCTAGTCACGAGGCACCGATTCCTGAGCCCGGACATGGGTATGGGCAGAGAAACGACTCACCACTCCTGCTAACTTCGCCATGCTTGCGAAGGAGAGAC
Organism: Cephalotrichum gorgonifer; assembly: GCA_900312665.1. Lineage (NCBI taxonomy): Eukaryota > Fungi > Ascomycota > Sordariomycetes > Microascales > Microascaceae > Cephalotrichum > Cephalotrichum gorgonifer. The sequence continues at coordinate 1,969,909 of ONZQ02000002.1, forward strand.
TCGAGCCAACTAGGCATCTTCTTCTCATACGCGAAAACCCCAAGATCCGACATCTTTTTTGTTTTGGGAAACCAGGTTAACTCAACGTCTCACTTACACGCAAGAACAGGGCAGCGCAGAGCCAGGAGAGGGCGGATCGGGACAGGGGACGGAGCTCACCCCCAAACGTTTCGCGCCTTCCGACCTCTTCTTCTTCGACTTCACCAGCCACCCCTGGAGCACCTTTGTCGCTTTCACCATCTTGCCCAGCTACTTGGTGAGAAACGATAACGCTGATTCAGGGCTGTGGGTCGACAGGCGAAGAAGTCTGGTGTGCTCTGGGCTTCTAGGTCTGGAATAAATTCACGAGCAAATGAACGGAAGGTTATGGCTTTTTTCCTAACCGCGTCAAAAGATTTTCCTAGGCCTCATATCCCAGTTCCAAGAGGAGAGATTTCGGGCCATGACACCCCGTCGGGGCTTTATGGGGCGGCAAGGTCTCGTTGACAGGAATGCCTCCGCCTCCCTAGTTACTGCCGCATGCGCTAAAGTTAAAAGTACTACCAAGTTGGTAAATAATTGAATTCGTCTAACCATCACAAGCAACAATCGGGCGCATACCATAATATGCATTTACCTGCTCCTCCCCCCTGAACACACCCCCCCTACAATACCGTCTCTCCTCCGCCTATCCCGGCCTTTCTTACCCACTGGAATACAAGGAGAACACAATTATGGACGCATACCATAAGAGCTTCCGGCAGATTATTTGGCATCCTTGGCATCCGCCTTCTTCAGCCCGGTGACCAACGGCTGCCTCTGCGACGTGGAGTTCTTGGGAAGGTCCTTGGTGAAGGGAATGAACTCGGGAGCGCCAGGGAGGTACTTCCGAAGCGGCTCAGGTACGTTGAAGCCCTATATCGGCAAAGAGAGAAATTGTTAGTTCAGTGCTAATCATAGGGGTAGGAGTTGTTTTGGGGGAGGGATATAACGTACCTCCTCGGTCTGGAAGTTCTCCAGCAGACAGCAGAGAGTCCTCGTCGTCGCGCAAAGAGTTGCGTTCAGGCAGTGGACGTACTTCTTCTTGATGTCGGTCTGGACCTTGGCGCCATAGCGGATGTCCAGGGCTCGGCTCTGGTAGTCGGTGCAGTTCGAGCACGACACAAGCTCCTTGTACTCGCCCTGGTAAGGGAACCAGGCCTCCAGGTCAAGCTTCTTGGCCGCAGCGTTGTTCAGAGCTCCCGAGACAATCGCAACAACCCTGTAGGGGAGCCCCAGGGACTGGTAGAACTCCTCCGAGTAGGCCATCATCTCGTCGAGCGCCTCCCACGACTTCTCCGGGTCCGTCAACTGGAACTGCTCCACCTACAAGCCATACGGATTAGTAGCCAATACGGGCCACAGCCAGTGTGAGGTGAGGCAGAGGTAAGTAAGTACCTTGGTGAACTCGTGTACACGATAGATCCCCCAAGCCTCCTTTCCGTGGGAGCCGGCCTCCCTGCGGTAGCACGTGCTGAATCCGGCGTACCTATTCGCAATGTTGTTTAGTGGGGGGTATTCTCCAACGGGGAAGGGGCGTCTGCTCACTTGATGGGCACGTCGGTGGCCAGCAGCCACTCATCGGCGTGGAAAGCCGAGATGGGCTGCTCCGAGGTTGCTATCAAATACTTGTCGTTCTGGGGCTCGCCGTCTACCACCTTGTACAGCTCCTCGTCGAATTGAGAAAGCTGCGCAGTCTTGGCCATATACTTCTTCATCATCATCTGCGGGGTCTGGAGTGGTATGTACTCGCGCTGCGAGAGGAACTCCAGCCCGTAGTTTACCAACGCCTGGTTACTAGTTGTTGCGTTAACGATGTGCCAGGGTATGCTGGTGGGCACGGCATCTTATTCCTTACAGGAAGACGCCCCATTGGCGCAGGAAGTAGCCTCGGTGGCCGGCGACCTTCACGCCCCTGTCCTGGTCATAGCCGTCAAGACGGACGAGGACCTCGTGGTGCGACAGGCATTGACGCTTCTCGACGGTGACGCCCTCTGGCGCCCAAGTCCTCTGGACCTCGTTGTTGTCCTATCAGGCGCAAACTTCATTAGCCAACCAACACGCGCCTGGGGTAGGGGTGAAAAGGGGGCACTATGGGACTACACACCTCGTTGTCCGAAACGGGGACAGAGCTATGGACAATGTTTCTAGCCGGGACGTATTAGTGGCCATGTGTCAGCGACGAGGTTCCTGAGCACGTACCCGATGGAGGCGATCTTCGCGTTCATCAATGCCTCCTTTTCGGTAGCGGAATCATTCATGGCCTTCTTCTCCTTCTCGAGGGCGATCTTCTGCTGCAGGAGCTCCGACGCGTCCTCCTTGGCCTAGGGATGTCCAATCCTCGTTAACAACATTGTCGATGTCGCGGCAGCTGGCCATGCCATGGCGCCAGCATATCCGGTTGGGATCATCGGGGCTAACCTTCTTCCGCGCTCCAATCTGCTTCTGAACTCCGTTGATTTGCGAGCTGATCTGAGTGGCGGCGTAGAGAGTCTATCCCAAGGGGAGGGGGGGGCAACTGTAAGCACATGCGCGAAAGCCGGGGCGTCGTAGTCGCGGTCGTATCCTAGAGGCCGATCGTATTCTTTACCTTTCGGTGGTCCTCCCACAGGGCGATAACCTCGTCCACGACCTCGACACTCTCGAAGCGACGCCTCTGGGACTCCCGGATGAGCTCGGGGTTGCCGCCGCGCTCGGCGATGAAGTCGATAACGTCGAGCATATTTGCAGGGTTTCGTTCGATTCCGAGTTTTGCGCAAAAGGGGGGGGTGGGGTGAGGTGATGAAATGAGCGCTTGGCTTTTGACTGCGTGGAGCTTCGCGATGGGATCGATGGCGGGGTAGAAAAAATAACGGAGGGGTGGTGGTGGTGGGTGGTGTTTTGGAGGGGTATGGTATGTAACACTAGCCACCAGCCCGAATTGTGGAGTCTCGGACTGATACACACACCCATAGTGCCTGCCGCTGCCCGATTCATAGATCACCGAGAGGGAGTCATAGGGGGTACGTACCCTGCCCTGATGAGAAGGTGATGTTGACCCTTTTTATTGCATTCCTGAACATCTTCGAGAACGTCTCGTCCATCTTCAAGAGTGAGCGCACGTAGCTACGACTGCCGCTTTCCGACACTGAGAGAGGGGCAGAGAGAGAAAAAAGAAATTGGTCTTCATCATTCATTGGATTACTATGAATCCCTCAACTTATTTTTTAATTCTCCTTGGCCGGCGCGTTGTCTAAGGTCCACTGCTTCACCCACGCCTCTATCCTGTCGACGTTCTCCTCCATCTCCTCGGACGTGTTGCTCTGCAGCTCGATGACGATCTCCTCGTCGTACGAGTCCCGCGCCTCCTGTATCAGAACGTCCATGAGCTCGGAGTCGAGGTTCTCCTGGAGCTTGGCCTCAGCGTAATTCCTGCTCTTGAGGCGGTCGTAGAGCGTGGCCGAGTTGGCCCGGAAGACGACGACCAGGTCGACCCACCGCTTCGGGAACAGGTCGCACGCGTGCCAGTCGATCAGGCACCCGCCCCCCTCGACCTCCTCTTCCATGGTATCGAGCAGCTGTTTTGGTTCATGTGTCAGTCGGGTTCGATTTGGCCGGTGAGAAAAAGGGCGAGCTCCCTCCCCCCCCTTCCCCAAGGCCAAAAAAAGGTAGAGGAGAGAGTTCATAGGGAGAAAAATGGAGACAGCAAGTACGAACCCTGTCCTCGTCGACAATCCAGCTTGAGTACTCCTCGTCCCAGCCCTCATGGCACCCCTTGTCCTTGACGATCTGGTTGATAGATAGGTGCCGTAGACCCGTCCTCTGGGCCAGTAGCTCACAATGAGTCGTCTTCCCGACCCCGGGCGTCCCCGTAATCACGATGTTCGGAGATGTCCTCATTTTGGGCTTTCACGTATAAATATATAAGTCAAAGACAGCCAGCCAACTCTTGTGGAGCCCTTCTTCCACCAATAAATGATATACGCCTGTTAAACAAGTTAGCATTGGAAAATTTGTCCAAGTAGGAATTCTGCACAACTTCTGAGTCGACGCCATCAAGGTTACACGTACAAGATGATCCGAATGAGGTCGTAATGTGAACCACTGGAGCTTGTTGTAAGGTTTTCACCACGCCTCTCTGAGTCCATCCACCCATGAAGAGAGGGTGGGGAATTTCGAATCATCTGGCGTGGGTCATACATAGTGTGTCTCTTGCTGGTAGTGTGTGGAGGCTTGGTATCCGTGTTATCTAGAAATGGTGGATATTCGTTTAACAGGTTTTGTGATGCATCAAAGCCAGGCATCAACGAGTAAATACGTGTATGTGCTCGTACTCGTACAGTAAGTCGCGCCAGAGGAACCATGACAAAAAGCCGGAGAAAACAAGAGGGGCACACTCGGATATTCCAAAAAGCAAAAGATCTGTCCTCTATCTATATACATGTCTGCTAGGTGAAGCCCTGTACCACGTATAAGTAAAAACATCTCATTCATATAGTCTCAAAACACTCATAACGTAGCTGTTCTATCTATGTCCGATGTGGTTTTACAGTACTAAAAACACATGTGCCGAAACCCAGCTTGGATTCCACAACGCTGCTCAGTTATAGAACCCCCAGCGGGGAGAGGAATTCTCGCGAAAGGCATGAAAGTCAAGTATGACCAACAATTCAAGAGGTAGGTCCAAAAAAAGGCTACCAAGGTCTTCTGGTTCAGACCTCGTCTTGCTAAGAAGTGAGTGACCCGCATCACAATCACGGCCAGGCCGTCTATTGTGGTACTGCCACCTCTCCCTCGTCCACAGTAGACGTGCCGTCGGCATCTCCCTCAGAGGCGCCGTCTTCGTCATACTCTAGCCGTTCCTGTTGTGCTAGAGCTTGTGCAGATACAATCTCCGCGAGGCGCTTCAACCTTGGCGTTTGGAGCCCTGGATAGCAAAAGAACGTTAGCATTGGGGTCAAACAAGGGTCTGCGACCCAGCCGGCAAGCGGGGAGGTGGCTACGAGATAGAACGGAACGGGATTTCAACTTACAAGATGGTGTGTAGGTCTCTAGCGCTGTGATGACCCTAGGCTCCGCAATCTCGTATAGGCCACTGTCGTCCAGGTCTACTGCGGGGAGAAGCAAGGTGTCGTTCTTCTCCGAGACTTTGGATGCAACAGCCTTCATGATCTCGCCATTGATGGGCTGCTCGTAATCCGCAACCAGGTACTGGTTGAGAAGCTTCTGGATCTGGTTTGGCGAGAGCCTGGGGGGTCGGGAGTGTCAGCGGGGGTTGTTCCTCAGAGGCATTCCAAGTCTCCGGTTACTTACATCCAGCAGATATCCTGAATAATCTCAATATCATTCAGAGTCGCCTTCTTCAGCTGCAGGAGCTTCGTCGCTTGCTGTAGTGACGCCCGTTAGTTGATAATTCTTGGCCAAGGCCCGAACAATAGGTGTTCACTCACCATGAGGTGTTCGAGCTGCAGGGTGCCCGCAGGCATGTCGTGGCTCTTGCACCACTCCTCGATCCGGGTGATGTTATAGTTGATTTGGAGACCCCGCTTCCACGAGAGGAAATTCCTCCTCATGAGGAGATCGTTGAACGCTGTTACGCCAACAAGATGGAGAAGTTCGGTGATTGTTTGCGTGATGATGCTGTCCTCGAGATAGTACGCCTTCATGGCCCTGAACACCCCGTTGAGCAGGCTGAGAAGGTTGTCCATGTTGTACGCGGGGGTCGTGTTCGTCTGGAGAAGCTTGCCCAAGAACCTGTTGCTCTCGTTGGTGACGAAACCGGGCAGTGACTGGGACTCGATGATGGCCGGAATAATCATCTTCTGAAGCTTCTTCTTGAGGACCTTCATCCACGTGTGATAGATGTTGAACTCCAAACTCTCGAGGTCATGCTTGACGATGTCCAGCAGGCGGTCATATTCATAGCTGTCCGCCTTCTGCGCCTCATACCAGTCTTCGGCCAAGAAGACGAAGGAGAGCATCTCGTGGACGTTGGACAGCCAGAATGCGCCGGGGTTGATGGCTTCTTCGCCGTCGTGCTGCATCACCTCTTGCTGTATCGATTGCATGACGTTGGCCAGGAAGCGTTCCGATTCCTTGACGAAACCGTTGTTCCACATCTCCGACGTTACGAGGTTGATGAGGTATGAAGGGAAGAGCACCTCCTTGTCCGAGGGAGGGGGGTTGGTGTTGGGAGATGGGATCTTCAGATTCTTGATGAGACCCATCGTAACCTCCTCGTTGAGACCCTCCTCGTCGGCGAGGAGAGACTCGAGCTCTAGCTCGATATTGTCAACACCGGGAATGAAAGTCGCGCCGGGGAGGTTCTGTCCGCGGGCGCCAGAAGCCACAGCCATCGACACGGGTCGTGGGTTGTACGTAGCGCTAAATCTGTCGACCTCGCGAGGCTCGGCACCGGCGCTTCGCCTCTTCGGCGTCTTGGACGCGACGAAGTTAATGAGACCAGTCGAAGCAGGAGGGAGGTTGGCGACCCCGTTGGCGGCCTCGCCGTTCACAGGGCCAGCACGTCTCGCCAGCTCAAGCTGTTCTTGGAGTTCGGCCAGTTGCTGCCGCATGGACATCCTCTCGTCCTCAGAAGTGGACTTTGCTACACGGGCCTGGTTGATCTGATCGTTCGCATTCCTGAGGGACTCCCTCAGGTTCTGTTCCTCTTCCTGGAGCCTCTTGATGTTAGACGTCGATTCCTCAAAGCTCTGCTGAAGCTTCTTCATCTCGTCCTCCATGGCCTGCAGACGTGCGACCGCAATGCCGGCCTGGTTCGCCTCGGCCTGGAGCTCCTTCGACCTAGCCTCGAGGGCGTTGTGACGGGCCTTCCAGGCCTTAAGCTGGCCCTCGTAGCTGTCCACCTGGGCGACCAGCTGTTTGTTCTGAGTCTTCATCGTGCCCAAATTCTGAGTGAGCTCGACCACCTTGTTTTCGAGCTTGTACGAGATCTGCTTGAGGTCGCGAGCCTCCTCCCTGACCTTCTTATACTCACGGCGGGCAGTCTTTCCTCTCCATAGACTCTGGATGAGGACGATCTTCTTCCTGTACTGCCGCCAGGCACGCATCTGCTGCCTTGACCGCCAAACACGTTGTATGATGGCGGCGGCATTCCCGATGCGCGTCTCCAGAATGTACTTCCTTCGAAGGTGGCCCCTAGCCGCGGACTGAGCGAGGACCATGCTAGACCGGATGCGGAGGAAGGCCTTGCGTTGCTTATGACCTCTCCACACTCGCTGGATGGTCGTGGCCGCCTTGGTAGTCCGGAGCTCGGTGGCTACCTTCCTTGCAGCGCTGGCCCTAATGAGGGACTGGAGGCGAATAATAGACTCCCGAGTCAATAGATACTGACGTCGGTAGTATTTCGCCTTGAGGTTCTTCTGTATGAGGATGGCGCACTCGTTGAGGCGGTTCGTCCGCAGATTCTCCAAGAACGCGAGCATGCCGGCACGGAAGAAGATCTTGGTCAGGCCCAGCTGGTACTTGTCGGACTTATTTCCGGCGTTCGCTCCCAGGGCTTTGGTCAAGATTGAGTTGGCCATTTCCCGGATCTCCGAGCTCCAGTTCGCCGAGGGGATGAGCATGTAGTAGCGTAGGGCGAACTCTTCATACGTCCACCGGGTAGGGTAGCCAGCGCAGCTAATGCGCACCGTCTCAAGCACACCGCAAGCGCGCAGCTGGCTGAGGACCATGGGCCCTTCGAATTTCCAGGACTCCTTGGCCTCGTTGGGCTTGATGCACCTGATGTAGTGGACATCGGTGTTGTTGATGGTGGCCATCAGCTCGATCAGCGACGAGCGGAAGATGCCTCCGAGAGTAGGTTTCCGGTTCACGGCAACACCAATCTTCCTGCCAGCCGCCGGCTTCACGGCGTTGGAGCTGGCGGCAGCAACATCCTTCTCCCGAACAGCCAGGGCGGCGTCGAAGACGTGTCGCAGGAAGGGGTTGCTTGTCGAGCGGAGGATCTTCATTTGCTCATCTGGCACAGTGTCCCGATTCTTCTCAATGAACCCCTCAGATTCGTAGTTCACGTCGACGGCGTAGTGACAGACGGTGAAGGCAGATTTCCCGAAGCGCGGCTTCTTGTAGAACTGGTGCTTGCTAGATCCGAAGTTATGGTGCAGCTTGTTGACGAACTGGTCATCGGTACCCATAGGAAGACGGGACTCTTCGTCCAGAAGGGTCAGGATACCCATCTTGCCCTCGATGAGGTCGATACAGGGCTGGTTGTCGGAGAAGTCGATGAAGGTCCAGTCTATCTCTTCCCTCAGGTACTCTTCCTGCTCCAGCTTGAAGACGTGCTGGTTGAATTCCTGCTGCAGCTTCTCGTTGGCGTAGTTAATGCAGAACTGCTCGAACGAGTTCTTAGCAAAGTGCTCGAAGCCGTAGATATCCAAAACGCCGATGAACGAGGAGACGCGACCCAGTACTTCGTCAGTCGCAAGACTTCGGTTGATGGTTTCCACCAGCCAGTCAAACAGACTAGAGTAGATGAACTTCGCTACAGAGTCTCGCACGACGAGGGCCTGGGCCTGGCTGAGGTTCGACACGATCTTCTCGCCACGGGTGATGAGCTGCTTCTTGACGATCCACTTTGCGAATTCCGTTGTGTCCACGCCAAGAATGGCACAGGCTTGCTGCAGAGACTCTTCCGTCGGTGAGAGGACGCTGTCATTGCGGGATGCCGTGATCTTCACATTTCCAAGGTGCAGAAGACCGGCCAGGAGCTTGAAGATGGCGTCTTGCTGGCTGTCCCGCACTCCAACCATCGACAACGATTTCCTCGTCGCCAGGTATTCTGCCTTGTCGTCGACACCATCGATCGATGGGCAGTTCCCTTGGTTCAGGTACTCGTACTGCTCTATCGGGAGGATATTAAGTTCTTTGCGCATTGCATCGGTGGCACCGGCAACGAGCTGGTAGAAGATGTGGTAGTTCCTCTCCTTGAGCGGCTGGAAAACAAGCCTGGACCGTTCGAGGAGGTACGTCCGGATCTTGGCGCCGATGATGTTGGTCTGCTTGTCGAACATAATCTCGATGTATTTACCGAATCTCGACGAGTTGTCGTTTCTCGTCGTCTTGGCGTTACCAAAGGCTTCCATGATGGGATTTGTCGCGAGGATCTGCTCTTCCGTCGCACTCATGGCTTCAGACTTCTTGGAGCGCGAGCCTACGTTATCGGGTGACTCTCTCGTCGCGAAGTAGCGCATGATGTATTTCGCACTGACGGTCTTGCCAGCACCGGACTCGCCAGAAACCACAACGGTCTGGTTCTTTCCGCTCCGAAGCATGTCCCTGAGGGTGGGGTGTCAGTATTTAGTCAGAGCGGTGTCATTCGGGAGCAGGATGCGCATACATGAAAGCCTCTTCGGCAATGGCGAAGAGATGCGGTGCCTGTGTGGCCCTCTGTTTCCCAGCGTACACCTGGACCATTCCAGGCACGTATAGCGAGTCCACCCTTGCGAAGGGGTTCGTCGCGATTAGAACGATACCGCTGTATGTGTAGATTTCCTTTTGGGCATATCGCAGTCGTATCGCTTGGAGCACTGTGGGAGGAAACACGAACGGACGGTCAGCTCAAGTCCGTAACAAGTTCAGGGCAGCGTGAGGCAGTATCCTTTATGGGTTTCCGCACCTGCTGGCTCGTTCAGATGAGACAAGTTTGTTAAGTCATCGCTGGCTTCGAGCATCGCCGGGTTCATCAGGGGAGGGAGGGCAGGGTCACTCCCCGCGGCCAGGGCCTCGGTGGAGACCTCGATGGATTTTGTCTATCAAGGAAGTTCAAGTCAGCCAGCCATATAGAGACGATCAAGCGTGCGAATGCCCTGTCGCTTGATTTCGAAGATGGGTGGGTGGACGGATGGTAATACCTCGCCATTTTCCAGCTGGAAGACGAGAGTCGCCTTGTCTCCATCGACGGTCTTCTTAACGAGCTCTGACGGCACCCAGCCCTCTGTCGGATCTGGCTGCCAGGCCCTCGTCCCTACCTCGTAGGCGGAGGTCATTGTTGAAATAGGACGCCTGGTCGAGGCGAGGATGTGTTGAGCAGGAGGGGGATGTCGGGCTTGGAGACGAGGGAACGCAGCGGCGGGATGATCGCTGGTGCAAAGTCGCACATTGGCTGGACCTAAGTCGGGAGAGTCGCGTCTAGTTTGGTCCTCGAATTCAGGCCGGGACAGGGAGAGGTGTTGCTCCTGGATGGAGAAGCTGATGTCGGCCTAAGCAAGGCAAAGGGAGGATGGAAGACGTGTCGGATACACACAACCAACCAAAGAAAGGATGGATGGCTATTATTACGTGGCTGAGTATAATGCACGAGGCTGATGGGGAGGTTGCGCAATGGCAATCGCAGTGCGCATAAGAATGGACGGACTCGGGTCAAGAAGGGATGGCCGGAGTCAAAGGGCGTATCAAAGAGGGGAGATAAAGAGTGCCGGATAGGTCCCTGGGCATGGCAAGAGAAACCCGGAGGAATGAATCAGGAATCAGGAGCACTTCTAGAAGAAGCTGTGAACTGAAGGCCGGTTAGGACAGCTCGACGCTCTCTCCTATTCTGAAGGGTCCAGGAAAATTACCAGCATAAGTTGAGCTAATATGGACGTCTAATTGGCTGGAAAGGGGGCGCGCACTGACCTTAGCCCATCTCTTGGATCCTCTCTCCCGCCTTTGTCTCCTCCGCACTCCACCCGCGTTCTAATGCCTGCGGGTCTTAATAACAGTGACACAAGTCTGAATACTTTTGTACTTTTAGCGCTCGTACTTGGACAACTGACTGCCTCCATCAACCCATCGTTTGTACATTTCGCCGTACAAGTACTGTCGCCCCTGGGTCCATATACCTCCGGCTCGCGCCTAGGTCATCATCCGGGCCCGCCGCCATGATACCTGTATACTAGTAAAAGTACGAGTACGGGGTGTTAGATGGCAATGTTGCTTCGGTCCTGAGATCTGGGGCATCTCGGTCCAACGGCGGTGTGGAACGCCACCCTTCTGCACCGTCAAGCCTGAAACACCAAGCTAGCTGATGGATGGTGGGACCAGGACGGGAGCTAAAGGATGTATTACTCGTACTCTAGACATCGCTAAGGGCCCTATACTCGGTGTACGGGGATGGGTGAAGAGGTCGCCAATCATCACGATGCCATGCCTGTGCAATTACACCAAAAAAGGCGAGGCCGAGGATGGGGTTGCCAAGCGCCACGATGTTTGAAAACCTACATAATGGAAAGGCAGGACCGGAAATGAATCGGGAATTAGTCGTGGCCGCCAATCACTATGATGCTCGTATTTGTTTGTACTCATGCTCGTACTCGTACTCGGCGTAACACAGGACGAAGAAGGCGCCGCCGAACGCGTCTCCTTGTCAAATGGGAGTTACGTGATGGCATGGTGCATTGAAATGATGTATTGAAGTGATGTGTTGAATCTACCTGAAATCTCCACCTTTTGTATGTAAGTGTAGTTGAGCACTCGACACGCCTGTATCCTCCATTTTCTCTACCCAAAAAAATGCCATCTGACGCCGTTCTATTTACATCCGTGACAGGCCCCAAAATGCAGGAGGAGCCAGGCCAGATCGACGCTTGCTTAGTACAGGATCCTAGTCAGGATTCTCGCTGTTCGATGAGTTAGTAACATGAACCCAAGGGCAGGAGGGTCCTTGTAATAAGTAGCACATACAGCTCAGGGCGTCCAGTTGCTCGGAGATCAGCTTGAGGTCTTCCGTCTTCACGTCGCTAATGTCGGCCATGAGGTAGGCAGTCTGTTCCACCTGGGTTAGCCAAATCACATTTCCTCCAACCTAGGCCCTTCTGCCAGATAAGGAACACTTACATCGTCCTTGCTGTCGCTGATCTGCTTGTCGACGTTGTGGTCGCCGAGAATGCCGTTCACTGCAATGCCGCTGTTAACCATGTCATTCGCCCACTGCTAATACTGTATGCTGCCATTTACCTTTACGCAAAACACCGGGAACGTTGTGATGTATGTAGATGACCTAAAATTCCCCGGTCAATGTTAGGAGTGCCGTTCTCGCCGTGAGAAATAGATTCGGGAAGGAAGGACGGTACGCACCCGTGCGTGGTTGGGCTCCTCAGAGGTGAGCGATCGGAGGTTCACCTCCGGCATGTTCACACTTCCGAGCGTTGTGCCCTGGTTGATATACCTCACCAGAGCCTCACCCACTGCGTATTGGCACAGGCCGTGTTAGCTAATCATGATCATGAAAAAAAAAGGGGGGGAAGGGAAGAGGGGCTCCAGGTGGGTAGTAGGAACCACGATGAATTTAATTTACCTTCAATACCGATTCCACGCTGGGCTTCCTCAGTGCTGCCTCCAATATGGGGGCTGAGTATGAGGTTCTTGAGGGCACGAAGTTGCTCCCCCCACTGGTTGAGATCGTTGTTGAAGTAGTCGCCGTTGGCGGCCGGCTCATTAGGGTACACATCGAGTGCCGCTCCGGCAAGCTTGCCCGAGGACATGGCCTCAATGAGGGCCGGGATGTCGACGACAGTTCCGCGGCTGGCGTTGATCAGGTAAGACCCGTTCTTCATCTTGGCGAACTGGTCTTGAGACATCATCTTCCTCGTCTCCGGCAGGTCGGGGACATGAAGAGAGACGAAGTCAGCCTCAGCTAGGAGGTCGTCCAGCTTGGCAACCTGCCTCGCCACACCCATGGCCATGAGGCTGACCACGTCGTAGTAGATCACCTTCATCCCCATAGCCTCAGCTAGTACCGAGAGCTGGGAGCCGATGTGTCCATATCCGACGATACCTTTTTGGGGCGAAATCGATGGTCAGATCCCTTCATATCTACGGCGGGGAGCTCTCCGCGGCGGGTGGGGGGGGCCTTACCGAGTGTCTTTCCCCTGACCTCCCAGCACTTGTTGCTAACCTTGTTCCAGGTGCCGCGGTGCATCTCCATAGAACGATCGCCGAGCTGGCGAGCCAAGACGATGATCTCAGCGATGACTAGCTCAGCAACACTCCTAGAGTTGGCAAAGGGAGAGTTGAAGACGGCGATGCCCTGCTTCGCGGCATACTCCAGGTCGACCTGGTTCGTACCGATGCAGAAACAGCCGATAACCAGCAGGTTCTTCGCCTCCCGGAGGACCTTCTCGGTGAGCTTCGTCTTGGAACGAATGCCGAGAACGTGTACATCACTACGTCACCATCCGGAAACGCGTCTCACCTTAGCCACGATTTCTCGAAACGCACACGGCGGTCACTACCACCACCAAAAAATGAAGCTTGGGCTTACCGGATCTTCTCGATGAGCTCCGCCTCGGGAAGTGAGGTCTTGAGGCTTTCTACCTGGTATCCCTGCTCGGAGAGGATATCCCGGCCGGTCTGGTTGACATTCTCCAGGAGCAGAATCTTGATGCTCTGGGTGTCGAAGGGGGTCAGGGTCTTGGGCGGCCTCTTGTTCGAGTCGGGTCCCAGAGATCCTATCGTCGGCGGGACGCTGAAGCTAGTTGCCGGCGAGGCGGAGTAGGACAGGCTGTAAGAGACCTGAGGGGCGGCCTTGATCTCCTGCGCGGGTGTAGCCATTACGTCTGTTGGTAGTGTCTCTTTCCCTTAAACTCTCACTCTGAAGTTCTCTCTAGCTTCTCCTTTGCCTCGCTGAGGTCAATTGATCGGGCTATCAGCGTCTCGGGTAACAAGATAATGAAGTGGATGAGAAGATTAATGCTTTGTCTTCTTGCAAGCAAGTTCTCGGGCGTCAAGCTTCATAAAAGGACGAGGATACAAGTTTATGGCTGAGTCACTGGAGGAGGATGACTCTGTATTCGCTCGTACGTAATAAACCTCAAAAGTATCACTGTTCTATGAGTATACATCAACAACCCCCCCCCTTGCCCCACACGCCAAACGTGTGCCGTTCGCCACGGGGAGAGAAATTTTTCAGCTATTCCTCCGAAGGGTTCTCCATAGGTGGGTGTCCGACAAGCACGACATCCAGCTCTAGTTGGCCGCAGTAGCGCTTTCGGTGCCCCAAAGATCCAGAACACACTGGTAGCGGATAGGTAGCGCACTAAGAGTCACGCCACTCCGACTTCGCTCGTTCCGGCACCGACAATGACGCAAGGTACGTCCATTCCTCGCTCTATTTCCGCGGCTAAATGGGGTGCTGAAGGTCCATGGAGCTCATTGAGCCGATGCTCAATTCCTCTCCGTCATGGGTTGTAGTTTTGCCCTATAAACACCTTCAATTACATGCGCCAAATTGCACGTGTTTGGGTTCTGATGCTGATTGCGGGGGAGGGGTAATAAAGTCAACCCGAATTGGCATGGCGGGGTCGAGAAAAAACAATTCACCATTTGCATTTGCACATAGAGGGGTTGTTGGTCTTTGTCCGAGGACTGGACTGGTACGCTTTTCGTACATCCATACCGATTCATGTGTACTCGTAGATTATTTGGCACATGGCAGAGAGAAACATGATCTTCAATAGCCTAAGACGCTGAAAACGAACGGGATGTGATACACACACCCCTTGTCATTACGTGTATTAATAAAAAGGTGCGACTCGTAAGTATAAAGGATCAAATTCATCGGGGCAGTCACAGGAGGACAGGCTGCTGCAAAGCGAACCCGATGTTGCACATGTATACCCAGCTCAAGCCAAGTTGATTATCTCCACATATGAAGCGCATCATCGAAGTCCTCCGTTACCCACACCACCTTTCACCACCACTTCGGGTCAAGAGACCCGGTAGAACCGACGCCAGATGCTCATCTTCCCCGTGTATGACGACAATTTTGGCTTGACAAAAAACAAAAGGGGGCAGAGAGGACACAAAAACGAGATGGCAAAGGTGGCCGTGACAAGCCTGGCATAGCGGCTTATTCAACCCGATCAGCTTTGCTTGCACTCCGCCGCCTCTTTGCTGGGCTTCCCGGCATCGTCCTGTTTTCTGGTCAGCAATCCGAACGAGCAGGCAGCGGGAGAGTGAAGTGAAATGGCCTTACGTCGTCATCAGAGTCGTCCTCATCCTGGTCGTCGCTAAGATCATCCTCATCGTCGTCGTCGTCCTCATCGTACTGAATGTCGTCGAGATCATCCTCATCCATCTCCTCGTACTGAAGAGCCTCGCCAGTGAACCAGTCGATAGCCCTGGGGATCAGCTTCTCCTTGATATCCTCGCCCAGCTGGTAGTCTACCTCCAACCGAACCTCGATATCGGACATGGCGTCGTTGTCATCCTCATCGGTGGGCGGGGCAGGAGGCGCGAAGAAGTTGAAGAAGGATTCCGTGGGAATGGACTTCTTGACAACACGAGTCTGCTTGGTGTCTACGATGGTAATGTTAGCACAGCAAGATACATTCGAACGCACCCACCTACACACGCACACACGTAGGTAGGGGCGAGAGTGCGTCCAGTACTTACTCTTGTTTCTTTGCTTCTTGCTCTCGATACGGACCGTCAGGTCGTTTCCGGCCTTCCACTCAATCTCCTCGCCCTCGGCGTGATCGTAGATGAAGTCACCGCCGTATCCGCTCTCGGTCTGGTAGAAGTAGGTCTTGGAGAGGGTCTTGTTGGTGAAGAACTCGTTCTCAGCGAACTCGAAGATGAGTCGGAAGCCGGGCTTATCGAGATACTCCATCCGAATGTCGACCAAGTGCTTCAGCGCGGCCTCATCCCGGTCTGTGATCATCTCCGCGAGCGAAACCTGATTCTTCATCGCCGATAGCCAGAACTCGGGTATGCCATTGACGGGCTCCGTCTCGGCCTCGGCAGGCTTCTCGGCCTGCTCGGCGGGCTTGGAATCTTCGTCTTCGGGATCCCTCTCGCTCTCTAGGATCTCGTCGCCCTCCTTAATCTCCTGCTCGGAAGGTTCCGCCTTGCCGTTGACGATCTCGGCGCGCTTCTGGTACAGCGGGGTGAACTTGGCGAAGTACTTCTTCTCCAACTCGAGGACTTCCTCCTGGAACTCGGCCTCCAACTTGGCGTGCTCCTTCTGGATACCCTTGAGGCCCGCCACCCGACGACGGACGGAGGTGGGGAGGGACTCGACGTAGCCTGACGACCGGCCGACCAGGCTGCCGAGCCGTCCCTGGATCATCTGGAGAATCCTGGGGTCTTGAGCGAAGATGGAAGCGGCGGTACGATCGAGGTCCTCTGCGTGGGTGGTGCGTCGAGTTAGAAATGCTATGTCATGGCGGGGTAGATCACTTCGATGCCCCCCAACATACCTTCCTTGATGCTGGACACGCCGGGCTGCTGCGCGTGTGAAGAGATGGGCGCATTGTTGGCCGGAGTGTTTTGCGGGGTCCTAGAGTAGAGAAGAGGAAATTAGCACCGACATATCTACGTCGAGTATGGGCAGTGTGGCTGGGGGTGAGGTGAGGGGCACAGAAGATCGCGAGGACGCGTGCGGTGTGCCAACGGAATGCTGTTATAAGGCCCCAAGCGGGGGAATGAGGTTTATTGGGGCGAACTTACGGCGCAGTGTACGACTCGGGGCGCTTGTTGCGGATAGGCTCGGCCATCTTGATGGTTGCTGGACGAGAATACTGTGGTGGTTGTTGGTGAGGCTGAAGAAGATCTGGGGACGGGACGGTGTGGAAGGGTTGAGGTGGTATTAGTATGGTACTAAAGTAGACGAGATTTTTACCCACCTGAAATCCTTTTGGGGTAAGAGCGATGGGAGGCGAAGTTTGTTTGGCCTCGGTCGGTTTGTGCGTCGCACCCAGTTACCAGTTACTAACAGATGGACCTCTCAAAAGTCCAATTTTTTTCTTCACTAAACCGCCGCCCCCGGGACCCAGTAATAACTTTTACTTTTGCTTTTAGGTTTCCATATTTTCTTCACCCCCACTCCCCACTACAAGTACGAGTACTCGTATCCTGTATTTCCCATAGCAACCGACCGAGGGCGAGGGCGCCCAGGACGGGGGAAGTCCCTTTAATACACAAGTATTGGTGCAGTGCAGTCTTGCAGTGCCTCTCCCACTCCGTACGAGTACTCGTAGTTGAGCCTCTCCAGCGCATGACTTCGGCGGTCGAGTTTCCCCGGTGCCAAGATACTGAACTGCGGCGGACCCTAGACGTTTCTCGAAGCAATCCAGCTCGCCACTCTGTTCTATTACAAGTACACTACTATATAGTGGGGATGGACCGGGTCTGAAATGCAGAAGCGTACGAGTGTGGATGCGAGTACAGTACACGGGTTGCTGTCCATGCATCAAGTAAGTGGCGGAAAGCGACTTAGCGGTAAAGATGGAGGGTGAGTGCCATTACCGGAGAGCACAATGTTGAAGCTGGGCAGCTGGCGAATCCCAGTTTCGTCCCCCACCCAGGCAGAGGCAACAAGCCTTCTTGTTGGAACACGACGCGTGCATCATGTTGAGTCATATGGTGGGCCAGGAGAGCCGGGGGGTACGTACAGACAAGTACATGCTAGTGCAAGTACTCGTACTTTGCACGGGAGGCAGCTCAACATTGTGGGCGGAGTGGCTCCGCGCCACTCTTCACCTACCCCTTCACCTTGTAATGAAATAGCCCCGTTAGCTGCACATAATAATCATGCAGGTACCAAGTGTTAATAGCTATCTTATCTCAGCGTCCAGTGAGCGCTTCATGAGGCTCAAACTCTCGTCAACGTGCCTGTGATCGTTCCGCGCCCCGGCTTGTCGCAGTCAGCTCAGTGTTCCGTCCTAAGCGATCTCATTATAATCGAGCTCACTGGGGCCGTCCCTGTCGCCTGCACGCTCGACTAGGAATCTCAGCTTCGCCTTGATAGCATTTTCTCATGACTTGACTCCGGCGTAGGCCATGTGAGACGGCTAGACTTAACCCACATATCAGGAGTTGGTTCTCGGCCTCACCCAGCACCGTCCCGCGGGTTGATACCGGAGCGGGCGGGCGACATGGACGAAGACGTGGATCACGGCGGGGATCCGCCCGGCTCGTACAGTGGGAATGGTCACGCACCATTCTATAATATCCCTGCGAACCAGAGCGCCTCCAGTATTTTCGAAGATGTCGAGATGGCACAGAATGAGGTTTGTATTCGGCACAACTACCTCAGGACTCCGGATAGCGCCGTATTCTCTAACCTTGCCGTACCGTTCTTATTAGCAATTTGCCGGGCCGATGGCGGAAAGCCTGCCTACAAGTCTCTCCGCCTTCTCCCATCGCCGGTCGCGGGCAGACTCAGTCACCAGCTACACGTATCACCAGGATGAGGATGAGGATGAAGTCCCGGTCCCGGTGTCTTTGTACGGCGAAGCCGACTTTGGAGACTTTGAACCTGATCACGACGACGAGTTTGACAACGAGAGTCTGCTTGATATTCGCGACGACATCCCAGACTACGTGTCTCGCCGACGGTCATCGACGCTGTCTCGATCCTCTGCTCGCGCTCGCCTCCTTCGACGTGATAGTGCCCCCTCAGTCGCCTCCACGCGAACAGTCAGGAGAGTCAGCCAAAAGACGTATCTGGTTAACGAGGACCTTACCATGGTAGTCGCCGGCTTCGAAACCAGCCGAATAGGATACCTGGCGTATCTCCTGATGTGTATTTTCACCCTGGGAACGGGCTACCTACTCTTTAGATGGATCCCTCGGTGGTACGTAGCGGTAGTGGGCTCGCCTTGCCCCTTAGGTGACTGCGACTGGGTTGTGGTTGAGGTAGGCCCGTTCCGCATGCTCCCTGAGTTGTGTTCTCTACACCGGTGCTAATGAGCCCTGCGTTAGAATCAATGGGGTGAGATGTCCATCCTCGAAGTGGAAACAAGGCCGTACGAACGCCCGCTCTCCACCGTCTTCGGCTACACCAACAAGGCCATGGCGTTCGACGCAGATGACGACTTCGACCCCCTATTACCGGAGCTGCGCATAATTAGCTACCGATACGTGCGCCTCTTCTTCCATCCTGTCAAAGACGTATTTGTCCTATTTAACGGGTGGAAGGACCCGGCATGGACCGACGTAAAAGCGGCGCGCTCCGGCGTGGATGCCGAGGAGAAGACCACTAGGGAGGTTGTTTTCGGGTCGAACCTCATCGATATCGAGCAAAAGTCCATACCGAAACTACTCGTCGATGAAGTAGGCCAAATCCTAATCCGACTTGGATACGGTGATTGCCCTAGTGCTAATTTGTTTAGGTCTTCCACCCTTTCTATATCTTCCAGGTTGCCAGTTTGATCCTCTGGTCTCTGGACGAATACTACTACTATGCCATTTGCATATTCTTGATTTCTCTGGGCAGTATTATAAGCACCCTGATCGAAACCCGCGCTGCAAGTTTCTCCTGATATCCTATTCTGCCTAGTGCTGCTCCGAGCTAACATGACCCCGTTTACTAGACGATGAAGCGCCTACGAGAGATTTCTCGGTTTGAATGCGATGTTCGCGTTCTTAGAAATGGATTTTGTAAGATTCTACGAACCTGATCTCAATTTATAGTACTTACTTTGTGACTGTAGGGCGATACATTTCCTCTGGGGACATGGTACCCGGAGATGTATACGAAGTTAGCGACCCTGGCCTCACTCAGTTCCCAGCCGATAGCCTTCTACTCAGTGGCGATTGCATCGTAAACGAGAGCATGCTCACAGGTAAGATGTTTCAAACCCTGATATCTCCCCTGCCTCTACCTATCCCCTGTAAGAAAGTCGTTGAGAGTTGCTCACTGAATCTTCTCCATTCGAAGGTGAATCTATCCCGGTTTCGAAGCTGCCAGCTACAGATGAGACCCTTCATCAGCTTGATCTCGCCGCATCGACCATGTCACCCGGGGTGGGTAGGCATTTCCTCTTCTGCGGCACTAGAATTGTGCGAGCACGGCGCCCGCAGGAGGACCGCCACGGGGATGCTGCTGCGCTTGGCCTAGTTGTGCGAACCGGTTTCAACACAACAAAGGGTGCCTTGGTCCGCTCCATGCTCTTTCCTAAACCTTCAGGGTTCAAGTTCTACCGGGACTCTTTCCGGTACATCAGCGTCATGGCCGTCGTCGCTGCCTTTGGTTTTATTGCATCGCTGGTCAACTTTATAAGACTCCAAGTCGAGTGGCACGCAATCATCATCCGAGCGTTGGACCTCGTCACCATCGTTGTCCCGCCCGCATTGCCTGCAACGCTTGCTATTGGGACGAGCTTCGCTGTCTCCAGACTCAAGGGGAAGCAAATATTCTGCATTAGCCCGCAGAGGGTTAATGTGGCTGGGAAGCTAGATATCATGTGCTTCGACAAGACAGGAACACTGACAGAGGATGGTCTCGACATTCTTGGCGTCCGCGTCGCCGTGCCAGCGGACGGCAAGTTCAGTGAAACGGTATCGCAGCCCAGCCAGCTAGCTAAGTTCGCCAGAATCGGCGAATCGGACACCAAGTCGCGCAACCCCTACCGAGACGCACTCTTTACGATGACCACCTGCCATTCCCTTCGATCTGTGGATGGAGAACTGGTCGGTGACCCCCTGGATGTGAAGATGTTTGGCTTTACCGAGTGGGATTTCGAGGAAGGGAGTCACGGAGCTGGAGATCATGACGAAGAGGAGCACGGTGGCATCTCACCGTCTATCGCAAGGCCACCGAGGAACTCTGCCGACCCGTCCGACGGCGATACTCGAGGCGAGGTAAGAGCTCTTAACCCCAGCGTTTTTCGGAATTAGGGGATCGGCTACTGACGCCAAGTTAGACCTTGTTGGAACTTGGAATCCTGAAATCTTTCGAGTTCGTCTCGGAACTGCGCCGTGCCAGTGTGATTGTGAGGCGGTTTGGACAGCGGAGTGGTGATGTATACGTCAAGGGGGCCCCCGAGGCTCTGAAGGGCATATGTCGCGAAGAGAGCTGTAAGAACAGGCTTCCCGTTTGTAGCTCTGATCTTTGATATCCAACAGCTAACGGTATCGACTTAGTCCCGAAGGATTATGATGAGCTCCTCTCTACTTACACACATCAGGGGTACCGAGTCATCGGGTGCGCCACGAAACACATTCCCAAGCTGAGCTGGGTAAAAGCTCAAAAGATGAAAAGAGAGGATGTTGAGTCGGGCTTGGACTTCGTCGGATTCATCATCTTCGAAAACAAACTCAAACCCACAACGGCGGCTGTCCTCTCCGAGATCAGGGAGGCAAACATAGGAACCGTGATGGTAACGGGCGACAACATCCTGACGGCAATTAGCGTGGCGCGCAAGTGTGGGCTCATGGACAAAACGGCACATTGCTTCGTCGCCCGATTCGCCGAAGGTATGTTTTGGAAAATCATGTTTGAATGGCGACACCATTGGCCCTCTAACTCGGTGATATAGGAACCTTCCTGGACCCACTGGCGCGGCTTCAGTGGGAGAGCATTGACAATGTTCACCTCCGATTAAACCCCGAAACCTTGCTGGTGAGTTGGGAACTGCCCGAGCTGACTCCCTGGAGGTTGGACATGTACTGACTTGGTGTTTAGCCGGAGCCACTGCCACCCCAGGTGGATGCATCTCTCCCTTATTCAATCATGGACCGGAAGAACTATTCGCTAGCCATTAGTGGAGATGTGTTCCGCTGGGTGGTGGACTTTGCACCTCCTCTGGTCCTACAACGTGTAAGTCCATATGCTGTAACTCGTCGTCGGGATTTAGCTCACCAAACGACTATTAGATGCTCGTGCAAGGCAAGGTGTACGCCCGAATGTCGCCAGACGAGAAGCATGAGTTGGTGGAAAAGCTTCAGAGTATCGATTACTCCTGTGGCTTCTGTGGGGATGGAGCCAACGATTGCGGGGCCTTGAAAGCAGCGGATGTTGGGATCTCCCTTTCCGAGGCTGAGGCGTCGGTGGCTGCACCCTTCACGTCGCGGGTCTTTGATATCCGCTGTGTGCCTGAGGTCATGCGGTTCGTTGCCCATCAGCGCTTCCCGGCTCCGCTTTCCATGATGTATGCTGACAGAAATTCTCTAGCGAGGGTCGGGCGTCACTCGTCACAAGCTTCAGTTGCTTCAAGTACATGAGCTTGTACTCAGCCATCCAGTTTACGAGCGTCAGCTTCCTGTATGCGACGGCTTCCAATCTGGGAGACTTCCAGGTAGCTACGCCCTCTCGTTACCGTACACCTTCGCATTCAATGAGTTGGCAAGTTCTAACCACATGGAACAGTTCCTCTTCATCGACCTCTTCCTCATTCTTCCAATAGCCATCTTTAGTAAGATCTATGATGCACTTACAAACATTCATACGGCGACTAACAGTTGCTCGGATAGTGAGCTGGGCCGGACCATACCCAGAGCTTTGCAAGAAGCGTCCCACGGCCAACCTTGTGTCCAGAAAGGTTCTTGTTCCGCTTCTAGGACACATGGCGATTGCAATCGTTATCCAGGCAATCACCTACTTGGCGGTGAGGGCCCAGCCATGGTAAGTGTCGCACGCATCCTCTGCTCTTGCGGGGCATGTCCTTTGTCCTAACCGGGGGTTGGAATAGGTACATACCGCCCATAATCAAGCACAGGAAACCCAACATCAGGAACTCCGAGAACACCGTTCTCTTCCTGGTATCTTGTTTCGAATACATCTTTGCGGGGGTCGTACTCAACGCCGGACGCCCCTTCCGACAACCGATAAGACAGAACTGTAGGGCACTTCAGAGACATTTCCGAAAGGGGGGTCGGTCAAATTACGGCTTGCTGACACGTATGCAGGGCCGTTCCTCGGGACTATTATTATAACGCTACTACTAACCCTGCACATGGTTCTGGGCCCCTTCCGCCCGGTAAAGAAGCTAATGCAGCTGACAAAAACCCGATGGGACTTCCAGCTCTTCATGGCCCTCCTAGGCGTAGTCTATTTGGTTATCGCCTGGTCATCCGAGGTGGCGCTGTTCCCCTGGCTGGCACGAGTGTTTGGGGTGGTCAAGCAGCGTGTGACCAAGCGCGAGAAGAAGCGCAAGGAGTACAAGTTGATTCTGGAGGGCATTCGTATGTAGAGAGTGCTTGTCGAACATCGCTCTTCTTCTGCCTGGATAGAACGCTAGTTTTCAGGGAGGTGTTTCAACCTCAACATAGAGTACGTTATTTTGTCCGGTATCCAGTGCCTGGAGATCGGAGTGAACCAGACTGGGCCTCGAGTCCCGTGGGGTGGCTGCACTGCGAGGTTGCGTACATAGCCCTCAATAGATTATACCCATTAGGTTTCTCGCCGGCATGTCACGGCCGGTTTTAATCCCTTCCGAGACCCGCGGGCTTTCAGAATGACCACCGGAATGGTGGAGACCCACCTCGCTCTTCAGAGACTCAAACGAATCTCCGCAGGGCAGCCTCGTGAGGGTCCTCTGCAGGTTTATCCCGCCTCTTGGGCACTCGTTTCGTCTTGGTGCGGGACAACTAGTGAGTGCGAGCAGATCAGGATGAGACGACCCGGTGAAGAACCGCGGCAATCAGGACAACGAAGAGGACAATAATCAACTGATCGAGCCACGATGGAACTCCACCGTTAGCTCGTACCGGTTGTTGGCGCTGGCGAGTCATCACTGGACGAGCGGCGGCAGCGCGAGGAGGTTGTGCTACCGGTGTGGTTGTGGCGGGTGCCGGTGAGTTTACGGTAGGGGTGGTCTGGACAAAGCCCTCGGCCAACTGGCTAGACTCGATGTCAAGCCCAGCCTGTGCCCCGGGCTCGGGCTTCTCGTGCTCCATGACGGCGGTCCCGTTCATCTCGTCCTTCCAGCCAAGCTTCAGATCCGAAGGTATCTCGACCTCGGCACTGTCTGACGACGTGGCCCCGTGAGCTGCGGCCAGCTCCTCGCATTCCTGGATGATCTCCTTGTTCGTCCTGCCGCAGGCGTGACACCGGAAAGCGTGCGACTCCAGGGCGAGGCGCTTCCTCGTCGCGTCGGGCGTCTCTAGGCCGCCTAGCTGGCCCTTTGGATCCGTCTCCATAAAGCTCCGTAGGCTAATCGACAGAAGATTACATTAGCCAAGAGCTCTTTTGTGAGGGGATTTGTTTCCCCCCCCCTGCGAGACGCTGAAACTCACGCGACGAGCGCCGTCCGCACTCCCCAGGCCGGTTGCCATGTCTCCTCATGGTGGCCACTGATGCTCAGGCAGATCTCCCTGTTGGCCTCGAAGCGGCCGCTCGGGGTGGAGAACCGGAAGCTAGGAGGCCGGAGGGGGTACGCCGGGGGCAGGACTATCCGGCCGTGGTAGATGCCCTCGCTGTACACGGAGTTCGGGGGCCCCCGGAAGGTGAAGTGCCACTCGAATAGATCGGTCTCTAACGGGGATGCGGTATAGTCCGGGGACGGGCTGTTTGCCAGCTCCTGCGCCTCTTTTACTGATTGTGTGGGGAGAGAGTGGTCAGTTTTTCTGAAGCTCCAGCCGAAGCGGTGTTTGGAGTAGGACTAGGACCAGGCGGCGCGAGAGGCGCGAGAGTGATCGTGACTTACATATCCGTCGCATCGTCGGCGACTTGGTATTTAGCTTGGCGGAAGCCATGGCTATGGTGGGCAGCACCGCGCCTGAACCTGTTATTCTCTAGATATTTGGGGGATTTCGATTTGAAAATTCCAAGTGAGAGAGGGTGGTTTGGAAGTCAAGGTGTGCCGTGCCGTCCGGAGCTCTTTGAGAAAGATGATGGATAACACCTTCAGAGGGTGGGCAAAAGGTGCCAGGTGTTCAAGGTCCTGTTATCAATGTACTTGATACCTGAGCAGGGATGTCTTAAAGTGGATGGACCAGTACGAAAAGCCCCCCACCTCTTGTAACGCATACAGTAGGTACTACTTACAGTGGGGGCGGCATTCCTCGTCAGTGTTACCCAATACTAGCTCTGTTAATAATAGCCATAAATCCAGTAGGGATCATTCAACTACTAAGTGTCAGGTAGTATAACTCACTAACGGGTCTTACATAATCTCTACCACCCGCATGCTCGGCAACTGGGGAACATTTCGCGACACCCTCGAACGACATCATCGTCTTGTTCGAGTATCACCCATATCGCGCGAACACAGGGCCAGCCAACCTCAGGGAGTCGTCAACGGTCCAATTGTTCCCACCGTAGGTGCTCACTATCCCCGTCCCATGTAGTCCGACCGCCAATGGCTGACATGCCCGAGCAGTTTACGCCCTCTTCGATCAGCCCCTTCGAACAGCCACTCGAACCCGCAACGATGGCGATCCCCGGCCGAGTCCCTCCTGTCGCCCACGCGGGCTTCATCTACAAGTTCACTGCCAAGGCCCTCGGTGCCGGCATGTGGTTCTGGGTACGACTATCCGGGTCTGCGATGACATGACGTGGGGCCGAGTTCTGGCCATTTGGGGAGGACCTACGCTAACTTATGACCTACTGCAGCTGATGTACCGGGCGAAGAAGGACGGTACGTGATATTGCGGGATGGGGACGATCGTTTATCTTCCCCCGGAGACATTTTCTAACCCTCAATTGCTGTGTAGGCCCCGTACTGCTTGGGCTGAAGAAGCCCTGGGAGCATTGAACTCTCCTAGCGCAAGCGAACAGCCCCGATACCCAAAGCCCGGCTAAGATATTCCCGCCGACTCCCGAGACGGGCAACGCAAAAACTCTATGATCTCTTGAAATTCGAGGAACGGAACGGATTATGAGGACGTGGGGGGATCTTAGGCTCGGGCCGGTTATTGGATTGTATATACGAAAGAACGCTACGGAGCGTCGGGTGTTGCCGCCTCCCGACCAGGCTTTGCGAACAGATAATGGGCGACGCCCCATGTATCACCACCTCCATACGCAAATAGCTCGGAATATGCCATATAGAATACCTGCCACCTATTATGCCACGCTCTCGCGTTCTCCTCGCCATACGTATCGCACAGGCCCGGCCACATCTTCTTCTTGTTAGAGATGGTCCTCTCTAACCAATGCTATATTAAGAGAAAAATGACGACGTACCCTCGGTTAGCTCGATCCTTCTCCTCTCATGTTCTCTCCGCAACGTTTTTTTCCCCCTTTGGGGGGAGGTGGAAACTCACCTCGCAGGTTCTGGAGTAGTGCTTCCCGTCGACCCACCAGACACGCTGGACTCTGAGGTGTCGCTGGAAGAAGAGCAGCAGGTCGGCCGACAGCATTGTGCCGCCCGTGAAGAAGTGGGTGGTCATCCAACCCTCCTCGTAGTCGTACGGGGTCGACTTGTGGGCGAAGATGTGCACAAAGAGCTTTCCTCCTGGCTTCAGGGCCCGGGCGATCTTGGCCATGAGGAGCTCGTAGTTCTTCATGTGTTCGAATAGCTGTTTGCTTGCTCGTTAGCGGGCCGCAGGTCCTCCTCCCTTTCCCCCGTGGCATTTGTGCCCCCCGTCAAGTCTCGCCCGGGCGGTGATGAGCCCAGTTAGTCGACTTACTTCTATGGAGACTACGCGGTCGAACGACTCTGGCTCGAACTCGTTGACCACATCGCCCGTGATCACGGTAAGGTTGTCGAGACCCTCCTCCTTGGCCCTGGAGTCGATATACTCCTTCTGGGTTCTCGAGTTCGAGATCGCGGTGATCTTCGAGCTGGGGAATATCCCAGCGAGATACAGGGCGCAAGATCCCCATCCGCAACTTGTTCACCTTGCGCGTTAGCGATCCCTCGGCAATTATTCAAACCTATAAAAGAGAAAGAAGAAAGAAAAGAGGGGGGGTAATTCCAGTTTTTGGTCTGGCGCCCCAAAAAAAGTCCTTACCCGAGATCAAGAATGCTCATGCCATCCTCCAACCCCGCCTTCTCCACGTACGTCTCCAGCATGGCGAGCTCGGCATCAGCGAGGCTCTCGTTCTCCTTGGGGTACAGGCAGGAGGAGTACTTCATCCGGGGGCCGAGGTACGCCTCCAGGACGCCCGTGCCGACCTCGTAGTGCTGCTTGTTGGCGGCGTCCGTCTGGATGGCTATGGGCTGCGCGCGGAGCTTCTCGAAGTAGGCCAGCTTCCTCTCCAACGCCGATGAGAAGGACGAGGTGGCGATGGAGCGGAGCCGGCGCTTGCAGTTGAGGCGGATGGCCAGTCTGATGATTGGGCGGGGGATGTAGCCCCCGTCTATGAGCCGGTCTGTTTAACGGGTCAGCCAGTGCGCATGGGAGAGGTTTGGGGCGTGCCGCTTAAACGAACCGATGTTCACCCTGGCGGATGAGAGTCTATGGGGGTGCTCGTGGCTTGTTCGGAGGTGGAGGGGAGGCGGGTTAACAGATAAATAGGTCATGGTGCTCTATAAGACGCGGGAAAGCGAGGAATATAGAGTACGATGGGGGACAAGAAGCGGCGGAAGCAGCCATATAGTTCCAGGAAAGGTGGACAGGAATCCCCATTTTGTTGGTTCGCCGCATGTTGAAACCCCCGTCACGGTCCATCTTCAGCGCCTTGGGCCTCTAAGACCCGGCCGCGCAAACGCATATACGCCCGTGCGGCGGCAGTAATCAAGGCCCCCCTCCCGAGAAAGAAAGAATGGAATGCAGACAGATAGCTTCAAAACGACACCGAGCCGCTCCCCAGGTGCCGCCCCTCATCATCCCGGTCACTGAAGTTCGTCTCGTCAAAGTAGTACTCGGCCCAGTCGCCATATATGTCGTCCTCGCCATCCGAGTCGCTCTCCGTCCCCGGTGGGAACGAGGGGACACTTCTCTGCAGGCGGTCTGGGATCTTGGAGTGCCTTGAGGTGGTGGTAGTGGTGGCCGCAGCCGATCGTCCGAGGTCTGAATCCGGCCGTGGTCGACGTGTAAGTGGCCGGGGAGTGAGTCCGCCTCCATCGACGTTCCGCTGGTTGGTGGGGGATTGCGCGGCCTGTACAGTAGTCCTTCCGGGGTTATCGTACCGGTATTTGTAATATCGAGGGATCGAGTCTCTCCCCGGGCCGGAGCAGTAGTAGTCCTTCGCGAGGGGCGAAGTCGACCCTATCCCCGCCTTATCGCCAGGTTGACCCCCCCCGACGGACGACCCAGGAGACTGGACTGCCGTCGTCCCCGTCACAATAGACGACGTATCCTCCCCTCTTACCCTGGCCTTATGAGCTAATAACGAGTGATCCATCTCCGGCCACTTATACGCAGACCCAAATTGTCCTCCGCGGCCACCACCACCCCCTTGCCACCGAAGATCGAGGAGATATTCGACGCACTCCTCGTCCGTGGGCAAGGCGTCGTCGGCCGAAACGGTCCTCTCTGGCCGGTCCGGCGAGTGCGTGATCCGAAACTCGGTCGTCTCGCCGCCATGCCCTTCTTCTTTCTTCGACCGAGGGATGATGGCTCTCAGGCGCTGGTGTAGCTGCGTGACCCAGCTCTTTATCCTGAGGCGGGGTCTTGGAGGCTCATGGCTCGGTTCGCAACTTTTTTGCTTCACATGATTTTGTCCCGGTATACTGGGGTATTCTTGGAGAACAAGAGGAAGCAAAATCCCATCTCGGCTACGACGTGTACGGTATCGGGATTCCCGAGAAGGGAGACCAAGGGAGACGAGATCGGGAGCGGCGTCGCCCCCCCTTCATTCATGGCCAGAGCATTCAGGGAAACAATGTGACGCATCGGGCTAGGCTCTCTATCCCTGGCCTTGAAAATCTCACAAATCATGCTCGATAAATGGTGATTGATTGATGCCTTTGTCGACATCGGATATGGTCCAAGTCAAAGGCTACGCTCGCTCTGAATATGCAATCTCGTCCTTAATGCTTCCGCCCCCAAAACTCGCTATGTTGACAATGCTTAACAGAACCTGCCAAATGCAGTTCCGTCCCTGCCCCCTCCCCTTCTTATAAAGTAGAAATCAGACAAACTCGTACCCCTTACAGCCCCACTGTGACCGTCATACTGTTACTTAATACCAGCAAAACGGGAGGCAAGTCATTACACAAAACCTCCACGTTCGACAGATACTCCAGCGTCGCTCCTTCGTCCAAGCTCGTGCCGTCACTGGGCACGGGAAGCGTAGTGAAGAGGAGCGCCGTGTCCGCGCTATTCCTCCCTATCAGCTCGTTCAATATGAGGTGCTGCGCCCGGCTGGGAAGGTCGTTGAACGAGAGTGCGAGGCTCTGCGTAGAGTAGGACGACCCTTCCTCGGCACGGTCCATCGGCGAGTCGAACTTGTAAGACCCTAGGAGATCGGGTATATCGACCCGCTGATCGTGCCTGAAGTCGGAGAACCCGGAATTTTTGCGCGAGTGGTGTGCGGAGTCGAGCGTAGATCCGGGGACCGAGGTTCTTGCGCCCGCCTCCTGTGTCGAGCGGTTGTTAAAGCGGCCCGTAGACGAATTCCGAGAGAATGCCGGCCTCTCATATTGGGGCCCCGAGGGGCTGGCTACGGAATCGGCAAACATGATGGTTGGCCCATGGTGATCCTCGACGTTCGTCTTGGTCTCCGGAAGGGGCTTGCTAGTGAATCTCACCGCCGAAGTCTGCCGGGACAAGTTCGGACGTGTAGGCGCTGCTGGGGATGGAGTGTCAGCTGCGAACGATCGATGCCGAGAACTATCGACCTCCAAGGTCCGCGACCGGCCCATGGAGGGCTCCCTGCTGCGATGAGGATATTGCGTCTGCCTGGCTGGGGGGGCCATGCTGCCTCTGTCGATAGATGACCGGGTAGTCTCCATACCTGCTTCCTCAAGCGCGGTATTTAGCAACGGCCTGGCGATTTCCCCAGTTTCAGGGGTCCTGTGTCCGGAGTCAGTGGCCATCGGGGTGTCCGTCTGGGCTCTGGCGGCCATTCCTGGCCGACCTCGCTTTCTTGAGCTGGAATCTAAGTTGCCAAAATAGGGACCAAGGGGATGGCGTGGCCTCTCCTCCACGAACGTTTGCGATCCCATCGTGCCATAAGACAAGGTGCTGGGTTCACCAGTTTCTAGATCCGACCCGGTGTCGGCTTTCGACTTGAGCTTCCTCGCTGATGACCGACGCTTGGCCAGGGCGCCCCCAAAGCTCCTTCGCCGGTGTGCCGCGCCCAGCAGCGGTCGTGTGGATGGCTCCGTATTCCCGCCATTCCCCTCGCTGGCGGCACTGTCCCAGCCTTGCTCTAGTTCGGAGTCCGAGAATCCCTGATCCGGAGTGTCCACATCGCTGTTTTCTCCATCGCTATCCGGGTGATCCAGTTGGTCTATCTGTTCGTCGAATGCCTCATCCCCTAGGTGGTGGGTGTGAATACCCACGTGCACACCTAGCCGGGAAAGTTTTGACATGCTCGGCCTGGCCTGCAAGTCTTGGATATCTACCACGCTTGCACGACGCCTCGTGAGCTCATCCATATCCATGTGTGGGTTGTAAACCCCTGGCCGCCCGGAGGTTGCGTCCAGAATGGCCGACAGGGAATTCATCTCCTGTGAGTGATTCATCGAATCGGGCCTGCCCCGGAACTTCTGGAGGTCTTCCCACCACTCCTCGTCTCTCAACGTATCGTTGACCATAATTTCCGACTCCATATCGTCCCAGTTCCCGTTAATAATACCCTCGTACGTGGCAAGATCTCCACAGGCGAGCCAGAAAACGTGAATCTCAGCCTCGATACGTAGCTTATCCAGCAACGCCTTCACTCGAGCTGTTTCCTCCTCTACTTCGTTCTCGTACTCGACGAACACGAGGACGCGAAGCTTAAACGCCTTTCGCCAAGCGGGGACAGTGGAAATGATGTAACCCAATTGAAGGATGAGTGTGTCTATGACCAAGGTTTAGCTTATGGAGGAAAAGGGGGGGATGGCATCCCAGGCTCAGGCAGGAGGCAGTAGGGAACTCACATGTGTCGAAATTTGTGGTAAGGATGCTCTTCCCTTCCGTCATTATCTCGGCAGACATCTGTATCGGCCAGAGATCGATGTACTTTTTGGTGTTGGTGCCGTCCTGCCTCGGTGTCTCCAATTTCTCGCAGCCCATGCCGACAGCAACATTCAGCTTGTAGCGCAACGTGAGGTCCTCTAGAATAGTCATGTATTCCGTGGGCGAGATCATCTCTTCAGTTCGAATGATGTCCGTGGGTAGGAATCCCTCCAGAATACGGGCCGACGTGTCTCCACGCCGGCGGCCAGAAGACTTCTTCCCCTGGGCCTTAGCTGACTGTCTGGTCCGTGGGGCAGGGGACGTAGGTCGACTAGGGACGGGGACGAAAGGTCGGGTAGCCCTGAGCTCGTCCATATTGTAAAAACCGATAACGGCGATGTTAGGCCGCATGCCACCGAGACCTGCGGAGAGGATGAGGTTCCGGATGCCCCAGGTAATGGAAGGGGACATGGTCAGCTGGACGAAGGCCTTTAGTCGTGGAATTCCGGAGATGAAGTTCGCCCAAGCATTCTGCTGCAACCGAGCCTCGTGGACGCCGGAGTTGAAGTCGTCGGTGACAATCACATGTCCCAGGATGTAGAGTGCGCCCTTTTTCATCGAGTTGCAAAGCTGTATCAACCTCGTCTGACGTCTTGGGTTGTTCACAAGGAGAATGATCTGCGGGCGCCAGAATTTGATATGCTCGGGCTTCAGTCTCAGGAGGTACTTCCGCACCTGGTGGTATATGAGGTTCTGGGAGACGTCGCCCCACCGTTTTGGAGGGGAGAGGTAATGGATCAGCAAGAAGAGGAAAATCAAGAGGCAAATGGCAGCGGCGGCATATGTGTCGTCTATGAAGAACATGGCCATAGCGGACGCGAGTGAGCCGACCATGGCGGTCTGCCAACTGAAGAACTTGAAGGCTGGGCGAAAGTTGGGCGCCGATCCGATCTTGAGCAAGAAACA
This sequence comes from Cephalotrichum gorgonifer, assembly GCA_900312665.1. NCBI lineage: Eukaryota > Fungi > Ascomycota > Sordariomycetes > Microascales > Microascaceae > Cephalotrichum > Cephalotrichum gorgonifer. The sequence goes on from ONZQ02000002.1 coordinate 2,001,535, forward strand.
CGCTAAGTTCATGACGAAGAAGGTCATCTAAAGATACGTTAGTGAGTGGTTGGTGCAAGGGAGAGAGAGAGAGAGCGGTTGGTCGGGGTCGATTGAGCCGTTAGGGGGCAGAGCACGAACCTGATAACCCATCGAGACAAACGTGGCAATCTGATTCAAGTCGGCGAAGAGAGCAAACTGGGCAATGACATAAGTTACGAGAATAGCGAACAGGGGCTCGTCTCCGTGTTTGGTGCCAAATCCGAACACCGACAGGCCCGGGAGTAGCTTGTCTCTCGACAGGGCCTGGAGGAGCTTCGCGGAACCTATGATTCCCATCAAGGCAGAGAACAGAGTAACGGCGCACTCTCCGGCGAAGATGACGGACGCAGAAAGGTTCGTTTCGGGGATGACGTTGGCGTTTTTTAGGAACGACTCGTGGGTGGTACTCGAAGCCATGGAGAAGATAACGACAAGATAGGCGATAAAGGTGCTCATCATCGCCCACAGCGTTCCCTTGGGTATGGCCTTGCTGGGGTTCCTCAGGTCCCCGGACATGGAGGCACCGGCAAAGATCCCAGCGGTGGCGGGAAAGAGGATGCCGAAGAGGTCACGGAATGTGGCAAGGCCCTTGAACGAAGACTCATCTGTGTGGGGCAAGAAGTTATCCAGGAGAGTCTGCAGGCTCACACCGGTGAACTCAATGCCCATATCCTCGTCGTTGAAGGGCTGCTTGAAGATGGCAGAGATCGGGATGCTGACTATGGCGAATGTCAGGATGATCAGCAACGCATTGCTAGCCCTGGCGAAGATGGCGCTCCCAGCCAGACAGAGGCAGGTGCAGGCGAATAGAGCAGCTGTCTGGATTCCGTAGCCTTGCCAATACCCCTGGGGGAAAGCGGAGCCAATGTTGAGGCGGATACAGTCGATCAGACCCACGATGTTGAGTGCCGTGTTCATGACTTGTGAGAGGTAGAACAGTATGCCGATGGAACCGCCAAACTCGGGACCCAGGGACCTCGAGATGAGGTAGTAGGCACCGCCGCCCTTGACCTCGCCATTGGAGGCGATGGCGGACAGAGACAACGTGGTGATGAAGTCGACGATATAGGCGGTTATGAGCAATCCTACCATCGTCAGCAAAATTAAAAACGAGGACAAAAAAAAGGGAGAGGCAATGTCAACAAACCCAACATGCCAAGCAGACCAATCTGCCCGAGAATGAGGCCAAACCTCAAGAACATGAGAATGCTGAGAATGCTCAGGCAGACGGGTATGTAAACACCCGAGGCAACCCCAAGCTTCCCCCCTCCCTTCTTGGGGAGCTCGGCGCCCGAGGTGTTCGCCATCTTGCTCTCCGTAGGCATCGTTGCCAGGGCATGGAGGTGTTGACGCGGCAGGGCGGACGTGGATTATAGGGCGACTCGAGAATCTTGGCTACGATATCGAAAAGTGCAGAGGGACGAGTCCCAGCACGTCCGTGTTCGTCGCTTACCCGGGGCCTGTTGATCTATATGTATATCATATGCGGAACATGTAGGTAGGAGTACGAGTAGGGAAGGGAACCGGCAACGGGCCGTCATCACTTCACGACAAAGCAAGGAAGAGAGCTTCACAAGCGAAGCGACGCATCGGCCCCGCCCACATGCTAGGCAGGATAGTTACAGGGTCGGTACCCAGGTATTAGCGTGGTTGGACTTTAGTGTCCAAGGGTACTTTGTGGGTCGAGGAGGTGGGTCTAGTTATGCACTTGCATGGTTTATGACGAGTTAGCGGGGGTTTAGTAGTCTCGTGGTGGGTGAGGCCTTCAAGTAGTGTAACTAATTCCTCATAGGCCAAAAGTAGCAGTATTACCCATAACTCTCATAGCAGGACGTATAAGTAAGTACCTAGGACCCACGCGGGATAGAATAATGTATGTACTCGGTATGATTCGTAGGGCCTTGGCTGTGAAATTGGAATATATTGACGACGAATAGACCGCCCTGGACCCTTTTATACTCGGGAAGGGACATTCGAAGAAAATGCCCCCCACGACGGCACGTTTTTGAAGTGGTGTGGTGTGGGTGTAAGTACGTACTTGTAGATCCCGCGCCCACTATTACCAAGGAGCTCCTGTACGAAACACTCGTGACGGAGTGTCACGGCGCGGAGCGAACTACAAACCAGGGTTTCTGGCGAGAGGAAACAGGATTTGAGCCTCCCCCACCACCACCATGTCGTACGTACCTGGCGGCCTTCAGAAGATATTAAATGCTTATTGACCGGCAGTTAGACTTGTCAATACCCCTTCCGTACCCTATCACGTAGATCATCAAATATGTCATTGTTTCTGCGTTGGTTTAGTTTATCGCCAGTCTAGTCCCAGGGCTTCCACTTCGCCTGCCGGCCCATCTCCTTGTAACATGTCACCGCGACCCATCATGCGCCCCCAATTCTGGATATACCTAATAACTGGAGCACCACATACCCCTGCTTGGAGCGAACGCGGCAAAGCACAGGCGTAGCGCATCGCAACCGCCGAGGCACCTCATATGTGCTGGTACGGAGTGTATCACTGGTCCCACGTTTCACAAACAACGGCGGAAGTCGCCAAGCATGCCTGCACATAAACGCCCCTTGTATACACGTCCCCAAATGATCCAGCGTACACCAACTGTTGCACATTAACCTAGTCCTCATCCTCCTCATCGACCCTCGTCCTCTTCGTCTTCCGCGGGGTGTCCTCCTGTAGTCCATATCCCCGCTTCGACGACGGGCCCTGCTCCACTTCGGATAGGAACTTGTCCACGTTGAACGGGTCCGCCGCCTCCTTCTCGAACTGCACCGGCCCTTCCCGCGCCTCGGCCTCCTCGGCGCCCTTGAACTTCCCCCGCCCGAGCACCTCCCCGAAACGGGTAGACTTCTGTATCTTCTCCATCTCCCGGTCACCGGCCTCCTCGTCGTCGTCCTCCGCGTTGGCCCTCGGCCGGTATATGCTGCTGATGGCGTCTTGTGCTTGGAAGAGAGGTTTGTCGTAAGGGTTGTCCTCGTTGATGCCCGCCATCATCCCGCTGGTCTGGTTGAACAGGCGAGCATCGTACATGGATTCCTTGGACTGTGTGGGTTTCGCGAGTCCCAGGGCAATCTTCTCCGAGATATCGCGGTTCTGCTCCCTCGCCATAACCTGAACACGCCTCTCCGCACCCATTCGCGACTGCCGCAACTTCCTCTCGTCTTCTCGACGTCTCTCCTGCCTCGCCTTTTCTCTTTCCCTCCTCCCAGACTCATCACTATCGTCGCTGTCGGAGCCCGAGTAGGACTCGCTCCCACTTCTGCTCCTAGACCTAGACCGGGATCGTCGGGATCTGCCTCCACCCTGTGCGCCCTCCTCCCGAGCCTTGGCCGCGAGCGTGCGTAGGTTTTCTTCCTTCTGTGCCTTTTCCTTCTCGGCTAGCCTCTGCTGCATGATCGCCCGTTGCCTCACCTCCTCGCGAGCGTGTCTGTCGGCCATAAACAGCGATTCGGAGAACTGCGCAAACTTGTCGTTGATCGCCACCTCTTGCATGCCTCTCCCATCGGCAGCCAGACGCTTATCCAGGGGAATGGTGAAACCTTTGGGGTTCTTCCAGTTCGACACCGGAGGCGGTATGCGCCACATCTCGTGATCTTCGGCCGTGAGTTTCCTCGGGGGCGAGTGCATGACGGGCGGTGGTGGTGAGGGCGGTCCTCGCGGTATCTTCTTGTGCTTGAACTTCGGCGGTTCCATAGGATCCTTCTGCCGCCCCACAATCTTCATTATCCGGTCCTGCTTCTTAGAATCGTCCCCGAACTGGCTTGATGGTGTGTATTTGACAAAAGTCGTCTGTCGCTGGGCCGTGTTGACCGTCTTCGGCTTCTGCGCCGCCACCGCAGAGCTCACGAGCGAAGCTAGGGCGTTCTTGGTCTTCTCCGCCGTTGCGGCTACCTCCTCCTTGCTCGGCCTGGAGAGATCGATTTCCCCTGCGTCTGCCCTCTGCCGCAGTGGTATCAAGTCTTTGAACGACGTGTGGATGATGCGGCTCTCGGAGTGGCCCTGTCTCGCGATGGCGTCGTATTTGACCTTGCCTTCAGAATTGACCTGTACTGCTAGGGCGTTGCTCGTGTTCGCCCCCTTCTTTCCCATATCCAGGGGGTATTGCGCGACGGGTATCTCGGGAAACGCGCCACCGTCGCCAAAGTCCTCGGGGGCTCGCGGTCGCCATCCTGTTCGGTTGCCGTATGGGGGTGGGCCAGTTTGCTGCGGGTAGAGCAATGTTAGTCGTCGCGTAACGAAGGGTACCAAGGGAAGAAGGATAGGGAAAGAAATTACCCTCAGAACGACTTGCGACTGGTCTAGCTGCCCGGGGCCGATGATGCGAGGGCCTCGTTGTTGCGCTCGGTTAGGTATTTCCTCATCTTCGCCCGTGTATTTCGGTTTCGGTAGGGATGCCGCAAGCGACTGCGCGATGGAGCTCATAGTTGCTGATTTTAGCACATGTAAAGAGCTTAAAAGGGATGCAGTCCACCTCTTCTTCGGCTGCGGGTAGAGTCTTGGAAGTAATGTGTTGTTTTGCTGGAGGTGGTCGTTCAGTCCAGAGCGGCCTTGTCTAAAAACTAGCTAACGCAGGTAGTGGAATATTATGTAATACACCAGCGGCACGAAAACGAACAACGCGACGAGCTTACAAGGATGTACCTAAACTCTCCCTTCACGAGGCCAAGCCCGCATTATTTTATTCTCCTCCTGGAAGTTCTAGGAAGCAGAAAGAGGGGGTTGATACGGAATAATCACACGAATCGACCGAGTTCTGGAAATCACCCATACCTACGCAATAGTTCCGGGCTTAGACACCAGATTTAGCAGGAACTCCAGGCAGCACGGCGTCTGCACTTTGCACCGTAGTCTCCTCGCGCTCCAATTCCCCAATTCCATGTATGTGCCTGTTGACTATCCCGTAGTACATGTATCGTGATTCCCAAACTCAACGTAGGCAAGTCCTTTTGCTCCCTCCCAAGACCCGTGGTGACTCCTGTCATAATATGCAAGCCAACAAGACATTCTTCGGTGTATCCTTCGCGGTATGTCGTCAAAACGCAAGGGCTCGATCCCGGTCGTCGCCGTTTATACGTATCCCTTGCGTGCACCCTGAAATCCCATTAGTATCAGACGGGTGTTGATGTGGAGGGTAATACGCGGAGGAGGGAGTGTGTTCTTACCTGGAAGAAGAAGCGAACGACGAAAACTTGCAGAGCGCCCATGCACACGATGAGAGCGGACTGGACCAAGCTAAAGTTGATAATTCGGCTTTCGGTGCTGCGAACCGTGCTGAAGTTCCGGTTCTCGCGAGTGCGGAAGTACTTCTGGTTCCGGGCGATGGTGGAGAGTTTGCTGGAGATCTTGTAAACGGACTCCTCCAGGGAAGTCGTGCTTTCGGGGGTCGGCCCCTGCTTGGAGGGGAGCTCGGCTCTCGCTTCGTTCTCGACCTGTAGTAAGAAAAAAGACACGGTCAGCGCTTGCCCCTTTCCTAAGAATAACGTATTGGGTCGACACTGACGGAAATCTCGAAGTCGACGAATTTGTCGGCAGAGCTAGAGGCGCTGTCGAAACAGAACTCGTAGTCTCCTACGGTGTTGGCGGTAAAGACAAAGTCTCCTTGCCGCTCCTTCTGTCCACTCAGGACGACCTTGCCGCCGGGACCGATGACTTCATAGTCAATATCGAAGGTGCCGCCAGATTGGACCTATTGGACAGAACGATGTGTAAGTATCTCGCTATTTATGGGCGTACAGCGCACACGAAGGGGCTGGGAGGTTAAACGTACAGCGAAGTAGAATGCAATCTTCTCCGTCTCCTTCTTGGCCACGGCGTAGAAACACGACTTCTCCCCTGACGCGAGCTTGAAAGTTAGAGCTGTGGCCGCAGCCTCGGAAACAAGGCATGCCAAGAGGCTGAAAATTAGGAGTGTCGGCTTCATCATTGCGATTTTGTGACTAGGCATGCGCTATGAAGCGGACATGGAAGAGCGTTAAGAGGTGAGGCTGTGGATGTTGAAGTCAGGACAAGCTGTCGCAAATAGCCAAAAGCTCCAGGGGGCGCCAGGGGCCACGCTTCCAGTTTGGTATAACAGCCACATAATGGGACCCACACTTTACTCGGCCACAAAGTACTGGAAAGATGCCAAGCCTGGACTGTGGCTGGTGAAAATGACCAGTCCCGTACTGTGCAGGCGTAATGTGGCTTACCCACTTTACTAGTATGGAGTACTTACCGTAATTACATCATCTCAAGCTACCCACTTCAAGGTTGCCGGCGCGTCACGTCACGTCACGTCTCGAGGTTGACATTGTCACCACCATATCAACTTGTCTCTTTCTTGCCGCCGTACCGACATTTTCTGTGACCGTGGCGATGGAATCGCAAGAGATTGTCGCGAGGGTGTCATCCGTCGCCATCAGGGCGCTGGGCTACGTGTTCCTTCGCTGGGTATGAGATGCGCCTAGTTCCCCCTCGAAAACTACAGTTAACTAACCCCTGGATGATCATAGTTCCCGGCTCTCGTAAGTCATCAGCTCTAGAGATAATCTTCCCCATCTGATATGGAACTAATCCTTGCCTTCTGTAGGGTGGTGTCGTTCTAGCAGCGATATGTACACTTTTCGCCATCTATGTCACCTCCTTCGCCAGCACCTACCTATCGCAACTCAAGGACGACTATGATGACGACGAAGTTGATGTTGATGCCAAAAACACACCGAGTAATGCGGACTCTAGCAAAGACGAAGGCAACGATGAGGCATCGGCCGAGCCCACCAACCAGAAGACTGATGTACGGGGGAAGGTGGCCCTCAAGAAGAGGGAGACTCGACTTTTCTCCACTCTATTGCTAGGGTCACCAAGCCCTTCAAGCATGTTCTTGTCAATGACGACCTTCCTTATCAACTTGGGGGTTGTCCTGATGAGCGCCGATTTCCTTCTCTCCGCCCAACTGCACTTCCCTTGCGAGGACTTGTCCTTCGTTCGCCTAGGATATGTCTCCCCATCCGAAGCGAACTTCCTCGTTCGAGAGCCCGATCAGGCCAAAATGCCAGTATCGATTGAGATCAGGATAAAGGATCCCCAAGCTCCATTTGACAACCCACGATGGCAGGTTGGCGGTGAGGTCGGGATGACCTCCGAGTCCACGGACTATACGGTTCCGATAACGGTATCGCTATCCCACTCCGATCAGAGAGCGTACGAATGGAGAGCCTCCAACAACCACTCTGGGGAGTTCCTTGCTGCCCCGAAGCCAGGTGTCGTATCCAACTACCACGGCGGAAACTTCACCTTCCTAGCCACCTCGTGCATTCTCCCGAGATTCCCTTACAATCCTTCGCGTCACCAGCTAGCCATCCCGGGACTGAATTACCTTGCCGAAGTGCTGCCATCCCTGGGCGCCCAGTTCATGCTCTTCATGGGCGATTTTATCTACGTTGATGTTCCTCGAAGGTTTGGGACGACAAAAGCAGACTATCTCCAGAAATACCGCCAAGTCTATGCCTCGCCCGACTGGCCGGCCGTGTCCCAGAACCTGAGCTGGATCCATGTCCTTGATGACCATGAGATTGCGAATGACTGGTCCGCAAACAGCACCGGAGTTTACGAGGCAGCTATCGAGCCGTGGCACATTTACAACAACGCCGTTAACCCACCGCGCGCTCAAAAGGCCGGTTCCAATCTCGCAAGGGAGGGGGCGACGTGGTTCGAGTTCACCCAGGGACCAGCTACATTCTTCATGCTGGACACACGATCGTACCGGTCGAGCAACGATGACCCTGATGATACTCCTGAGAAGTCGATGCTTGGAAAGGACCAGCTTCATGATTTCCTCTACTGGTTGAGCCGTCCGGAGCCGGAGGGGGTGAGGTGGAAGGTCGTCGCCTCGTCGGTTCCGTTTACGAAGAACTGGCCTGTCAACAAGAAGGACACCTGGGGAGGCTTCCTCCACGAGCGAAAGCTCGTGCTCGAGGCCATGTGGGAAGCAGGATCTCGCGGGATGGGGGTTGTGATTCTCTCGGGAGACCGACACGAGTTCGCAGCCACCAAGTTCCCGCCACCCGCCGACTCGAAGTGGACCGAGGAGGTGACCCCGTACGAGTTCTCCGCCAGCCCTCTCAACCAGTTCGCCTCCCCGATACCTAGCTATAAGCAAACCGATGACGAGGATGTTATGATTAGGTATGTTTCCGTCACCTACGGGGAATGTGGAAGCCTATTGCATGCACATTACTAATGCCACTGTGGTAGATATATCAACCGCGGATCGTCAAAGTTCGGCTCTCTTACCATGCTGCCCTCGGGTGGCGAAGGAAATCAGGCCCATCTTCTCTACCGCCTCTTCGTAGATGGCGCAGAGGTGTGGAGCACGACGATTTCAACGCCTCCCATCCCGAAGAAGAGCGAAAAGCTGAGTGGGAGTGGATCGTTTTGGGACAAGTTGAAGGGAAAATTGATTTAGACAGACCCTATGGGTTGATTGAAGGGGGACCAGGTGGCGGCATTTTCACGATTTATTCCCCTTGCTCGTGCGTGAGAGCATTTACAACTTCATCGTTACTGCCTAGTTATTTAATGGTTATTTCGAGGGCCTGGGGCTCGCTTTTCTTAAGCACATCTTCTGTGAGCATCGGTTGAGTTGACGGGTCGGTCCTGCCTACCAATAATTAAGAGCGAACTCTATTGATACACATCCCTTCGCTTACAAGTAGACGGTTCAACGGACACGGAAACAGTCGCCCACAGCCGCCGGAACGGAAGACGGGCGCCGGCTGGTATTAGCGAGCAACGGGAGTCGCCCTGCGGAGAAATTGCCGAGGTTAGTGGGGCCCTAAAGCGCCTAAACACGCCATGGGACCGCCTAACCCCGCCACGACCCCATGGAGTACGAGAGTCCACGCGCACCTTTTAACCACATCCATGAAAGCCAGCTGTTGACTCGCTATTCTAAGAATCTATACCTTGAGCGAGCGGGAACTTGATTTAGTCATTTTTCGCCCGAACATATCTGTCTTCCCTTACAGACCGGCATCCCGAATCCCGAATCAAAGATGTCTCTGGCGTGGAGAGCAACCCGCCTCGCGAACCGGTGAGAGGACGACGCCCTCAACTATAATCATGGTACCTACCTGGACTTCAAGCTGATATCCGTTCGGCAGCTCGAGGTTGTGTGGCCACAGCATTCAGACCCTGCGGAGGAACTCGACCGTTCCTCTCCGCCGTAGAGCTTTGATAACGGATGCAGGAATCGAAGTTACGCCGGAGTCTTCGTCTCAAGTGAAGAGAACAACGCTGTAAGAATGAGATATGGGGGCGATTGGATGGCAGGTGGCCGGTGGCAGATGTGAGACAATATGAGCATGAATGCGCTAACGCAGAAGTTTCCACGATCTAGTCCCAGCCTCTGGTTACGGTTTGTGTTACACCTTACCATCCTGACGTTTAGATGAATACAAAAGTGTTGACCCATGTTCCAGGGATAATTGCCGCTGTACATCCTGCATAAACCAGGACACGCGGCAGAGAAACTTCAACACTTTCGATGTTAGTGCCACCGAGATTTATGGTTGCTTACCTTACTCCCTTCTAATCTTCTTATAGCTGCCAAAGCATATCAAACCGGCCGAGGTCAATGCTGGTCCAGACGGTTTAGAAGTTAAATGTACGCAGCGTCATAATAACCCCCTCCCGCCTCTGATATTGAACAACTCTGGCTGGCTAACCTTAGCTTTCAGGGTCCGGAGATGGGCATCGTAGTCACTATCCGTGGGACTTCATCAGCTTTTACCAAGAAAACAATCGTAGGGCCGACGAAGATGTCAGGTATGAGTGGCCTTCCATAAGTTTATAGCCGAAAGAGGTCCCTGACGGAAGTGAATCTCCAGCTATCGTTACTGGGGTGCTGAGATAGATGAGAACCCTCCCACCGTGGGTTACAGTGAGGTTATGGATGCTTCTGAAGGCGAGAAGGGTGTGGCAGATTTGACCAGGCTCATTGTAAGTGATTCCCCGGTGTCTTTCGCGTGCTGTAGATTCGCCCTGTGGCTAACTCCCTGGATCCCCAGCGTGAGTACGGATTTGCCTTTGTATCCGACTGCCCCCACGATGACGCAGGAGCAACAGAGAAGTTGCTCGAGAGAATTGCCTTCATTCGGATCACTCATTACGGCGGCTTTTACGACTTTATACCCGACCTGGCGCTTGCCGATACGGCATACACGAACCTCGCGCTCCCAGCACATACCGATAACACATATTTCACCGACCCGGCGGGCCTACAGTCCTTCCATCTCATGTCCCACCACGCCCCCCATTCGTCTACGGGCAGCGGCGCGGCCGAGCTCGGGGGGAAGTCTCTACTTGTGGACGGATTCCACGCGGCCAACATCCTGAGGGCCGAGGACCCGCGGGCCTTCGACATCCTCACCAAAGTGAAGCTCCCGTGGCATGCGAGCGGTAACAAGGGGATCACCATCGCCCCGGACAAGAAGTACCCAGTGATAGAGCTGGACGAGGAGACCGGGAACGTCCACCGCATCCGGTGGAACAACGACGACCGCGGGGTCGTTCCCTTTACCGACGGGATATCGCCGACGGAATGGTACGAGGCTGCGCGGACGTGGTATTCGATCTTGACACGGCCGGAGGTCGAGTGCTGGACGCAGCTGAGGCCTGGGCGGCCTTTAAGTCAGTATCCTTCTCGCTATATGGCGAAAACAAAATGAATTGCTAATCCCGGCCCTGAAATAGTCTTTGACAACTGGAGGGTCCTCCACGGCAGGAGCGCGTTCGAAGGCGTGCGGAGGATATGTGGTGGCTACAGTAAGTCTCGCTCGCTGGAGATGGTCTCCCGTCCACGGCTCGGTTGTGGGTGGATGCTAATCTCTGTCGCGCCCTGTGCACAGTAAACCGCGACGACTTCATTTCTCGATGGAGGAATACAAACTTCCCGCGAGAAGAGATTCTGAGTCGGGTGGTTGGATAATCTAGGCGAGGGTTGGGCTCTTAAAAGTACATATCCGACTCTCATAGCTTAGTCTCTTGAGCCGTGGCTCTCTTGGGAAGACGCGCCCGCTCACACTACCAATCAGGGGACAGAGACAAGAGCACTTGACATGTTCCCGCCGTTACATGATGTCATGGCAGGGCTGAGACTCTGTCCCTCCTTCCCTTCGAGCGAGAGCAGTGGAGAGCTGGATGGAAAGGTCCAAGGCCGGACCATGCATGACGCTGATTGATTGATGGCTTGGTGAATGTAAACACTTCGTCGACAGGGAATAAATATTTTCCAGAATGCCCGTAATGTTTTCTTCTTGGGAGATAGGCTCGGTCTGACATGCATACGATATGAGTACGTATTAGTTACATGCCGAGCGCACTTGAAACACTTGATATTGTTATATACGAGTAGGACTCAAAAGGAACGTAATCCTCATAATAGAGGGGTACATGGAAATGTACAAATATTGGCGCCCGAGCGCGATTGACAGCGGGGTACCCAGATGTCAATGATACCTGTCTGATACCATTGTTTAACAAGGATGATAAGGGGCTGGTACCTATCATATTGTAGATAGATGTACCATTAGGTCTTGGGTGACATAGCCCTCCCTCCCTGATGCCCTTCGGTGTCCAGGCTGCTGCCCCTCTCGTCCCCCCCGCCCCGCCCCGCCCAAGGCAGATTATCATCGCTAATCTTTGACTTCTCCTCGTACTCGAGCTCCCCACGGCACGGGCCAAACGAACTCGACCCAGCGCCTCACCCCACAATCCACGGGCGGCCCGTTGTTAAGTGTTCTACGGCACCCTTTTCTCGTACATACGACACGCCTCCGTATTCTACATCATATACTCGTATATCATCCGTCTACATACTCCACTAGATAGCTATCCTGCGCCGTCTCCTGTCAGCCTCTCACTACTTTCTCCTCTTCTACACCCTTCCGATTCTGCCCCTGTTGCCCCTTCTGCCCCTTCCGGCTTCAGCCCCACCTTCTTCCTTGGGCCTTCTTCTTTCTGCCTCGTACATTCTACCTCCCATTCTCCTTCGGCTCTGCACTCCGCCTCTCCTCTAACCGCCGCTCGACACCATCTCAACTCCGCAGCCTTGTCGTACTTCTTTCTCGCCGACTCGGCCCATTTCCTGGCTTTCTTCGCCCTAAAGCGCGAAGTTCCTTCCCTCACCTTTCCGAAGAGACTCGACCGCCTCTCGCATACAACCGTGCCCCTGCGATTGCCCAACGCCTTCGTGTACCGCCATTTCCAACCTCCCCCCCTTCCGTCCCCCTTTTTCTCTTTCTCCTCTAGAAAATGGACACCGACGGGCCCGCTGCGCCCCCCGTGCCCTTGGCCCAGGATGAACAGCGCATCCGCCAGGTCGACAATGCCATTCGCGCGATACAACAGAAGCAGCCCGTCCCCGAGATTGATTTCACCATCCATGAGATGGAAGATGGCAAGCAAGTGAGCACGCTCGAGAGGGTCTGCAAAGGTGAGCTTTCGTTACTCTAGAGCCGTGCTCTCGTGAGGCCACCGCTGCCCCCGTGATTCGGACGCACGCGGTCTTACGCACTCAATTCATCTGTGCTTGGCCTTTCCGCCATGCTCCCCCCCAAACTGTCTAAAGAGAACGACAGCCTAGCTAACACGATTTGTCCCCGCCACTGCTAGATGTGCAAGCACCAGCCATGACCAAGCCCTCCGACGAGGAATTCTTCGAGGACGAGGCCAAGACAAAGCCCAACATCGCCTTCCTTAAGCAGCACTTCTACCGTGAGGGCCGCCTGACCGAGGAGCAGGCCCTCTGGATCCTCAACCGTGGAACCGAAGTTCTAAGAGCGGAGCCCAACCTTCTCGAGATGGACGCCCCCATCACCGTCTGCGGAGATGTTCACGGCCAGTATTATGACCTGATGAAGCTCTTCGAGGTTGGCGGCGACCCCGCCGAGACGCGGTACCTCTTCCTTGGAGACTACGTCGACAGGGGCTACTTCAGTATCGAGTGCGTGCTCTATCTATGGTCGCTCAAGATACACTACCCCAACACCCTATGGCTACTGCGCGGTAACCACGAATGCCGTCACTTGACCGACTACTTCACCTTCAAGCTGGAATGCAAGCACAAATACTCCGAGGCCGTCTACGACGCCTGCATGGAATCCTTCTGCTCCCTCCCCCTCGCCGCCGTCATGAACAAGCAGTTCCTCTGCATCCACGGCGGCCTGAGCCCAGAGCTTCATACCCTTGACGACATCCGGCATATCGACCGCTTCAGGGAGCCCCCGACCCAGGGTCTCATGTGCGACCTCCTCTGGGCTGATCCGCTCGAGGATTTCGGCCAGGAAAAGACGAGCGACTACTTCCTCCACAACCATGTTCGCGGATGTTCCTACTTCTTCTCGTACCCCGCAGCTTGCGCCTTCCTGGAGAAGAACAACCTTCTCTCGGTGATCCGGGCCCACGAAGCGCAGGACGCCGGCTATCGGATGTATCGCAAGACACGGACGACGGGCTTCCCGAGTGTCATGACCATATTCTCGGCGCCCAACTACCTCGACGTCTACAACAACAAGGCCGCAGTCCTCAAGTACGAGAACAACGTCATGAACATCCGACAGTTCAACTGCACCCCCCACCCTTACTGGCTGCCCAACTTTATGGACGTCTTCACCTGGTCCCTCCCCTTCGTCGGCGAGAAGATCACAGACATGTTGATTGCCATTCTCAGCACCTGCTCCGAGGACGAGCTTAACAGCACCGACGAAACGCCATCCGAGGTTTCCCCCGCACCGGTGTCCCCCCCTCTGGCGTCCCCGTCCCTGAACATGGACCCCGACTCGATCGAGTTCAAGCGCCGAAACATCAAGAACAAGATCCTTGCCATCGGGAGGCTGTCCCGAGTGTTCCAGGTCCTCCGCGAGGAATCTGAGAGTGTCAGCGAGCTTAAGAGCGCCGCAGGCGGCAGGCTACCAGCTGGCACGCTCATGCTTGGCGCCGAGGGTATCAAGCATGCCATCAGCACCTTCGACGATGCGAGGAAGGTGGACATCCAGAACGAGAGGCTCCCACCTACCCACGACGAGGTTGTTAGGAGCCACACGGAGGAGAGGACTGCCGCTCTCCAAAAGGCGGCGCACGAGGCGGATAACGACACGAAGCTTCATCAGTTGTCGAGGAGGCTGAGCACGTGAGTACACGCCCTTCTACCCTCTATCTATCTATCTATATACCTATCTACCTACCTCATCTTCTTCCTGTAACTTCGGCCGCTAACCCGCGCTTAGTGACCGCAAACCTCGATCATCATAACAGTCCCGGCTGTACAGTAGTAACTCAAGGCCCACGATTTCAATGAACAAAAAGTGGCAGGGAAGGGCAGGGGAGGGGAGGGAAGGGGGGATACTAGATGAAGCTCCCTGCGATATGGAGATTTGGTTGGAACGTGCTTGATTTTCTTTTGCCATCTTATTATGAATTTTATGTTTTGAGACGCTACTCCGGCCCCCTTCCCGCTTTCCCCTTCTTTAACGTTCCCCACGGAATGATGATGGATTTGTGAAAAAAAAAACGGCATAGTTGCTTGGAAATACAATGATTGACGAAGACGCTTGGTATTCTGTCTGCTCTGCTAAACACTGTGACTACTCTACATCCTTCTCAACACTCACCACCTCAATAAGAGCTACCTTTTTTAAGTAATACACCCCTATCGCCTATCGTGTGCTGTTTTATGCTTTAACCGGGGGTGGTTGTTATGACATGTGCCACTTTGAAGCCTCCCTTCTCTATCGTTGCCTGACACCGTAACTCCATAATACATCGGTAAAGAAGAAAAGAAAAGCATGAAACAGCCAGCCTCCGCCATACTCATCGTGTCAAAAAGCCCTCTCCGCCTATATTTTTTCAACTCCTAACTCACGTCGCAACGGACGCCGCCCTCGTCTCGACCGCCTTCCCTTTACCCTTCCCACCCGGCCCATTCTTCTTCCTCGGCCTCCCCCTCGGTCGCGGCGTCTTCCCCTCTGGGCCCTCGGCCGCCTCCATTTCGCCCTCGGCCTCGATAGCCTCTTCCGCCTCCGAATTCCACTCCCTCTGCCTCCCGACGACGAGCCACCACCACTCCGTGACGCTGAGCCCGCCGCTGCGCGGGTCCTCGACCAGGAGGCCCACGTCTTTGCACCAGCCGACGAGCAGGCGCAGGTCGAAGTCCTCCAGGTACGTCTTCGTCTGCAGGGACAGCATGTGGAAGGGCATGGAGCCGCGGATGGCGAGCATGAAGCACACGAGGCCCAGCAGCTTCGTCCACATCTCGGGGTTCGCGTCGCCGAAGAAGTCGAGCCAGAAGGGGAGGAGGCGGCCTGGCGCGTCCGCGGGGGGCGCCGTCTCCGCCGCGCGGGCCAGGACCCCGATGTCCTCGTCGTAGAGGTAGTCTGCCGTCGGCGTGGCGAGGAGGCCGAAGAGGAGGTGCGTCTTGGGCATCTTGCGGCTCTCGTAGTTCCCGGGCCGGAAGCCCAGCGGGACCTTGGGGACGTCGGTGCCCGTGATCTCGATCCGGCCGCGCGCGTACAGGTTCATGACGGCCATGTGCGCGCCGTCGTCCGTCAGGAAGGGCATCTTGAACGCCTCCCCGCGCCGGAAGGTCTCGTCCAGCGCCGCCTTGAACTCTGACGCCCCGCGGAACTTCTTCTCCTGGCCGAACTTGGCGAGGTTCGTCTGGAACGGCCTGCTGAGCATGTAGGGCTTGGCGCGGATGCGCTTGGTTATGATGCGCCGGTTGTTGAGGCTGTTGACGGCCTGGTCCAGGACCTCGTTGACGCGGGTCGCGTCATCCGCGAGGGTCATGAGCTTGTCCTTGACTACTTCCGGAGCACACCTGTCGGTGGGGGTGCAGCAGAGTGCTCTGACCCAGGAGATGGCCTCCTCGAGGAGAGTCGGCTCGGGGTCCGGAGGAGGCACCTGGGTTGGCTTCTTGGAGGATATCTTGATGGCCGCTGCCTCAGACGTGGCCAGCTCGAAACGGGTGAACACTGAGGCCTGGTAGTGGAAGAACCGCTCGTGCCAGTGGCGAGGTTGCTCACTGTGGTCCTCAAGAACGAAATCTCGCTTCGTCGTCTTATTAGCGCCCTTGCTCCTGCGGACTGGAAGCTTGACGAAGTTGGTCCGGCGCAGCGCGATGCCCCATTCGATCAGCTGCTGCCAATCGTACCCCGGGATGTTGTCATAGTTGAGCGACGGCAGCTCGTCGTTTTCGTAGGCCGTGAGGAACTCGTTCTGGAACTTCTCGGTGAAGCTACCTAAGAAGTGCACGCGGTCTTTCGAGAGCTTTATCCAGAACCGACGAAGATCCTCGAGGGTCTGGTCTGGGAATAGCTTCATGATAAAGCCCCAGTCGATGGCCTTGTTTGAGCCGCCCAGGAGCAATCTGACCGCCACGAAGGCAACTGTGAGGGCCTCTTCGCTCGTGAAGTCCCCGATAGTCACTGGAGCGACTACTGGGCCCGACGGACGGTCACCTTCAAACCCTCCGATGGTTGTTAGGGTTCGGCTCTTGAGCTTTGGTCTCGGGAGGGCCTGGTCGCGTCGAGTCCTTGGGCGACCCCTGGGTGCCGAACCACGGGTGTGGACAGGGCTTGTAGGCGCGGAAACGCGGTAGTCGCCGTGCTCAGGAGGAACATATGGCCCGTATACGGGGCCCTTTGGACCTGCCTGGCTGGAAAGCCAAGTTCTATGTTGCTGGCCGTGCTGAGAGCCCCATTCTCTGTCTGGCACAGAGCCAACGACTGTGAAGCTACCATCGCCTGACTCGAAGAATTCATCCTCCAGATCTGGCCAGTCATCGCCACGGCGCTTAATCTCCGCATTCTGCATGAACTGGACATTCAGCTTCTGGCGATGACTAGGTGGCGCATCGCCATTCTCCAAACGTGCTTCTTCAGGCACATCCTCCGCGTCTCGCGCGTCATCAGGGAATCGATATGCCTCGAGGGCGGGGTCGATTGCAATCTCGTCTTCTGCGAGATGGGTATTGGGTTCCAGAAACCTGACTCCACCAATAGGGGTGCCAACGGCCTGCCACTCCGTAGCAGAGGGTGACCATCGTGAGGTAGCAGTGGGCTTGAACGCGGGGGTCGGTTTGTACGGACCACGAGGGACTGTCGACACGGGTTGGCAACGAAGCTGCCCATCCTCGTCGGCAACATCGTCGACATTAGACACTGCCCTCCTCTCCTGTGACGCTTGATAGATGTAGACCGGCGCGTCAAGTACCTCGATAGACATGACGTGCTTCCCTCGCCCTGTGCCCCACTGAGGGGCGTTGCCGTCTTCGCCCGAAGAGGCCGTAGTGGGCGAATGAGTAAATGCAGGCGGGATGTAGGGCCGAGGATGCGAGCTCTTCATCAAAGTCTTGAGTTCCTGGAACTGTGGCAAATTGGGGTCCATCCCGTGTGTGACAAGAAGGTAGCAGTCCGAGATCGACCCGGCGGAATTCCGGAAGGCGAACATGTTCTCGGTGGCCCTCTTCTTCCTCGCGAGTTCTTTTACCACCCTCTGGCTAATTGCATAGGTAGGTATGGGGTCCTTGGGGAATGTCCTGTGCCAGACAACTACCGCGGCGTGCCAGAGTGATACACGCGAGGGGAATGCACCGCCGTTCGACCGTAGGAGGTACTCCGCGATCTCCCTGACCCGTAGCATGTCTCGTGCCTCGCCGGTTGCAACGCTCTCTTTGAGGGCCTGAGAGGGCTCGAATGGCGGTATCCAGTGGTCTGTCGCGGTATCACCGGACGCTTCGGGGGTCTCTAACCCGTCATCCCTCGGGGCTTCATATGCCTTGCCATCTGGCGAAGGATATGCAGAAGGTCCATCAATCGCACCCCCGTTCAGCTCGGACGCTCCGTAAGCATCCCCGAGGCCTGGTTCATTCGTGGGCTCACGTTCGGAAGCTGCAGAGGTTGGCGTTGAAGGATCTTGAGCCTTCCTACGCCTTGGAGGAGTGCCGTGGCTTAGCGGCGATGATTTGACGCCTCCACGAGGTCTCCTTTTCGCGGAGTCAACTAGCTTGGGCTTTTGGGGACTTGAAATAGCAAGACCGGTTCGTGCCTTTGCGAGCGGGGTATCAATAATCCCTCCGATGAATGTCCCAGGAAGCGATAAGCCATTCGTGTCCGGGAGACTTCGAGTGTCCTTCTGAATAATGTCCCCGCCAGAACTGGATGAGGCGTCGTCGAGCGTAGATCGTTGAAGGCTTTGTCGGGTACCAATGGCGACATCCCCTTTCCACTTCCTCTGCGCTAAAACCTTGCACTCTCCCAGTCGATAGACCGCCCGTGGGGCCTGCCGGCTTCTCCCTCCTCGGGGCTTGCGGCTACCTCGAGGGTGGGGATTCTCAACGTACGCCGGGTTGCAGGTTGTTCGCGACTTGGTCAAGTGGTACTTGAGGCCGATATCGTTCTTCCAAGTGCCGCCACACTTCTCACAATCCCACGACGACCCTTTGGACTTTGACGATGGTGCATAGTCATCGCGGTCTGTTGTAGACTTTCGACCGCGGCCTCGTTTCCGCCCACCCCGGCCACGAGCAATCCCAACCGGGGTACGCGCTATAATGGTTCCTTCCTCGTGTTCCACGCCCTGAGTAGTCGTCTCAGGGGTGCCCGCTACAATGGACTCAACTGCATCGCCTCCATGTTCCGGGTCCTGGGGCTCACTCGTTACTTGGTCGTTTTCATTGTTCACCGCCACGGAAACATCAGTGGCAGCGCCGGTTTTCTGTCTCTTCCGGCCCTCGTGGTCATCGTCGTCTGCAGGCCTCTTTCCAGAGTTGACCTCGGCTATAGGTTCCTTCTTGGGGCGCGTTCGGGGCTGCAGTTCAACGGCTCTGAAGCCGTAGTCCCTACCAGCTGCGGGTCGAGTGGGTGCAATACTCGAGGTGTCAGGGGCTAGGGGGTCAGCGGCATCACTCTCAACTATCGCAGGCAGCCTCAGCTCCTCAACACTCATCAGTCCATCGGGAAAGAACCGATAAGAGGCCACTCGTCCGCTACGGCAGTAGTCCTTGCGTGCTTGGAAGTGTCGAAGGTGAGATGGCTGGCTGTGTGACATGGAAACCGCTGTTGATACTGCCGAAATATGGCGTTCGAGGCAGCCCCCAATGGTGTTGAAGGCTAGACCCTTGTTGGTAATTCCCTTTGTGCCCGAGGCTAAAATGAGTTGTAGTGTAGAAATGGTAAGTGGTTTGTCTGGATTCCACCTTTCGGTTGGGAAGGCGCCGATTGCGTCGTCTTCGGGCCTTTTGGAACTCGGTTTTCTTGGCTCGTGGTTGTTGCCAAACCGAAAGGCGGATCCTCCGCCTGAAATGAAGACCGCAAGGTCTTCGGATGTAAGATCTCTCTTGAACTTGAGACAATCCCGAAATATCCTATTTCCCAAGCTAGCGGTCACGTATTGCAGGAGTCCCAGTTCGATGAAGAACCGACATGTCCTAGTGACAACTTTCATCTGCCAACGATGGCCAGCGACCCCCAGCTTTACTCGCAAGTCCTGATAACGAATGACACCGAACTCCTTGACCACCGCCATGATCGTCCGTCCGAGCATGGCGTAGTCGATGGTGTTTCCAGTCCAGTGGTCGCGCCAGGGGACAGGCTCGAGATCAGTAACCAGGGCTGCGCTTGGGAAGGCGGGAGTGGCGTCTTCAGCACTCGTTTCTGTGGCTTCGTTTTGAGCCGGAGCTGCAGGAGCAAATGCTTTAAGCCAGAGCTTGCTGGTTTTGCAGCCGCGGGCGAGGATGGGCCTTTTCTCAATGTATCCCTTCCGGGCCAACTCGTCAGTCCTCCTCGGAAGTGAGCGCTTATCTTGTCCGACAAGCCTGGTGAGATCGCCTTGAAGAATACCCTTCTCCATGATGGAAGCGATCCCGACGAGGGCTAGCCATTCAAACCTGGGAAGTTTCTGGTAGTCGACGCCATGGCCGGCCACGCATTCCCACATCTTGCTTTCCGTCACGTAAAGTCTAGGCCGGTGAGGGGGCAACGCATCTGAAGGTGGCTCCGAGACCTTATCCGTTGGAGTATCCCGAGACTCAGAGGGACCATCGCTGGGTGCAGCGGCGTCTTCGCGAGGGGGTGCTTCGGGGAGGTCAAGAACTTGCTCTAGGCTAAGGTGGTTCCACTTTCTCCCTTGTCCAACTGAGATATCCGGCTTGGACGTAATCCACCGCCAGATATTGGCGTTCTCTTCATTTGCGATGCCCTGGGTAGCCTTATCCGCTGGTGTATCACCGGCGGTTACAGGCTGACCATTGGGATCTTCCCGAACAGCTTCATTCTGAGCGTCACTAGATGCCTTGGAGAAGGAAGAGAGGACATCTTCCACCGAACATCCTGCACAAAGTTACCCGTTAGCGGTAGCTCTCCCATATCTGAAGTTATCTATGTAAGTAAGTCCAATGAAGAAAGGCGCCGTGCCCCCCGACAGATGGAATGGCAGGAAATCCTAGAGATCCTTTCCTCAGAAATGGTTAAGTAAAGGCAAGACTCCGAACAGATCCCGGCCGTTTCTATAGCCGACGATAATATCAAGGGCCTCTCATGGATCGTTTCCGTGATAGACTCGCGGTCACTTGGAGAAGATCGACGCATCATCTTCATTAAGACTCACCTTGGAAACCAGAACAAGCGATTCGGAGAATGAGGTGCTCTATTGAGCCCTCGATATGCTTGCCGCGCATGTTGAGCGAGGGTGGCGTTTTGTCATGGCTTGTGAAAAAAAAATCGATAAGAAAGGCGATGACGAGGAGTCGAAAGCGGGAAAGGTAGAATCCTGGTAAGCGGGAGTGGGTGGGGATAAAAACGAAATGTGTGGGTTGTAGAGACTGGTGCCCAGAATTGAGGCGGGGGGTGGCAAGGTGGGGTGATATCAAGGCAAGACTTTAAGTGGATGGCAGCTGCGAACACTTGCATCGCATTCCACCAGTGTGAGACAACGTCACCTAATATCTAAGTTGGTTAACTCCTCCCTGGCTAACATACCATCGTCGAGAAAGTGATGCAACTCGGGATGTTGTTGGGCCAAGATCGCAATTCTTGTATTACTCATGAGTTGGTAGCTTGGCAGCCACCTTCTGCAGGGATGGAGGTGCATTCGCCACCTCTCCAAACTTTACTTTCCCTTCTCCCCGTTTGCGCCTCAGTTCCTCCCATGGATCCTCTTCCTTATCCTTTGCTCCCTTCCCTCCCCGCTTCTGCTTCTTCTTCTTCTTATTCTTCTTGCCTTCCTCCTTGGGAGGCAAATCCCACTCGTTCGCACCCTTTGTACCGTCTGCGCCTGTCCACCCATCCTCTAGCTCTCGCGCCGCGGCCTCCTCGTACTGCTCCTCCTTCTGTTCCTGGATCTTTCTCTCTTCTGCGCGCCACTGGTCGTAGAGCTTGTGCATCTTCTTTTCCTTCCGCGTGCGGTAAACCTTTAGCCCAAGGGGGTCCTTGCCTCCCCTGGCGGTCTTGTTTATGAGTCCCGCGACTGGAATAGTAGCATCCACCCTAGCAGCGAAGTCCGATAGGCTCTCCCCCGGTCGTATAGAAGGCACGGGGATGTTTTCCTCCTCCGGTTTGGTAGTCTCCTTTTGTTTCTTCGCTTTCGATTTCTTGTCGACGCCATCGTCAAGGCCGGAAATCTTCTGGCCCGGTGTGAAGGCCATCAGCCGCTTGAATGCGCGAGGGGTATCGTCATTATCGCGTCCCCGCTTCCGTTTGCCCCCCCTGGAAGCTACATATTCGGTCTTCGCTCCTTCAGCGCGCTTTTTGTTGGAAACGACGGGAAGGGGCCTCGCGATCTTTGTAGGTGGAAGATCGTAGCTGTGCAAGAAAGTAGGTTAGCAATTCCACTCTTCACTCATTGCCAGGGTCAAAACTTGGAAATTCCTACTCCTTGGCGTCAGTGGCCTTTCGAGTATGCTTGTGAGGCATCTTGCACTTCTAGGTGGTCGAAGGCGGCAGACTTGTGAAGTGGTGGTTAGGAAGATGCATAGATATCGCAAAAGTACTCGTAGCAAGTCCTGTCACCGCCCAACTTTTTTTTGCCTTGGAGCAAAAGCGTTTAATCCCCCCCACCACTACCCGGACCCACTTTTATTCGGTCATGGTGCGGAGTCCAATACTTGAGGTATGGTACTTGCATTAGTACCCACCCATCAGATTGGATTCTCGTATACCGGGGTATTCATGTACCGAGTGGTTGGTAATTGCTGAAGTACAAGGCCTTGACAGCAATTTTGGGGGTTTGCTCTAATATCGAGTGTCATTCACGAGTGTTTTCAAGCGCTATATATTAATCTGTTTTGTCGAGGACATGTACATGAGGAAGAAGTAGCATGTGGCCACCGTCTGGTTAACTTGCGCGGCATCCCTGGTGCAGTAGCTGTGGATGGGTACTTGTATATTTGCCAAGCATCATTGGCACGTGCTTTGGTTGATGATACTGTCCGCGGTAATAACGGATTGACGCGTGTGGCAACCAAATCCGCAACCTAATCTTCAACTGTCGAGATCACCACGACAATCCGCGTGCCACTGAGGTCTCTCGGTTCGTTAAATCAATGCTCTGGGCGGCACGAGCTGCTCCCCAGACAATCCTGCCCCTCGGGCGATCTACGGAATAGCACCATCACTTCGTTTTTGGGAGGAGACCCTCAACACCCGACACCTTCGCTCCGCCGAACCCAGTTGCAATGAGCTCTCGCATACTTTTCCGTCAGGCCCAGCGCATTGGCGCGCAGCCTGGGCTTCTCCGACCGACGGCATGGAGGCGCGTCGCGCGGACCAACGGGCCGGCGTACCATAACGGCGTCCTCGTCCGCAATGCATCCTTTAGTCGATTCCTGCCCAAGCTTGCTGTCAAGTTCCTCCGGATTCCGGCAATGTTTGGCGGCGTTGCTGTTGGTGCGCTGGCTTGGGTTCAATATCAAACGATTCGTGGGTGAATTCCATCCTGGGTTTTCGACTGGCGGGCGCTAATATTATGACAGAGGCCGGAAACTACGCTGTGGACGTGTTCAACAGTACCAAAGATGCCGTATCCGGCACAGCCTCAACCTTGTTTAGCAGCGCAAGCGACATAGCAAAGCAGACGATGCTCGGATTTGAGAAGACCCGGGACGAGGCCAAGGAAACTGTGAATGAATGGATGCAGGACATCCTAAAATCAAGTTCGACGGAGGGCTCCGGTGGCGACGGTCCGAACGGACGTCGTGAGCCCCCCAAGCAAAGCAAAGTAGCAGCGGGTACGGCTGCCGCAGCCGCCCTCGCGTACGACCAATCCGAGACCGAAACTGGCAATGATGACCCCGAGAGGGACGAGCAGATGATGGCCTTGACAAAGGAGATGATTGAGATTCGAAACATACTTCAGAAGATCGGGAAATCGAGTACCTTGACGCTGCCCTCAATCGTTGTTATCGGCTCCCAGTCCTCGGGAAAAAGTTCTGTTCTCGAGGCTATTGTCGGGCACGAGTTCCTACCCAAGGGGCTCAACATGGTTACGCGGAGACCTATTGAGCTGACGCTAGTCAACACGCCGGCTTCTACCACGGACTACAGCGAGTTCCCTGATTTGGGCCTGGGGAAGATTACCGACTTCTCGTCTGTCCAGCGCACTTTGACCGAGCTAAACCTAGCTGTGCCCGACTCAGTTTGTGTTTCGGACGACCCTATCCGCTTGACCATATACTCTCCCAACGTCCCCGATCTCTCTTTAATCGACCTTCCAGGCTACATTCAGGTGGCTGGAGAAAATCAACCTCTGGAGCTGAAGCAGAAAATTTCCGAGCTTTGCGACAAGTACATAAAGGCGCCGAACGTCATCTTAGCCGTCTCTGCCGCCGATGTCGACTTGGCCAACTCCGCAGCACTACGGGCAAGCCGTCGCGTGGACCCCAGGGGGGAGCGAACCATTGGTGTCGTGACGAAAATGGACCTCGTCGACCCTGACAGGGGCGCTAGCATCTTGAATGACAGGCAGTATCCCTTGCGTCTTGGGTATGTTGGCGTCGTTGCCAAAGCGCCAGCGCAGTCGCATGGGCTCTTCAAAAAGGGGCCGGCTAACCTTATGGCCGCGATAACGAAGAATGAGGAAGCGTACTTCTCGGCCCATGACGAGTTTGGTCCGCGCGCCGGTCTCAGCACGGGGACGACTACGCTGAGGAAGAAGTTGATAAATGTTCTAGAGCAAACCATGTCAGCCAGCCTTCGAACGACAGGGGAGGCCATCGAAAGGGAGCTCAAGGACACGGCCTACAAGTTCAAGTCACAGTTCAACGATCGGCCCATCTCTGCGGAAACCTACCTCTCCGAGTGCCTTGACGATTTCAAACACTCGTTTAGGAAGTTCAAGGATTCGTTTGGACTTCCCCAACTAGAGGAATTACTCAAGAATGAACTTGACCAGAAGATACTTGATCTTCTTGCGGAGAGGTACTGGAACAAGCCGATCAGGGATCTTTCCGTAACGTCGCCGGAGCCCATAGAAAGTGATCTTGCGGACCTCCCCAAGTCTAAGCCCGACTCACCTTACTGGGCTCGACAACTGGAGGCATCCGCTTCTTCACTCACAGAGTGTGGCGTGGGGCATCTCTCAACCGTTGCCATCAAGGACGCTCTCGAATCCCATTTCACAGACCTGGTTGATCAGTCTCGGTTCAGAGATAACCCTCTCGCCAGACGAGCGATTGTCGAGGCCGCCGCTTCGATTTTAAACGAAAGATTTTACCCCACGGTTGATGGCGTCGAGCATGCCATCAAGCCCTACAAGTTCCGGCTCAACATCGATGACCGGGAGTGGAAGGAGGGTAGAGAGCACTCAGCAGGCCTTCTCCAAAAGGAGCTGAAGCTTTGTGAATCCGCGTTGAAGGATATGGAGAAAACTGTGGGTGGTGGGCGGAAGTTGAAAGATGTCATGTCCTTCGTCGATAAGGCTAGGCGAGGTGATGTCATCGTCGACGGCGACAGCGAGGCACGCACAGGTGCCGGTGGCTTTAGTGCAGATCTTCTTGCAGAAGGTAAGGGCTGAATCAACTTGCAATAATGCAAATGGAAAGGCTAACCAAGGTGCGCACGATTAGGCCGGAAAGCAGTCTTCCTCCGGGATCGGGCCGAGATACTCCACATGCGACTCAAGGCGGTAAAGTCAAGGCAGTGTGGTGATATTAAGAACAAGGCCTACTGTCCCGAGGTGTTCCTGGATGCCGTCGCGCGGAAGCTCACCTCGACCGCCATCCTCTTCCTTGACGTCGAGCTCCTCTCGGAATTCTACGGCAACATGTCACACGCACTTGACGTGCAGATTGGGCGGAAGCTCTCTGGCGACGAAGTCGAGAGATTCGCCATGAGGGACCCCAAGGTGAGGAGGCATCTGGAGATGATTAGGAGAAAGGATCTTTTGGAGCAGGCGCTGGAGAAGATGAACAACCTGCGTCGGCGCGAGGGCAAGGAGCCGGAGAGGAGATCTAGGTTCGGCTTGAGGTAGAGGAGGCTGTCGTTGAGAGGGCTGGCACCGAGCTGGTTGGCCAGAAACCAATAGTCCCTGGTGCAATCTCGCCCGGTGCCAGGTCATGATTCCCCTTTGTACTATGATGTTCGGAAAAAACGAGAGGGACTACTACTGCCCTATTGCAGGGTCGGGGTCTTTTTAGTAGCTGTAACCTGTGATAGAAGCGATACCCCACTCCAGTCTTAGATTAGGAGAATTCACGCCAATCTGATGTTTGGAGCCTTCGGTTCGTTTGGATGGGTGCTTGCGTGGCCTCAAGAACTTTTCACACAGCACCAGGACAGGTTGGCGCAAATATCAAGAATCCCATTGGACGTAAAACATGTATTCAGGTCATAACCAAGATCCTTACGTGTTGACATCCGTCCTCATCTGTATCGTGACATCCCATCTAAGACTCGCACCTTGCCCATACCCTTCGCCCAGACTGTTCTGGATCAGCGACGCAATGCGACTCCTCAACTTACTCAAGGCACCCTCGTCAGAGCCCGTGGGGACGCGAACCTTGAGATTCGCCATGCCCAGCCCGTAGTGCACCTGCCAGAACTGCGCCTCCTCCACGCGCACGATGTCCGGGTCCTCCTCGATCTCCTGCACGACGGACCCGACGCTCTTGTTACCCCCGTATGACATGAGGAGCATCAGCCCCTGGGAGATGGCGAGGCGGAGGCCCAGGGCGAACATGGAGACGGCGATACCCGTGCAGATAACGGGGTCCATCCACGCCGAGAATGGGATATTGAGAAGGGGGAGGACGAGGAGGAGGGAGGAGAAGAAGAGGGTGAGGACGTGGAAGGGGTTGGAGAGGACCCTGGGCATGGAGGCGAGGTACGAGACCCTCATGACCTTTGCGATGCGAGCCTGGTTCCTGAGCCCGTACGCGGATATGGCGGTACCGAGGATGGCGAGGCCGGCGACCCAGTCGATATCGCCAGGGGAGACGCGGTCGTGGTGGCCGTGGCCCGGCCCCTCCTCGTGGTCGCCCATGGACTGGAAGTAGTGCCTCACGCCGTGGGAGACGAGGTCGAAGCCGCCGAAGAGCAGGAAGATGGACAGGGCGAATCCCGCGAGGACCTCAGCGCGCTCGAGGCCGAAGGGGTGGCGTATGCTGCTGCGGCGCCAGACGTCGAAGTTGCCGAGGACGTCGACGGCGACGCAGATGGCGGCGCTGCCGGCGTCGAAGAAGACGAGGTGGGAGAGGGCGGTCAGGGCCAGGGAGCCCTCGGCGCGGAAGAAGACGAAGACGGCGACGGCCAGGTGGCAGAGGCACCAGTACAGCCTCACGCGCTGGCCGCGGTGCATGCTGCGCCAGGCCTCCCTGACGGTGGGGACGGGGAGGGAGGCCGGGAGGATCGGGGGCGGTCGCTGGGGCGGCTCCTGGAAGATCTGGTGCTGGGCAGAGATGCTGCTGTGCTTGTACTTGTGGCCGCGACGCTGGCCGACGTTCTAAGGAGGAGCCCGAGCGGTTAGCATCACGGTTGGATCGATGGGAATGGTGGGGAGGAAGAGGGAATCGCCTCTTAGTTGTTAGGACGTTGGACATTCGGACATACCGACTTCACAGGCGACGTTGATAGAACCTGGGTCCGGAAGTTGAAGGGGTTCTTCACGGCGGCAGCCTCGGCCGCCTCTGGGGGGTCGTCTGAAGCCATTGAGGGCGGCAGGAGGTGATTGTTCGAAGGAGCGTTTTTCGAGGAGCGAGGGAAAGGCTGGAGGAACTCAATGTCGTGGTCGCTGGTGGCGGCTAGTGGGGCCAGGCTATTACTAGTATTGCCCAAGCTGGCAAGGGGTGGAGATGAGGGTGGAGGTACTTGTAATAGAGGCGGCGTTCCCGGGGTGCGGATGTCAGGGATGGTGGTCGGGTCCATGGGAAGGGGAAGGAACTGCGAACTGGCCCCTCCAAGGAGGAGTTCGCTCACTTCTAAGTTCTGGGCCCAAAAAGGCAAAACAGGCCAATTCGCCTCACGTCGATTGCGGTTCAGGGTCGGTCGAATCGGGAAACGTCGCGTCCAGAGCGACGACCATGAATGCGACCTTCCAGATTAAAGTGTATCACGTGCATTTGAGTCAGCTTTGGCTGGTTTCTGTCCCCCACGAAGCAACAAGCAATGACCTGATACAGATTCACTGTGATGGGCCTTGGATCCAGATTGATCTGGTTCAAGACACGTAATACTATTAACCGGATTTCGGATTAGAAATGGTTGAATTACTCTCTATCATCTTTCCCGCCAGGAACCCGCCAAGACAAGTGGGCTCGATTACGTCTTGGCTGATGGCTATCCTCTATCCTTTCTCCTCCTCTGGTTATCTTCGCACCCAGATCCTGTAGCTCAATCCTCTCATACACAAAGACAATCTGGAAGTTAGGCCTGTGTCCAACCAACCTCCGATCGTACCCCGGCGTTGGGGGGAAGTCAGACATGGCCCTCCCAGGATAATCGCGAGGAGCTCTTTTCCACTCCGCTCCTTGTAGCATCGCGCTGGTTGCCATTTGCTAGCTTTGAGGGTGTGGGTGCCAGTCTGCGACTTCTTAGCTCTTCCAGCAATATATTGTCGCTTGTGGTCCTTGTACAACCCGTAAGCTGTAAACGACTTGAGGCGGCCGGCGAAGACATCGCCTTCGAAAAAGGAACCAGAGGCCCCAGCTTCAATCGCCTGTGATCTTTGCGTGCCTGAAGTACTTCATCCCAATCCAGGCAACCACGACCCAGATCCACGACATGAAACACGTCAGGATTATGAGGGCCGGATAGTATCCCACGATGGGCAGTGTCGGATCGTCCTCCAGCTCGGGCGGCGCATACGGCGTCTTGCCCACGTCCCACACCCAACTCCAGACCCCGAAGCACGACCCAACGCCCGTGACGAAGACAAACCACGTCACGACCAGCAGAGCCCAGCCCCACATCTCCGTCTCTCCGTAGTCATCCTCCTCCGTGGGCGTGATATTCGTGGTCGATAACCCGACAGCCGTGTAGGAGAGGGGGGGCCGCGCTATCTGGCTAGGCCTCCTCTTGGAGACGGCCCTCCGGTTGGCGAAGAACGTGTCTAGGCCGGATGAGATGGACAGGTTCGACCGGAAGCTCGACGCGCCCTTCTGCGCCATGAGGAGCCCCTCGTCTTCGTCTGTTGTAGATGTAGATTTGTAGGATATGGGCGGACTAACGACGGCCACTACGGGTAGCCGATCTGCTTGATTCGTAGCAGCCCCCGAAGGAGCCGCCGCCGCTGCCGTTGTCGTGTCGTCATCGTTGGAGCCGTCGTTATGCTCGTTGAATTCCGGCCAGGGGGTGACATCCGATGTGTCATGATCAGAATCGCTCTCCGGCGCTGCGACGGCGACCGCTTGCCGCCTGCCGAGGTCACTCGCAGGGGCATCGCTGGTGCTGGCTTCGGGTTTCTCCGCGCCCAGCCTGTCCCTCACGGCCTCCCTGCCCAAGACGACCTTCCTAAGCGAGGCCTTGCGCCGGGCGAAATCATGCTGGGCTGTCTTGTTTCTCCCGGGGGACGTCACTTTCGAATGCGGCGGGATGTTTTCGTCGCCCGTGGCTCGCCAGCCGTTATCTTTTTCGGCGCGTTGTTTCATGAACGAGAGTCGGGGGAGAATAGCGGAGCCCGCTCCGCCACTCTCTGAGGATCCAGAATCTTCCGAGACTCGGGGGTCCATCAAATTATCTTATCCGATTCATTCGTGTGGTTGCGGCAAGTGGCTGCCGGTGGGATGCTGTTAGAGGTATTCGTGGCCGGGTCCTATGAAAGGAAACCACAACATTTAGGCGTGTGTTGAGAGGACCAGGCGCGAAAGCTCCAGCTGGTGCCAGTGTCGATGACGTAATGCTACACAGGCCACGCGGGCCGTCGGGTCGTCACCGAAAACAGTAATGATCCATCCCATCATCCGATGTTTACATATTTAAGTTTTTGTCAGAAGACAGACACGTCAATTCGTTGAGAATTACAAATGGTAAAAGTGGCAACGCATTTATGATTTCCGATACACATCAGCCTCCAAGTAGTCCAAAGGGCGCTTACGTGCAGTGGCCGCAAGCGACAGCCTATTAATAATGGCCGTCAAGGCAAGGAGACAGGCCAAAATCGTCGGCCAGTTTGCCGCCTTCCGCCCCATCCACTCACCACTCACCACCACCCGCCAATTCTTCGGCTCTAGATCGAGCGAGAAACGAGAGGATGAGTCCGGTTATGGCTGCTCAAGATGGGCGGACTTGCCGCCGGCCCCTCCCGCAGAGCCGAGGGGTGAATCATTGTCTCTGGCGGCGTTCCATCCGGTGTTTGAGGGTCACCGGGATTCTAGCGTCAACCCTCCACGACCGAGTTGGCAATTTTCTCGTACAAGTATCATACGGGCATCTCCTCCTCTCAGGAGTCAAGACCCGAACAAGATCGAGGCCGGGTAGAAGAGCCATGGCGGTGGATAAGACCGAGGACAACACCTCAGCGCATGATGAGTCTGGACCTTTGTCCCAGCGCACAGCTACACAAGCACGAGTAAGGAGTAATACCTGCCATTAGCGGCTTGCGGCTTACGGACTGCCTCACGCGCTTGACCTCAATTACATGTTACAGGTTCATTTTTCCATGCGCCCATAGCCTGCGTATCAGGGATCGGGGAAACGCCACAGCCGTCGGTGCCAAGAAGTATTACCGCACAGGTCCTGATTGGCCTTATTGGAGCGAATTGTATTGGACTCTTGGCAGAGGGTTATTATTATCCGGCCTGGTCATGCCACTCGCTCGCTTCACTTTACAAGTCCAAGTAGCTACTCCCCGTGTGTTATGTGCCTCATTTGCATACTTCAATGTGGTTTCTGGGGGCGAGTAGCGGGTATTGGGTATTATTAGGCATTACGGTATTGAAAAGGATTCATCGCCAGGTTCAATGAGGAGATGCTGCAAGTACGTAGCGAGCTCATATCAATCGGGGGCGGTGGCGGGGATCGCTATTGACGAGTACATCTTGCAGGATCGACCAAGGTCTGGCATGCGGGAGCACATCCGACCTCGCCACTTTCGTATAGAGTACTTCCACCATCACGAGTGCCCTTTACTAGTACTTGCATGGCGCCCCGGCCACGGAGAAAGGAGGGGCTTGCCCACCAGCCTCTGGGTTTTATGTTATAATATAACCGGATGGGAAAGCAGCCAAGCAGGTTTCCAAAGACGGCGCCTGGTCACCATTCTAAAAGATGGCCGGCTCTTGGGCTGGGCCAATCGAGGTGGTTGTCGTACGGGCTGTCGAGGTAGAGACAAGAGTACCTGTGGCTTGAGGGCGTTCGGCGTCTAAATCCAAAAACCAAAGTGCAAAATGTCCAAGCAAAACCCCGGATTCCAGGGGTCTTGTGGCACGAGGCTGTTTTCCTCTTTTCCTTTTTTTAGCTTCGCAACAGTTGGGGCGACTGCGTTCATGTATAGGTTTTAACATCACTAGGCCCTGTTGGGTAAATCCATCCACAACAGAAAAGTCAATTCCACGCGCAGCTTAATCCAAGCCTGGGGCGTATGAGAAAACTTACTTCGTGAGAACATGGGCCGCTGCAGAGGAGCTAGAAACAGAGACTGGGTCCTTGACGACGGCGCCGATGGCCGACGAACTGGGAGAGCTTTGGTAAGAGCAAATTTTATTGTTCGTACTCTCGGCCAATGTCTCTGGAGGTTGGGCCTCCTCCAGCTGAATGTGCGATTGTCAGCATCCGATACTTGTCACTCCTATGTACATTGGTTTAGAGGCACTAAAAATACCGCGCCGATCCCAGCCCCAACCACGCCAGACCCAGCGGGACCTGGGTGAAATAAAGCTCCGTCTCACCTGTATTTCAAGCGAGCCCCCTAAGTCCGGGTACCTCCGATATACAGGTAAAAAGAATGGCCGTGCTGATGTCCTTATGTTCTGAGTGGTCAGGTCGGCACGCCAGGCGGTGTACAAGTAACTAATACGGGGTACGGGGTAGGTACGGGGCACGGGGCACGGAGACTGGAAGTACACTACCCGTAGTTACTTGCCCCCTTCTTATTCATGGAGTGCATTGGGATAGGCCCAGGACGCCCGCCCGCCCACACCACCTCAGTGCTGCCTTCCTTCCCTGCGCTGATTCTTCCCTTTGTCGCCTGAAACACCAAATCCTCGCTCAACCCTCTTCAACTCGCCCTCCCACTCACTCAAGTCTCCCTTCGCCAGACCCCCTCTTTACTCTTTGGTGCCGTCTCGATCGCCATCACGACTTCGGACGCAGATTTCCTCCTCTTCCCCTCCCTCTTCTTGCCACCCCCTCCCTCCTATTCATTTCGGCCAATACTTCACGACGCCAAATCCCCCGATCCTTGATGCTCTCATCCGAGAATCTTCCTGGCGCCCGCTCCCTTCACGACTCTCGTTTCTTCAGCACAACCATCCCTCGACTCGGCCCCGGCAGCTTGATCTGCCCCCATATATTCCGTGCATTAACGACAACGCATTAATCCCCAAATACCGCATCATACACCACCACCAATCTCCGCTCTCCCCAGTCCAGGGGGTAATCGGAGGCTTGGCCTGGGTCATATATTATCGCCGCCATCCACCGTCCCCGTCCACTTCGCAGCGCACACACCGCAGGCAGGCAGACCGAGATCCTGCAGGCGCTCCCAACCTCTCGGCGAAACCGTTACACCTTCTCAACTCCACCCTCTCCCCCTTCCTCGACCGCATTCATCTAGTCCAAGATGAGGGAAGTTAATTTCAGCATCCCTAACGTCAACAAGGCGTCCGTCGGCATCACGACGGCGCTTTACGACCGACGAGCACTCGACTGTACATCAACCCTGCCACTCATAAACTCGCTCAACCATCTTGCCTATCTCACCACGTCCTCCGCTCGCATTCGCGATATCCTAACTGTCGATGGCGGAATTGAAAGATTAATCTGCATCCTCAAGCAGGGTCGGAGCAAGGATATGATGGGCATGTGGAAATGGAACCTCGCCTTCCAATGCGTTGTCAATATCGGTGTCCGGGGCTCCGAGGCCGTGAGAACTCGCGTGGTCGAGGCCGACATGGTTCCCGTCATCGCGACCATCCTTGATAACTACATGAAGGTCGTCGAGAAGTGCCGGGAAAAGGCTGAAGAGGCCAAGCAAAAGCAGATCGAAGACCATCACCGTCAGAGGAGTCACGAGCACCGCAAGGGCTCCTTCACCAACCGCCCCAGCCAACTCGAGGCGGATCAACGGGATCCGCGGGCCTTTAGACGCCAGGCACCGCCTCCTTCCATCGACGTCTCGGCATCATACGCCAGCCCGGCAGGCCCTTCCTCCTCCGTCGCCCCCCTCACCGACCATCAAGGTGCCGAACGATATCCGCGATCCACACCGACCGAGAGGTCAGCCGGACACCACAGGCATCACCCTCACCGCTCGGGCGAAAGCCATCGGTCCGCCACCCAACCATCCCGCTCCATTGTTCAGCCTCTAGCCACCGTTGCATCCTCTTCTTCTTCGACATCCGAGAATAGCGATAACCAAGCTCGACCCAACCGAGATCTAGATCGATCTGCAGGTGTCGTGATGTTTGGCCAGCACCCCTTTACATCCCAACCTACGTCTCCTACGACACCACTCCCCCCTCCTCAGATTCGGTCTCCAACCGTCCGTCCGACGTCGATGTTGGCCCCGACCAGCCGCACCCGTCGTCGGCCATCCATCAGGCACCAGAACTCCACTGCCGAGTCGGACGACTTGGCCGGCGATAGCATGCAGTCAGACGATGCACCTGACGCGGAGATGTCCGGAACAGGCGATATGCAAACCCCCGTCGGTATTCAAGATATCACCATGGAGGAAGAGGGTGATGGCATGCTCACGGGGTCCGCTTTGGATCTTACCACTCCGACGGCATCGGAGACCCAAGAGGCCGGGGCATTCAACATCACGCACCGGGCTCCGATTGATGGAAGCATCACAAACCCGACCACGACACCCGTCCCCACCATTGGCATAAGTCCGAACCGACCCGCGATTACCACTCCTCCCCAGCCTGTCATGCCTAACACCGGCGTCCCTCGATACCTTCTCGACCGGCACTTCGTCCCCGACCCGCGGATGATCGCCGCGATGCCTCGCGAGGAGGACGTGATGATGTCCCTTCAGCTCCTCGCATACGTTTCCAAGTACTGTGGCCTACGGTCGTACTTCCTCAAGAGCCACCTCGTTCCTCGCCTCAAGATTGGAAAGGAGATCAAACTCTTGGACGGCGAGGAGGTCCCATCCGAGCCGCTCGACGAGGAGGAGGAATACGAGGAGGAGTATCTCCTTCCCGACGACTTCAACCTCTTCCCGCTGGTAGAGAAGTTTACTGTGCGATACCACAGCCAGGATATGCAGTACTGGGCTGCCGTCGTCATGAGGAACCTCTGTAGGAAGGATGATACCCGAGGCGGCATTCGACAATGCGCCTTCTACCAGTGTGGGAAATGGGAGGAGTACACACGGCAGTTCGCCAAATGCAGGCGGTGCCGGAGGACGAAGTACTGCAGCAAAGAGTGCCAGAAGAGCGCGTGGGCTTTCCATCGCCACTGGTGTGTTGCCGCCGGGAGTGCTCAACAACAGTGATGCGGAGACGGCGGTCGACTGCAAAAGTCGCTTCAACCTTGTACTTGGATCTGCATAAGGGAGGACCTCCTCGTCTGCTTCCTGGGATAATGATTTGTTCGTTTTTTTCTCATCGGCAATGATCTTGTTTTATTCTCTCGGATACATCACCCGACTCTTCATCGGCATCGCACAGCACACATAGCGCATCACGGAACGGCAAGGCTACGCACATCAGCAGTACACGGAACGAAATAGCACGTTTCGCGTGTCAGCCTATCGACAGGATATCCCTGTCGTCCGTTCTATCAGTTTTCCCTTTGTCAACTTCTCATTTCTCTTGTATTGCGTCAGGCGTTTTCATTTCTTCGATACCACTACACCACCCTTCCTGGTATACGGCTTGGCATTTTGGGTCCTTCAGCATCGTCATTTTGCAGCAGATTGATTTTGGCGCTCTCTCTCGTCACGTTTCAGTGGCTGGGACCGGCCTCGGATTGGATGAATGCCAAGTCTGATGGCAGTTCACAGGCGCAATCCACCAACCAAGGTCACAGCTCTTCGTTTTCCTAGTCGAGAATAGCTATCTTGGATCCAACCGCGTTGGTCAACTCGGACGAAAGACAGAAAGAGGCCACCACGGTGTGTGGGCGGGCAGGAAGTTAGACTGGCCGACATTGTACGTCCCTGCTGTTGAGACGCGGACCGTTGGGGATTTCGGAACGCTTTTGAGGGAAAGGTCTATCGTGAAGGGGGGGGGGAGGATACGCGACCTGTACAAAGAGGAGTTTCGTGAAGGCTCGGGCGGCGGCGTGGAGTGGGAGGAGGAGGCGCCGGACGAGAACATCCATTATGTAGCAGCCGCGGCAGCAGCAGCACCGTTTGTTTCTACCTCGTCGCATGATTCGGCATTTGAAGAGAGAGAAGGACGCTGGGTGGGCGCTTTTTTCCGACTCGACGAATGGAAATGATAATGTATTGCTATGAAATCGGGGGCCGTGACGGTCTCCCGTCCCTTGCTTTTATAACCTGGATTCGGAAACCAATCAATCTCTATCTCCTTAAATGATATTTCTTAGAGAAGATGAAACCAATTCAATTCGTCCGACGTGCCTGCGTGTTTCTCGAGACGCAGTGATGGGCAAGTGGTGATGGATCGATGTCATTTGGAGTGGCGCTTTCTCGGAAGAGTAACAATGTTCGCCATGAAAAACCTCTCGTGATTATTTTGGACTCTTGTGATTGATACAGTTGATGAAGAAAAAAATAGCTACCAGCCCAGACCCTGTCGGATGGATCCTCCACTCCCCTAACCCCTTATCCCCGGACCCCCTAACCCCTAACCCCCTCAAGTCCCCTCTCCCACTCAGCCGTGCATGGCCTTCCTCCTCGCCTTGCCGGGCCTATTCTTCGAGGGGCCCTTGAAGGCGCTCCTATTCCTCTTGACGCTGAAGCCGCTCAGGTCCGCCGAGCTGGCGGCGTCGCCCGACTTGCTGTACTTCTTCTTGCCGCCGAACCCGTACTTCTCGTCCTTCTTCGCGCGCTTGTGGTTACCGTTGCGGCCCGCGGCGGGGCCGCCCCTCCCGCCGGCGCCCTTGCCGGCCGACTTGGGGTTGCTCTTGCTGTGGGAGCGGAGCTCGTTGTCTATCGCCACGTCGAACATGTCGTCCGCCTCGTGGGTCTCGTCGTTGGTGGTGTCTTGGCGCT
This sequence comes from Cephalotrichum gorgonifer, assembly GCA_900312665.1. NCBI lineage: Eukaryota > Fungi > Ascomycota > Sordariomycetes > Microascales > Microascaceae > Cephalotrichum > Cephalotrichum gorgonifer. Next base: position 2,037,380 of record ONZQ02000002.1, read on the forward strand.
CTGGGATGGGGAGATGTACTGTTAGCTCAAACAGGTCCTCTTGTGGATGGATGTATGAAAACAAAGGTAGCAAGGGAGGTGGGAAAGGGGTGTGTGTAAAGAAAAGAGGGGGGGGGGATGGAACGTACTCCTCTTGAGGGCCTTAATCTGCTCCAGGGACGCCTTCTTCTCCTTCGCCCGCTCCTGGAGCTTGGCGTGCTGCACCTGCTTGCCGTACTTCTTCAGGTCGCGGAGCTTGCGGGCCTCGGCGGAGGCCTTCTTGGCCGTCGCCTCCTCGATGAGCTTCTGCTTGATCTTCTCGACGTGCTCGTCGCTCTTGACCATCTCCGCGAAGTACTACATCCCAAGCCCGAAGAGTCAGTAACACGTTGTTTTATATTGTTTCCAAATCAACCGAATGACTAGAGGGTAGAAAAGGGGGTCCGGGGGGGCGGCCGCTTTGCAGGCGAAGAGGGGGAAAGGGGGTGGTAGAGAGAGAGAGGGCAGCACTCACGTCGTTGGGCCTCGAGAACGGCACGTTCTCCTTGCGCAGGAGTTTCCGCGCCTTCAGGGCGGCGTTCCGGCTCTGGGTGTAGAACCGCAGCTCGCGGTTCAGGTCGTCCGACACGTCGGGGATCTCGTCGGCCGTCACGGTGTCCGAGACGAGGGACAGGTGGGTCGCGAAGGGCGCGGAGGTGTCGGTGGGGATCCGTATGCGGTTGAGGGCAGCGAGGAGCGCGGTGGTGTTGTTGATGGTGAGGCGGGTGTGGGGCATCAGGTCCTCCCTGTCCTCCTCCTCGAGATCTTCGAGGTCGGAGACGGGGATGTCGTCCTCTTCCTCTTCCTCCTCGTCCTCCTCTTCCTCTTCCTCCCCGTCCACGACCATCTTATCCTCGTCGGGTTTCGCGGCGTCGGCAGCGGCGGCGGCCTTAGCGGCCTTTGCGGCCTTCGCGGCGGCCTTCGGGTCGAACCTCGGCTTCTTTGGACGCTCTATCTTTTCCTCCATCTCCACCTCAGAGTCGGAAGTATCGCTGTCGTCGAGCGCCTCGAGATCGAGCGTGGGGGCGCCGCCCTCCTTCTCCTCCTCGTCCTCCCACTCGTCCTCGCCCGGAAGCTCCTGCTCGGCGGCCTTCTTCTTGAACTCCTTCGCCTTCTTCATCTGCTGCTTCCTCCTCAGGTTCTTCAACCTGCTCTTCTCCTTGAGCTTGTCGAAGTCCACGCCCTTCTCGTAGGCGAGTGCCAGCTTGAGCTTGCTTTTGGTGACCATTGTGTATTCGGTCTGCTCTGGGGAATCCTAGTCGGTGCTTTGTGGATTGCCGTTTTATTTTTATCTTGTTTTTTTTTATGCTGGGTGGTTGGTCCGGCCAGAGCGAGATGGGAAAATGGCAGTAAACTGAAAATTTCTGGGTGGGTTGGATTCTGCCGCCGTTTCGGTGGAGTCGGTGGGAGAATGTGGGGGACCGCTTGGGCGAGGGGCGTTTTGGCGGTAAGAGTGTGGCGCGTCATCGCATATGTGGCTGATTGCGTGTGGCTTGGAACATCCATCGGCCGTTGACACCGGCACGCCGTTGTGGAGACACCCCGTGCCGGGCCGGCCTGTCTCAAAGTTGACATCACCGAAACGAACGACATTGGGCTGCTTGTACATTCGCACGCAAGCGCAAGCCCAGGCAGTTTTATACGGCTGTTTATCCATTGCCTGATCAATACAAACATTAAGAATACATTTCCACCTGGCTTTGGTCGGCCTTGGTAAAAGGACTGCGTTGATGGGTTGACGCAGTCCTTTACCAAGAGGTACCTAAGGGGAAGAGAGACTGGGAGATTATAACGGCACATTTTACTTCACGTTCACATTGGCAGAGCAAGGTTGGTCCAACTATTCAATTTGGTAGGCAGGCATCCAAATACTACATTGGCTCCTCCGCCCCGATCTCCAATCTAGGAAGAGAGTGAATGACTCCGAGCCGAGAAATGGCATAGACACTTACGTCCCACATCTCTCTCGAAGCCCCATAAATTACAAAAAAAGAATAGCCGGGTACCCATTTCCTACACGCATGCATGCATGATACTGATGCCCAGGTCGAACTGAATGGGGGGCGGGAGTCAAAGTGGGAGAGAGAGGGGGGGATAGAGAGAAAAAGAAAGATTTGTTATTTTGCTCATGACGGTAGCCCTAAGGGGAGGCGTGGTTGGTTTTTCTTTCGGTGGCCCTAAGGGCGGTTGGTATATCTTTTGTTGAGCTTGACAAAGATGCCGAATGTTGGACCGTCTCGATGGATAAAAGGCGCAAAACTGGTAAAAACAAGAAAGCCCAGCTGGCGTTGGCTTGAGGGCTTGTGGGGGCGGAAGATGTTCCTCGTCGTCATCGAGGTCTCAAGGTTGACATCTCGCCGGAGCGCCGTTGGAAAGGCGCTTACATGATGGTGCAGCCGCCATGCTGGGGGTTCTGGGGCTTGGCCATGACGGTGCAACCGCCGTGCTGAGGGTTGGCAGGCTTAGCCATGATGGTGCAGCCGCCGTGCTGGGGGCTCTCCGGCTTGGACATGACGAGACAGCCGCCGTGCTCGGGGTTCTGGGGCTTGGAAGAGGCAGGCATGTTGATAGATGGTAGTTGATGATGGTGGTGATGTTTGTTTGTGAGTGGTGTTTGATAATCTTGAGGTTTGCTTTAAAGACAAGAGTGATGGTTGTCGATGGGGAGAGAGGAAATGTGGGAAGGAAGTGCGAGGGGGCTACCCTTTTTATGCTTGACGGAGAAGCTTCCATTGCCTCTCGGGTATTAACGTCCGCTCCAGTTCCTTCCTTCCTGCTCCTGTCTACGTCACTCTTGGTCCACTGGAACACAGAGCACTGGACCTTCCCTCTCGAACTGAGTAGAGTACGTACTGCTACTTGTGCAAATTCACTTGCTTTGGATTCACATGTTCTATGCCTCCTGCGAGATATCAAGAACTCGGAACCGACTCCAGTGAATGCCCCTTGCTTTGGCGCCAGGCTCTCGTATTGTCAGGTATCCAACCATACTTCATATTCACAACCGCGCTTTCACGCCCTCCCTCCCTCCCCCCCTCAGCGAGGCTTACTCTAGTAGTTTGTAATATTGTTCCTTAGTATTATTCTTCCCCAGACAATGCAGCCTGGAGTCTTGGTCCCCTGCCCCTAGTCCCATCCCTGCAGCTCTACAGACCTTCTCGAAGCCTGACTGTCCAATAAACTTGAACAGAAGGGTGGGAGGGAAAGGAAGACAAAAGGGGGACGGGAGGGAGACGGAATAAAGATGCTGTTCTCCCTGTATTTCACATAAGGGGACGAGGATACCTTCTTTCCTCAAAGGGGTAAGTGGGCCTCGGTGTGGTACGGTGTGGTGCGGGTGGCAGTCGTCGCTTGATATTGTTCTTGATATTGTTCCTGCCCCGCCAGCCGAAGGCGAGCCCATTCATTGACGGGGCGATATTACAGGGACAATCCCCCAATATCCTTTTAACTCAAGCCATCCTTGCTTGCTTTGTCTGATTTATGATCATCAGAGTTATAATTTGGAGACCAGGGACAAGGGTCTAACGTCCATGGGGCAATTCAAGGGAGAGGAAGAGGACCTGGTTTTGCCGCCTTTACATTGTACTCAGGGCGAACAATATCAATATTAGCCCCGAAGCACTGCGCTAAAGAAGAACGACGCTGTTTGTTAAATAAATCACCCTTGTGCGACATATTATGCCTCTCTTTCTTTCTCATAGTCATGTTGTTGGCTGGCCCGAATCCCGAGGGAGTTTAAGATTGCCCATCCTTATCCCTGCCTGTGATTGCTTCGCCCTTTGTTCTGATCGCGGAGATGGAACCAAGGACTCCAAGGATAGTCGTCTCGTTCCCTCTCGCAGGCTTTCTTACTTTCATATCTCGTCATTATCAAAGGCAGGTCTTGCTTGGCCTTCCTTGGGGGGGATCTATCCCCGCAGGCTTCGTACAGATGATCCATTGTGGCGGCTGCAATGACAGCGTCGCCCAGATTTCAGATACCTTCTGCATCCCCTCCCCGTCCCTATCTCCCGCCGGCTTGTTCTAATCTCCTCCTCGTCGTCCAGTCCCTGAAACTCTGCAAATCGTCCACATTGACGAGATCCACGCCCTCGTCCGACAGAGTCCTCCACATCCGGTCCCGGACGTTGAGCGCCCAGGCCGGCGACCCCCAATACCTCGCCTTCAGCCCTCTCGAGTGCGCCTCCGCGACCGCCCGCCGCAGCTTCGCCAGCTGGTCGCCCGACAGGTGGCCTGACGGCGCGAAGCCGAGGTGCTTCCTGAAGGACACGCTGGCGTAGTACGAGTTGGTAGCGTCGTACGGGGAGCCCTCCAGGTCGTCGAGCGGCGCGTCGAAGAAGGCGTCGCGGTACGTGGAGTTCGCCGCCAGGGTCGAGAAGTCCGAGGTGCCGCTCCCCACCACGGTGACGGGCCGGCGGTGGACGTGGCCGTCCTCCCCGACGTGCGTGAGCCACCCGCGGTCTCGCAGAGCCTGCAGCTGGTCCAGGACCACGGGCCATGTGTCGTGGCTTTCGCTCTTGAGGTCGATCATCAGGACCACGGTCTGGTCCGGGTCGCTCTCGTACACGCCGAGGGTGGACCAGCCCTGGGCGGGAGAGAACGCGTTCCTCTGCTCCAGGAGCTCGACGAGCGGGTCGACGTAGAGACGGGTGAAGGTCACGCCCCGCTTCAGGTCGGACTCCTCGTGGGCGATCCAGAGGTCGTCTTCCACGAGCCAGACGTCGGCCTCGATGCCGATGCATCCCGTCTTGAGCGCGGAGAAGAGCGGCTCCTTGCGCCAGTAGTCGTTGTGCGAGTGGCAGGGTATCGGATCCGGCCTCGCGGTGTACGGCGAGTCCCTGTAAAGCAGTCTCGCCAACACAGTGGGGATGCCCAAGAACAGCAGCAGCATACTTCACACGCGACGGGTAGGTAAGCCTTTTGCTCGTGGACAAACGAGGCGTAGTGTTAGGAGACGGTGATGTTAGTGCCCACTTACGTGACAGTTGTTAGTAGCACTCCGCACAGGACAGCCTCGCGGCCGACTCGAACGCCCTTTACGATGAGAGCGTCGTCGCCATCATGAGTACTGGTGGCTCGGCGATTCGTTGTCGAGGCACTTTGTCGGGCACCCTTCTCATATCTGGCGCTGTCGGATGTGGAAGGCCGTAAGAGGGGCTGGGCATGTTCTATATCTCCTGTCTGAGCATGCATATCATTGCAGATGGTAGACTCTGACGAACTTCTCCGGGACGAGGTGCTAGCGGACTCCATGATGATAGAGCCCTCACCGGGGTGGTATCACAAAAAAGGGAGCTGGCCGGGGTCCCTTTATATAAGAGCGTGTAAGTTACGCCGTACAGGAGTAACAAAATGGAAGAATAAATGTGGGAAATAGAGTGCTACCGGAGGGAAGATAGTTCCCCGGAGAAATACGTCTTAGCCATGGTAGATGAAGTGAGAAGGGGAGAGGATGGCCGGGTGGGACCAGGATCAGAGAAACTTATACCAGTATTGGCAGAGCACCGTCTCGCGTCTCGCGGGTCTCGGCTCTGTCCCTGTGCCTGGGCTCTAGTTCTCTCTGGCCTCTCTCTCTTCCGGGATGGGACAGACTGACTATACTTGGCTCGTGCGAATCTGTGCGGGTCTGACGATCTCCCACGGGGGTAAGCTTTGATACGCACCTGACTAGTCTCTCACAAGGTTTTCATCAATTTTGACAAGCGCACCTTCAGGTCCTGCGGGCCCTTGAATACCAATACATCCTTGAGGCGCTCGCACGTGGGGGTCTGGACGTGCCGTGGATGGGGTGGGCCGCGGAGCTGGTCGGACTTGTGGCGACTGTGTGTGGGTGTGGGCGTGTGGTGCGGATGTGGTGTGGAGGTGACAGACGGCAACACCTGGGCACAGAAGTCATAGCAAATGCTTGCTCGTGTGACTTGTCTACAAGTACATCAGGGTCCAAGGGTCGAGGGGTCTTGGTGGCTGGTGCGTGACTCGGCGCTTGCTTAGGATAGCGGATTATTAGGTAAGGTGCCGCCCGCTCACCTCCAATGTACGTGTACAAGCATCATGATCCGCTCGTGGCACCTTCGCCTCGTTGTCCCCACCTAAGCCAGCGCGGGTAATAGCTACGATACAAGCAATAAATACAAGGAAGATTCATTTGTACTTGTACCCGTCCAGCTGGAGACACCCGCTAAATGACACTACGTCTCGTTCCGTAATTGGATTGCGTTCTTGCACCATTAATTTGGATGGGTCCAGATCCATGCGTTCCCGCTCTTCCGCCATTGAAAAGACACACGCGACATCCCTGCTTGAGACAGCCCAAATGCAGCCTCACCGTACTACTTGTACTACAAGCACTCGTACTCACCCCCTGTCTCTCAGCCTCTCCGTCCGGATTGTTGGCCTTGTCCGACCTCGCCCGAAATGTTGCAGAGCACGACACTGAGTCAGAGTCCGGGAGGAACCCATCCATATTACAAGTACATGTATTATCGCCAGCTCGTTGTACCGTACCCGTAGTACTCGTAACTGTACTCATACAAGTAGCGTCCTTTCCCGGTCCACCACGTCACAGGTCAGATAGCCAAACCAACGAGCGACGAGTCATTGGAAAACCACCTCGCACCTCCTGCAAGAACAGAACCCCGCCAAACGCCGACCTCGCAACTTGTTTCTGCAACCACAGCCATGTGCCGCTTTCTCGTATGTCCTACGCTCCTATGCCCCTATACCACTCCACGACTGAGGATGTGGCGAGCGATGGAAACATGCTTGGACTAACAAATCATCCAACCGTCTAGGTTTACAAGGGAAGCGACGAAATACTCCTCTCCAAGCTCATTCTCGACCCGAGCCACTCCATCCTGAAGCAGTCCTTCGATTCTCGTCTTCGTCTGGTGTGTAACCCTTTTCGCCTCCCGTCACCCTCCTCTCTTTTCGATCACTTTCGTCGATGTCGTGACCCAACAACACCCCTCGTCTCGTCTCGCCCCCTCCGTTCCCCGCGCTCTCTAACAATCGAACCAGGACACCAGGAGAGGCCAAAACAACGCCGATGGCTTCGGAATAGGCTTCTACACCGACCCAAAGCTCGGCTCGGCACCCTGCCTCTTCACCTCGACCGTCCCCGCCTGGAACTGCACCAACCTCCAGCGCATCGCCTCCAAGACGGCCTCCCGACTCATCTACGCCCACGTGCGCGCCACCACCGAAGGATCGCTCAGCGAGGACAACTGCCACCCCTTCTCCCATGGCAGTCTCATGTGGATGCACAACGGCGGGCTCGGCGGCTGGAAGTACATCAAGCGCCGCCTCAGCGAGAGGCTCGACGACAAGTGGTACCTGGGCGTCGGCGGCGGCACCGACAGCGAGTGGGCCTTCGCCCTGTTCCTCGACACCCTCCAGCGCATGGGCCACGACCCGAGCTCGATACCCGAACAGGGGTTCGGACCCACCGTGCTGAGGAAGGCGATGCTCAAGACCATCGCGCTGATCAACGAGTTCATCGACGACATCCCCAAGAGCGTCATCGAGAGCGAGAATGTCGACACGAGGAGCCTGCTCAACTTTGCCATCACGGACGGGCACAGCGTCATCTGCACGCGATACGTGAGCAGCTTCACCGACGAGGCCGCAAGCCTGTACTACTCCTCCGGGACCCAGTGGCAGGAGAGGCCCAGCACGGCCGCCGCGGGGACCCGGGACTTCCACATGGAGCGCCGGGACAAGGGGGCCGATATCGTTCTCGTTGCCAGCGAGCCCCTGACGTTTGAGAGAGGTACGTCCACCTAATATATTCCTACGTGTCCTTGGGCAACGGAGCCGGACGGTACTAACGAATGAATGCAGAAAACTGGGTCAACGTGCCGACGAACTCGATCCTCACCATCCACAAGCAGACCGTCATGGTCCACCCCATCATCGACAAATACTACAGCCCCAACCCGAACCACTTCCGGTCGAGCGCCTACGTCCAGGCCAAGGGCCTCACCTCCAACGAGAAGGCGCCCGTCCAGCCGTCCATCCTACCGGACCTGGAGGGCACTCACGGCAAGAAGTCCAGGGGTGTGGCGCTCCCCCTGGGCGCGAGGGTATACGGGTCGCCGCCCGAGCGGCTGGGCTCCTCGCCGCTGTCAACCGGCGGGAGGAACACGAGCGGCTGGCTGGCGGACCACGGCTCGGATGAGTCGAGCGATACCCAGGGTTCCGAGTCGGACGAGCCGGAGAGGGGGGAGCCCGGGCGGAACAGGGCGAAGGTGGCACAGTACTTTCCCGAGCTCACGCATAACCCGAGGTGAACGGGGGGGGGAAGAAAGGTGGTTACTAGGCGGCTCTTGCTTTTGCCAAGTGTAAAAATGAACTCGGCGGTTCCCAACAGATTTGGGGGATCCAGGCCAGTGGGAAGATGGCGCATGTTTACGCACCCTGCTTGTGGTGTCACGGGAAAATTGTATCTGCTTTGATGGTTACTTATAGCGGGCGTTGATAGAGAGTCGGGAAATGATATTTGACGTATGATATCCATAAGAAGCCTGTACCGGTGTGTGTGTGTGAACACGGGATATATTCTCCAGGGGTGATATAGATTGCTGAGAAGGTACATGGTCTTTTACATCCTCCTACGTGCAGATTATGCGGTGCGCGAGGGCGATATGGGCAGCTACCAAGTTAAATGGTCTTCAGGTCTGCCTGTATATAGACACTATGCGGGTATATGGACATCATGAGGACATGCAACGCGTACGGGCCAAAGCACGCTCTAAGTCCTAGTCCTCCCTCCTCCCCAGAAGGCCCTCCTCCTCGCCCGTCTTCCTACTACTGCTCCCTCTGTAGAGCACGTAGTGCTGCCATATGAAGATGGAGTCGTAGACCATGGACACGTTCCCCAGGGCGAGCTTGACGGGGTTGCCCGTGAGGCCGGACCAGTCGCGCTGGAGGTACGAGTCGGCGCACTGCTGCGCGACGGAGAGCACGCCGCCCGTGACGTCGAGAAGGATCTGCCATATGGACCAGCCCCTCGTGGACTTGTTCCTGTAGTTCGCGACGACCTGCGGGGTGAACTTTACGAGGGTGACGACGAGCTTGACGTAGGAGACGGCGTAGACGACGTCGAGGGCGCACCAGTCCGCGGCCCCGCCCGGGCCCGAGCCGCCCCCGGCGAAGGAGACGCGGAGGGCGACGAGGGCGACGGCGAGGACGGAGCCGAGGGCTATGCCGAGGATGGCGCGGGAGGGGCGGGTGGACGAGACGTGGAAGCCCCAGACGGAGGGGACGTACTGCGTCACGGTCACGAGGGAGAGGAGGAGGGCGTGCGCGGCGAAGGCGATGTCGTTGGGCTGGACGGTGGGGGTGAGGCCGTTGTTGCGGTGGGCGTACTGGGCGCGGATGAGGGGGGAGAAGTAGAAGGCGCAGTTGGAGATCAGGTATGCTAGGAAGCCTGTTTTTGGGTTAATATAAAAAGAACTTGTGGTTCCGTTCTTTCGTCGCCTCTACGGGGTTACACGAGCGGAGAGACATTGGGGGAGTGATTGGGCGATGAAGCATGGCGGGACGGACTCCTTACCTAGACTATTGAGAAAGGGAAAGTCAATCGTCGTGCCCGAGGTCGACTTGCGGCCGTAGTTGAGCAGCGGCTGGGGGTAGAACGAGAGAGACCAGGCGGCCGTGTAGACCCAGCCCGAGAGGGCCGAGAACAGCCTCAGCACGCCGTCACTCATCGTCGCGTCTGCTGTCTGGTCTTGCGCGCGTGTGTACTTGTACGGAGTGAATATATCGGTTCGTTGTCGCCGGGAGGGCCGTGGGGGGGAAACAAAAAGATAGGGTATCGTAGGTTAGAATAGGAAGTATTAATTAGCTGATCACGAGCATGAAGAGAGAGCGTAAAGTAACGAGAAGAGTAAAAGCTGATGGTGACGACTCAAAACCCTCCTTCACCCCCGCGTGGCTGGCTCCTTTCCTGTGATGGCGCAAGAGCGATGGTGTAATACGCCGTAATTGCTTTGCCTGCCTCGTGCGAGTACTTTGTACGAGCACAGTTTCTCGTATTATTAGTAAACTACGTACTTGTATTAGAGAATCGCGAGCGCCCCCATTTCCGACTAGTACGTAGTTACTTGTCAGACAGAAAGCACCCCGCGCTAGACCCGATGAATGACGTTGGCATTTTCCAATCGCGCAAAATCCCTATTAACTAATAGCTCTCGCGTTCTTGTCTGGATTACCTTGTGGGGGTGGACGGGGTCTGACTGCTGCCCGCGCGGGTAAGCTTTTTCTTGTTCTGGAACCTGGGGACTCTGGACCCTGGGGACCCTCGACCGGACCCCCGGACCCTGGACCCTGGACCCTGTATGGTTTTTATTGCGAGCGTTAGGTGATATATTTGGGGGTGCTGCATGGTCAGACTTTTAGCTTTCGGGCCGCCGCGGGGAAACAACACGGACAGGGTTTGCATGAGTGTGTCTGAAATACTTTCTTTCGCTTGCACTTAGCTTAGAAGACCCAATTCGGACAGTCCACGGAGGGCACGACCTCGTCCCATTTACACTCCCATTCTCTACGGGTATAAGTGCACACGTACATCAGCCAGCATGGAACCCCAGAGCCAAACACCACGGTCTTTATCCCAGTTGACATGGCCAAAGCCCACATCATCACGGTGGCCCCAGATACTAATATATACCAGAAGTGCATCTAACCCAGTTCTCTAGGTTCTATTCAACCATGTCTATCTACCTCTGGCCCTCCGACCTCCCTGCCGCTCAGGTCCATCCAACGCATCATCTTTTTTAGACATCTATATCTGCATGGAAGAAAATGCTCGACTCTGCTAAACAAACCCAACCCGGTCTTAGAAAAAGGCCAAAAAAACACAAAATATCACCCAAACACCGAAAAGAAAAAAAAAACATCAGAAGGCTACTGCATGTAAAACGCAAAGAAACATGGTGTAAGAGAACGAGAACGCACAGAGAAAAACAAGACAAAAAAGGTGCAAAATGCTATACCACCCACCGCGCTTCTTCTCTCAACTCCCTTCCTGTACAAGTCTCATGCCGTGCAATGACTGAAGAGACCGGGGAGGGGAAATGCGCAACCGCAGATTAGGCAACTATCGCGTGTCTATAGACAGTCCGCGTTGTTGATGCGATAAAATGAATATGCCGAAAATCCGCATGCGAAGATGAAGGTGAACAAAAAAAAAAGAACAAAAAAAACTCAAGGCCGGTTGACGATGGCACCCCGGGGTAACGTTGAGGACAACCATTGATGGGTGGGATGGGATATCCGGCTCGAAAGACCGACCCGTGCGCCCGCAGCAGAAGCCGCGGGAGAGTGAGATCCACCCAATTTGAGAGGAGCTCCAGAGAAATCCGACGGAAATGCCGCAAAATGTACCGTCAAAAAGCGAGCGTAGGAGCGCAGTGGAGACATCCGAAATTCCTCGCACGTAAATCCGACATCGCCGACCCGTCCACCTGCCCGTGCCGAAGGGGCCCCACAGAAAAGCCGAGCGGGCCACCGGATGGGTGAGGCCTAAAAACCACTCCAACTCCCATCTCATCCCTTAAAAAACGGGGAAAGGACAAGAAAACGGGACGGAGAGTCTAATAAGACCCGCCGCCACCACCCATCGACTTGGGCAGCGACTTCCACGACGCCTGGTTGGGGAACTTGAACTTGCCGAAATCCTCGTCAAGGTCGAGGATGATCTTCAGCGCGTTCCTGCTCCGGCCGAACGGAGTCGGGTCGTACTTCTCCTTCAGCGTCGCCACCGCACCGGTGATGCCCTGCACCTCCTTCGCCGACCCGGGCATGGGCAGGAGGTTCTGGAGCACCTCGTATGCCGCGAGCGTGAACCCGAATTGAGGCGACGACCGCATGATACGCGCCGGGCCGCCCTTGAAGAAGGCCTTGAAGCCCTCCTCCTTGAGGATCGTCTGCGCGCAGTGCCGGACGCCGTTATATGAGCTCTCGCCCTTCCTCGCCTCGACCTGGAGTCGCGTCTTTATCACGTCGCACGGAGTCGTGAGGTAAGCAGCCGGCATACCCGCAATGGCACCGGCCGTCAGGAGCTGGAGCACGCTGAGCTTGTTGGCGGGGGACTCGTTGAAGAGGTCCTTCTTCAGATGGTTGTACGCCGGGAAGTAGATGGCCGAGAAAGGTACGTCGCGGAGGAGGCAGGCCGCTGCGCCCTTGTAAAGGCCCTTGAGACCGAGGTTCTTGACAATCCACATCGCAGACCGCTTCGGCGGTCCATCCACCCCCTTTGCCATCTCTCCTTGGATCTGGAGGCGAATCTTGACAATCTCGAGAGGGTTGGTGAAGACCTAGGCGTTTTGTTATCAGCATGAAGTTCTTCTTCTGTTTGACAGGGCACCAAAACAGGACTAGCTAGGATGGGCGGGCCAGAACGTCGAATGCTCAGCGAATAGAAGGGAGAGAAAGGGAAACTGGAAAGAGGGTAGGGAGAAGGGGGAGGGATCATGGGCCCTGACAACGTCACCAGACACAATAACTTACCACTTGACAGGCACCGGCGGATCCACCAGCAATCACCTCGTGCATCCACCAGATGTTCCCATCCTTGCCGGTGAAGTATTTCCGGACCAAGTCGTTCACCGTCAGCTTGATGGCCTTCTCGGGCGCCACACCAACGAGCTGGGGCAGGACTCCCGAGTAAAGGCCGAGGAAGCCCTCGTTGCGGACCACCTTCTGGAAGCAGTCGACCGAGTTCTTATACATTCGCATCCCAGGGCTCGCGTCACGCTGGTTCTGCATCCGCGTCTTCACAAGGTCGATGGGGTAGACCATGAAGGCGCCGAAAGCACCGGCCAAACTCCCAAGCGCGAAGCTGTATCCCGACGCGAGGATGGAATGGAGGACCGAGCTCTTCTTGGGCTCATCGGCCTGGTGAGCGCTGGCCGCGTGTTGGGGGGTCCTCCAGGACGGGTGGAGGACCTTGGCGAAGTTCTCGAGACTGAGTCTCCCGGAGGGCTCGTCGAGACTCGCAAAGTGGAAGAGGATGTCGGCCTCCATGGGGGTGAAGAGGGAGAAGCGGGTGACCTTGGCGGCCTGGTTGAGGAAGTCGGCGCGGGTGATCTTGCCGTCGGTGCTCTTGACGCAAGCCTGACGGACAATGAGCTCGACGAGGTCGATCTCCTTGATCATGTTCTGGAAGGCTCGCACGTTCGCGTACGAGACCTTGCTGCTCTTGGTGATGTTGCAGAGGGTGCTCAGGTTATCGATGAGGTGGTCGGACAGCTTGTGCTTGGCCGTCTCGAGGATGATGCGCTCGAAGTCCTGGGGCTCGATGAAGCCGTCGCCGTCGGCGTCGAACAGCTGGAAGGCCTGTCGGATCCTCTCGCCCTGCAGGCCGCGCAGCATCTGGCAGAACTGGTCATAGTCCAGCTCCTGGCGCGTCTTCTTGGCGCCGGTGTACAGCTTCGCCCACTCGCAGTTCCAGTCGAAGGGGATGCTGTCGGGCCCCTTGTTCATCTGGTAAAGCTTCTTAAAGTCGGAGTAGTTGACGGATCCGGTCCGGTTGATGTCGAACAGGCGGAAGGCGATCTCGTACTCGGCATCGGGCTTGAGGAGGAGGTTCTCAAACGCGAGCCAGTCGCGAACGTTCACCTTTCCCGTGTTACTCCGGTCGGCGACGTGGAACAGGATGCTGTACTGTTCCCGCTTTACTTTGTGCTACGCGAAAGAACTTGTCAGACACATGAGGAAGGGGAGGGAGGAAGACGGGCTTCTCTAGGTTTCGGTGGAGCCGCGAACCTCCCAGAGAGAAGAGAGGCAGGAGGCGGGCAAAATCCGACTGGGGGAAGTCATACATAGTCCTCGTCAGTTGGCGCGATGGCATTGATGAACTGGTCGGGACCGAGATAGGCCTCGCCGGTCTCGGAGTCTCGGATCGCATTGGAGTTGAAGCGCGCCTTGGACCCAGCGGAGAGACCGCTGAGGTCTTCGGCCACAACCGGAGGGCCGTCGGTCTTGGTGGTTGAAGTCATCGGGACTGCTCAAAGGGATTAACTGAATCGCACAAGGATTAGTCAATTGGTCGGATGGAGAGGGTGCCCGGAAGCTGTGTTTTTTTTGGCGGCACGGGGCGGGAGCGGTGAATCAGTGAACCAGGGAAAATTACAAATGCTCGTCGGGCGCAAAGGAAATGAACTATGTTCAAGTGGTGAATGGCATACAAATACAGGCAAAACAGGTAACAGGTAACAGGTAGGTATGGAAAGGAGGCAGATGATGGGAGAGGGTCCCTGTGGAGACACCAGGAGAGCTCGGAAGTGAAGGAAGGGTGAGGGGAGTCAGAGGTACGAGCAGAGGGACAGTTTGTTCGCAAGCTTGCAGGGGGGACAGGTACAACTCACAGGAAGGTACAGAGGGTGATAACGGTACCAAAAGAATGGTGATGGGGAAAAAAGAATGTCAAAGGAGGGATGGAGAAAACAAGGCTGAAGGGGGACGGGCTCTGTTTCGTTATTTCGTAGCTGGAGTTTTGTTCGGCACAGGAGGGATTTCGATATCGGATGGGTTTGGCAGGGAAAGGTGTCACTCGCGGCAGTCCCGAAAAAGAAGGAGTCAGTCAGCGGAGCGAGATTTTTTTTCACCCCTTCCCCAAGCCTCCTTCCTCCCCCCCAATCGCTGCTTCCTTGGCGCGCGTGCCACCCCCCGTACCTAGTCATACTTTCCTCCCCTACCCCAAGGGGGACCAAATGTACCTCAACTTAGCGCAAGGTCCCAGACAAAAAAAAAGCTCAGCTACCCCTGTTCCGGCGCGATAAATTTAGGCGGTGAGGGAAGAATTTCCTCTTTGGGTACGCGGCTTAGCCTTAGATTCCCCGGCGCGCCTCTCAAAGCCGTTCTCGGAGTCGGGTGTGTCTCATACGGAGTACTTGTACTCCATACTTTTCGAGGAAGCTTGGAGCGCGCGCGGTGGGGGTGGGGGTGGGTGAAGAGTGGGGGAGTTGAGCACCTGCCAGGCGGTGTCCCATGCCTGAGCGACTAAAAAGTAACCAAGTACGAGTATCACCGTGCTAAGTAGGTAATGAAAGCGCCTTCGTACTCATACAAGTACTCGCAACATGGGATGGGGTTACATCTACTACAAGGTGGAGGTCACCAGTGCCGCCCCAGTCAGCGAAAAGGGCGCCATGGTGGTGGCGCGTGGGGTGGATCTTGACTTTTCCCTCCCTTTTCCTGTCGCGATCCACGCTAGGCGCACTCGGTACTCGGTGGAAGGTTCGGGAGAATGTACAGGTACTTGTAGTCGTACTTGCGAGTGCTGGAAAGCGGATTACTATTACTCGTACCAATTACCACCCAGAACCCAAACTCCCGAAGTCGATATTACTGAGCGGTGGCGGAGGAAGGTTTCCACAGATTTCGCCACTATTGTCGGCTTCTCCATCTGGACCTGTTGATCCTGCCATTGGGTTTCCCGCCGCGGGCGCCTCTCGTACCCCGTAACAAGCTGGCGCAATGACCAAGCCTAAAACGAAACATTGGATAGCGGAACAAATTGGGATGAAGTTAGTTGACGTCGTAGTTGTATTCATCCACCTCCAATACTCCGTACGAATGAGACAAATACGTACCCCTCTGGGCAGATTGATTATTTCGAGTACAAGCTGTTACGGGTAGATGTGCCTGGGTAAAATGCAAAGCAGTGGAGATGCCGGGATGCTCCTGCTCCCCGTCCTGCAGGACATTACCCGGGAACAAACGCTTCAGGTCACGGGGGACCCAGTCAGAGGCCGGCGCCCAGTCAGTTCTCCCGATTTCCCTTAGTAATAAGCGAAGTCTAGGAATGAAACCCATCCTAAGAATTCCAACAATAGCCGCATCGTACCCCCACGCGACATTTCACCTCAAGCAAGAGACGAGGGAGTTTTCTATCGACGAGGTAATACGCACCGCACCAGTAAACTTCCCTATTAGTAAATACGGGGAAAATGTCATAGCCGCTCGAGCTCAAAGCTACTAGAGGATCGAACCCTGCCTGCCCACTTAAATATCTTAGTGTGGATTTTACCACCCATGTTATGGGCTCCATATTGCCTGCTCGTACTTGTACTCATAGCATAGAGCGCATTTGGGTACCTGGGGAAGGAAGGACTTGACGCGTCCTCGTGTAGGTAGGCCCTAGTTGTCGGTCCGGCTAATATAGACTACGAGTACGAGCAGAAGGGATTAAACGAAACTGACGTTTTACATGTACTTGTACGCATATGTCGTGCAAAACACCAGTACGGAAGAGCCACATTGAACAATAGTAAGTTGGTGACAATTCCTGTAAAACTCCCCTATTTTAAACCCGCACGCCATGCGCCTCCCCCCTCGCCCTGTCCATGCCCATGTGCGAAGTAGAAACGAATTCTACTCTGAACCCTGAATAACAAAAATAATAAAATAACGCGTTGTTCCCGTCGCCTCCGCGCCCCTTCCCTTCTCTCCCATCCAGACCAACCAAGTTGTGTTGAGAGAAAAAATAACATAAAAAAAAACCTCCGATAACAAAAAATATGTAATCAAGCCTGCCGCAACATGTTTTGGCCCGATTGGGTACATAAGAAATAATCTGATAAACAAAGTGTCATCCCTCCGTTTTCTCCTTTCTCCCCAAGAGGAATGTGCATGTCGAGAGGGTGAATCGGTTATGATTAGAGAGGACTGGAGAGAGAGAGAAGAGAGAAGGGACGGGTATGAAGAGAAGAAGAAGAAAAGGAAAGGGGAACGACATGGTGGACGGAAAGTAGCCAGAACAGAATAAATATCTGCAATGTGGGTTTCTCCTCCAGAACAGACATAAGCATGTCTCTCGCCGATTTTTGGTTTGCCCATACCCCCCTGGCTTCGACTTGTCCACCAGGCAGTGCTCTTTTCCGTGAGCCGTAGCTAGTATGCCGAGTCCGTGGTCCAGAATGTTGCTAGGAAGATGTCGAGAAGGGAGTATGTAGGCACAAAACAGTAGTGAGAAGAAAAGAGGCAGAAGACATTGCTAGGGTAGGACGAGCCGAACCATCGCAGATGCAGGTGGGTGCCAACAGGCATAATCGATCAAAGAACAAGTCATGTGTCTCGTAAACATCATTAGAAAAGTCGTACACCCCGTCGCAAAGCAGCGTTGCTGTCGGCATAGCACGGGGGTGGGTAGTATGCCATGGCGGCTGTGGGTCGAGGAACCTACTCCTCGACGGCAACAGAGCTGTCGATGTTACCGTAAGTCGTGTCGGGGCCGGTCTCGCTGGTACCGTCGTGCTGGGCCGCAGCAAAAGGCGCAACGACGGTAGGTTGGTGGGTCGGGAGGGTGAAGCCACTCTGAATCTCCTCTTGCACAAACTCAGAGCAGTACTTGAATCTCTTATCACCGTACTTCTCAAAGATGGCAGCGTGATGCTGAAGGGGCACTTGGCAACAGTCGAGAATCATGCCGACGAGCTGCTTGAGCTGGCTCCATGTGTAGCCGGAGTAGTGGACGTGGGCGGGAGACTGCAGAGAAGAAAGACAGCTGTTAGCATGTGGAACTCGTTCAAGGTTCAACTGACAAAGAAGGCATCCAGGAAAAAAGAACATACCCAGTTTCCCCTTCGCAGCAGGAGGCGGGAAAGGCAATGAGCGCCAGCTGCGATGAAGCTCGCAGGGCTGCCAACAAATCGTTCGTCCATGATAGTCACCTCGATCAGGTACTTCGCAAGGGTGCGCGTCTCATAATCATAGTCATCCGCCTTGCTGATACGCCTCAGGAAGCTCATGGGGCCCGGCCATCCCAGCTCCCATCGCAGCATAGTAAGCATGAAGCGCTCAGCTTTCATGACTTCTTCAATGGTGTAGCCCTTATCGACCATGTAGACAATCTCCTCCAGAGAGGGACAGTTGATCTCTTCATACTTGGCAGCCAGGAGAATTGCCGTGGCACCAACAAGCTGGAGCTTGCCAAGCGATACAACCTTGCATGAAAGGAATCGATCAATATAGTTAACCGCAAGGAACAGCGTCTCGGGAAGGAGGCTGAAACGGTGGTGGACCTGGACAAGCCAGTCCATGAGCACCGATCGCATGGACCACTGGATCTCAGTTTGGATGTCCATGTAGTGGGCGTTAGGAAGGAGCTTGTTCTGTAGTAAAAAGCATGTTAGCAATCTTGTTGCTCGACGGCACTGGGTCCCATCTGCGACGACGGTGGGGGTGGAGGGGGATTTGCCAGGCCTTATCGACACATACCTCAAGCTCGCGCATGTACTGGAAGATGTCCTCGCTGTACTCGGCGGCCATGCTAAGATCCCAAGCATCCTCGACGATATCTGCCTGTAGGCGAGTTGCTTCGACGTAGGCCTTGGCGGCCTCGAGTTCTCGGAGGGTTTTGATGGTGACTTTGGGGTACGGCAGCGTCGTGACGCCACCAGTGGTAAGGTCTCCTTTGGATCGGAAGGAGTGGGCCGTGGTGTAGCCCTGGTCGTCATAGACCTCCTCCTCCTCCTCCTCTTCCCAGTACTCTTCCGGCTCCGACATTATAGTAGCCGACGTAGTCGCAAATTGTCCGTCTTCCTGGTACTGATCGATGGCATCGACCGTGGCAGCTGGAAGCAAGTCGGCCGTAGCAGTGGCGGCAGGAAGAACTACAACCTCCTCCTGGTACGAGTCTACCTCGGGGTGCGAGACTTGTTCGATGTCCTTCTCGATATCGACAATGTGCTCGACCGCGTCTTCATACACGGCTTCGACGAGATCCGCCAAGGGTTCAATGGCCTCTCTCGGGCGCTCAGATGAAGCATCAAGTAGCCTGCTCTGAGTCCTTCGCAGAACAGGTGCTTTGGCCTTCAGCTGGGGTTGGCTCTTATACTGGCGAAGCGCATGCAGGGTAGCCGTCGAAGCAACCGGCTTCGCGTCCTTGATTCCTTGCGTTTCGACCGCATCCTGGGACTGCGAGTTGTCGTTGTAGACCATCCCAGTATTCTTCTTGAATCCGACAGTTGGTACCACCTCTGCTTGCTTGATATCGCTTCGGACCGAAGGTTTCTGGGTCAAAGGCGCAGCCTTGGCATGGCTGTCAGCGGTCGTCAGGGCCTTCAAGGGCCTCTGAGCTGGACGGCGGAAGGCATCCTTCCCAGCAGCAGCGTCGATGAAAGTGTTGGTAATGTTTTCGTTTTGGGGAGCGTTCTTGGTGTACGCCTGGGGCGCGTTCTTGATGTACATCTGGGAGCCGGCCATTTGGTTTGTCGCAGTATTGCTCACGTCAGCGAAGACGGTACGCTTCGCGGCGGCATTGAGGCCACCCATGATGGTCGCGGTGCCGATGGACTTGTCGCGACAATGTCCTGCTAGGGCCACAGTAGGAGGCATATTCTCGTCCCTGAGGGGTTGGAGGCCGCGAGGGCGTTGAGGCTAAAAGTAGGGAGAAGGGCGTTAGTAACGAGAATGCTCCGCGGTGACCGGAAACACGACGTGGGAACGAGAAGGGGTGGGGGTTTCTAGTCGAAATATTTGGAGGGATGACCGCACAATGGATGTAGAGAATAGAAGATATGTGCGTGATGGAGAATGGACAAGAGGAGGAACGCGAGTAGAATGGAATGCAAGGGTGGAGGCAAGATACATGGCGCTGGTACAAAGATAGAAGTACACTTACCCTGGCGTCCATAGTGATGGTCAATAATTCTCTGCGGCGGTCGATGGGAAGGGAATTGGAGCGATGTCGCCGCAGCCCATTCAAGTCGAGGTAGTCGACACGAGTACGGGAGCAGTCGCGTCTAAAAGGGCAAGGTTGATGACTGGTTCCAAAAAAAGGAATATAGCGTTAAGGGTTGATGCTCTGTCACCTCGGAAGGTCTAGAACTTTCTGCTCGCGATTCCGATGGTACTCCTGGAGATATTTGGTGATAACGTTCGCGTTTTCGTTCGCAAGAGGTTTGGGAGTGGCCAGAGATGCTATCTTTGTGGATGAAGATGATGCCTGGGCAAGGAAGGATGCTAGGTTCCCGGGGACGCGGAACCGTAAGTGTATCTCGAGATGAGGTTGCTGGGTCGTTTGGGGCAGATCTTGGATTAGGACGAGTGTTCGCGTTTCGATATCGCGATGGAGATGGAGTCGCGGTTGATCACCTTGGCGTGGATTCTCAGGTCTCAGCTGTACATGAAGTGTAATGAAGGTCGCAACTTCCCTGTTGATCTCGCGCAATGGGGATCCAGGGTAGGTGGAGGAGGAAAGTATGTGTTGGAGAAAAGTGAAGGGAAGGGAAGGTGAATTGGAGGGAGAGGACAGAGATGGGGGCGCCTCGAAAGGATTAGGGAATCTCCGGTATCCTCTGGTGGATGAATCGTTGCCCTGGTGGAATGGTCACCCTACCGAGAGAAAGGAGTTTGTTGTCGTTCGCGGAAATTGAATGCATTACAGACCCTGGATGTGGAAGTTGAGGCATAGACTTTGTTTATTTGTGCTGGGGGTAGCACAACGTTCCGGCATAACAGGGACCAATGGCGCATGCATATGCATAAGGGGACTCTGAGCATAAGTGGTATCTAGGCTAGTAAAATATGGGCTACGGTACTTGTCATAGGCCATGTTATCAAACGCAGCCTGTGATTGGCCCAATTGGCCGAATAAAAAGTGGATCAGGTTCCGGTCCCACCGGCGCGACCTGTCGCCATGGCGATGGGAATTCTCCGGGAAATCTCCACAGACAGGCATGACATCAGCCATTCCGCCATCCCAGCCACACCCTTGCCCCGATCTGGCGCGACATCTGGCGCATGAATTTGCCCCAATTTTCCGTCGCGTCTCCCCAAATCTTCGAAATATAGATATTCCAGCTGGAATCTATCACAACGACCTTAAATTCCAGATATAATTTATTTAAAGGATAGTATAACACTTATACCATCACTCTGTAAATTTTAACATTGATTATATCTTATGTGATTGCTTGAATGGGGAAATTGAAGCGCTCTGCGCATCATCAGGTTTCCGCGTCGAGCGGCTTGGAGCGAAAACACGACCTCTACGCCAGTGCACGTGACCTACCATTTACCCCAAAATGGAACACCGTTTCACCAAGTCAGAGACGGTGGGGTTTGCTGACGTCGTCGCTCTTGCTCCTGCAGATTTGGAGGCGCATCGCTCTTCGTCCGCCCGAGCCTCTAGCTATGCGATTGATTCTTTGCGACGAGAAAATCGTAAGCGCGATTTCCCCGACGACAAATGGTCTTGGTCGCAAGTGGCAGAAGGGATGGCGGGTTGGGGCTATTTTGGTGTTGCGGAGTTGGCGGAGCTGGGGTGAGTGACTGGCCGATCGGCTTTATTTTTGTAACCACCCGTTTCGGGCAGTCAACCTGATGTGTGCGCCAGCCCGAGATGGTTTCGAAGCGCCCTCGTGATTTCTCCCCCATCCGAGTCGCCGTCGCCCGTCTAGCCGCCCACCACCTAGTGAATAAACTAGCTGCTACTACCCAGTACTCGAAGAATGTCCGGATTGATTCGAATCGGGTTCTTTTTTCCTTCTTGCGGCTGTAGTTCGAAAGGCGCAATGGGGCGACGGGGAGAGTCGATCGGCAAAAAGAGACTTGATCAGCCAAAGGGGGGCGACGAAGCGCATCGGAGCGCATGCAGCTAGCTCTAGTGTCATCCTCGGCGGCCAGGCGGTGTGTCGTGTGTGTCCTCAATCTAATGCTTTGCATGAGGACGCCAACCACCCCTCTCTCTCCGCTCTCCATTCTGTATTATCCATTATCCAATATCCCCTCCCCTCTCTTCTCCTCCCCCCCCGGTTCTTTACCCCCCTTCCCCCCACCCCCCACCCCCATCCTGCGCTCATCGAACTCTGCGGAGATATAGATGGGTGATTTGCGTCCCCGAGATGGGAGGCTTGGGGGGCTTGGTCGTCTCCCTGCGCCCGTCTTTTCCGTAGCTCCGTCCCGGCAATGCCGTGGCGAGCTCGTCACGCGACGATGACTTGTGTTCCCAGCCAGACCACCACGGCAACAATATGTAAGAGTGCGGGTACGAAGTAGAGTAGATAGCGCATTTCATTTTCACTATTAAACAGGGGGGTCTTAAACTGCCGCCGCGAAGAGAGAGCTCGGCGCATTCTCCGCCGTTGCCGCGGCGCAAATTGTCAGGGGTGGAACCGACGGAGAAATCGCCTCACTGCTTCCCCATCGCGCGCCGCTCCCAGCCAACTACTTGTATTCCGTCCCCTTCCCACTGTTCCCCTCTTGGCTAGACACAAGATTGGCCTGGTCGATAGAGATTTCGCGCATCGGTATCTCCGATGTCTATTGCGTACTCGACAAGCCCGCGGCCGGTTCTGTGCGAGTAAGAGCAGAGAATGCATGCTAGCTGATGGAAGGACCGATCGATGGCTTCTTGACTGCCGCCGCCACCACCCCGAGCTGCAGTCGGGCGCAGGTGGGCTTGCGCTCGGCGTGGCGACGTGATGCGACACAGCGGTGGAGAAGGCGCCGATCGGGACGGGGGAAGTTTACTTTTGCTCCAGCAGGATAAGCAGGCGCTTGGCCGGGCATTCCACGTACTTGTACTCCTATTAATACGTTCAATTCCCTACTTGCATCGCATCGCCTCGTTTCCGAAGCGGGCTCTTCATCCCCCCCGTGCGGACCGTCCGGAGGATGTGAGGTGAGGTGGGGCGCACCATACGATGGAATTTGGACATGAAGCGACAAGCATTAGTGGAGATGGCGTGGACGTGCGCAAAAGACGGCGCCAGTCCAGCCCAAGAGTGAGAAACCATTACTCGTAAGTGCGGCAACGATGTACATTCTCTCCTACACAACAAGATGTGGCAATTACAAACCAATGGACACCATGCTTGAACATCCCAAATTCAAGGACCGTCTTGCAGCTCTGACCGCTTGCTTCTATCGTATCGCAGAGAAGGACACATGCGACACATGGAGAGCTGACAACTCAGCGCCTCAATATTACTGGCCAGCCAGAAGGGCCCTGCGTCGCGACCAGGCCGCTTTCGGTCGTCCTTGCACCAGCAGCAGTGCTTGGCTTGGCTTGGTCACGGTTTCGGTTTTATTCAACGGAGAGATCGTGTAGCCGCTGGGCAAGAGTATTAAATGTCTTGCTGCCGTTCCGGGGGCCGCCCGCACCTTCCTTCAGTGCTTGGTTCGCAACGAGTAGCAGCTTCGGATATGAAACTTTTTTTCCTCGGGAGATATGCGCCCACCAGGTACGGAGCATCCTCCCGTATGCTGGCAGACAGGAGATCTGCGCCAGTCGAGAGAATGTGGAGGGATGAGGGGACGAGGGAGAGTCGAACAGGCGGCTGGCTGTTTCAAACGCCGCTCTCTCTAGCGGCGCGACGGTTAGCAACGCTCCTAACTGAGGGATGGAATAGCGAGGGACGGATGGAGGACAGGGACAGGGCTAGTTATCTTCGTCTGGGGCCGGAAACGGGGTCGCCAAGGATCTGGGAGGTACAATTATGGCCAAAGGAGATCTTCGCGCCAGTGATACTGATGGGAGGTCTGTAATCGTTGGATGAAACAAAAAGGGCCGTTCGTCGCGACCTGGATGGCCCGGCCATAAATACAGTAATACGGGTACACGTATTCCACCCATCCCGCTCCACGCTGTGCTCGTACCTGACATTCATCAAGGGGTCCGGCCCTATATCAAAGCTTGTTCTCTCCGCGGCTTGTCCGGCCGTGTCGAGTGCCCACCTGTTTGCAGAATTGGGGAGGAGCTGAAGGAAGCGCGCTACTTCCTACGATACTTTGTGCGATGGAAGGGACCATATTTGAATGTACTCGTCCTCGTGCTCGAACGGGTCAAACGTTCGAGGGACCGCGGCCTGTGATGTGAGCTAGTAACTGCCTCCTACCTGTAGTTCAATGTATCTATTACTCGGTATTATCCCGTGGGAGGAAACCCCCATGACCTCCTCCGCCTCCACGGACCGGGGGGGGCTACCCCCATCCATCCATGTCTTCCCCTCCCCTCACCATCCGTACCCCACATTAGCCATTACATGGGCCATGGGCCATGGCACAAGTCCGACACGGCCTTGCGCCTCCCGTGGTCTTCGCTCAAGTAGTTCTTTTAGGAAGAAGCTGTCGCATACCCACCCGACAATGCAAGTACAAGTAAGTAAGTACCCAGCACCGGGGGCGAGCTGCTTACTCTAAAAAGACCATCATCTGTCATCCTCTCGCGGCTAGAAGGAACGGGGGAGCATCCCACGAGGCAAGTATCTCTCTTCTAGCCCACGTCATTGGTCGGGCGTTCCTGGCAATGACGCCGGGTATGCCGTGTTCGAACGAGCACGGCCGTGTGGCATTAATGGTACATGTATTATGTTGTATACTCGTACGTGGTACAGGCCAAGAAAACGGGTGGGCGAGAACTGCGAGGTACGGAGTATTAATGCTTCCATTGCCCACCGTTCCTCTCTCCCCTGGCGCCCTCCATCAATCAAAGACGAGCCAATACGTGCTTCCCCTCCCACGAGATGTGGGAGGTGTGGAGGTGTGGATGTGTGTCTTGGAGGGTGGCCGGGACCGTCGCAATTCTGCGCGGACAGAACAACAGGTTTTCGTTACTCGTACAAAGGCACCAGAAGTCGCCGGCGAACTTTCCCAAGATGAGACGATCGCGGTCGGGCCCTGCGTGACCACCCACCGAACCAACCCAATGACACACGTCTGGCGCGAGATACGGTGAGCAAGCAGGGTGGGAATAGATTGAAAAACAAGGGGGGGATGGAGGGATGGAGGAGCGGGGGTCAAAAGTGGACTTGAGCTTTTGGGTGGAACTAATAAACGTGGACCTGGGAACGTGGAACGTGGACGTGTGTGTGTGCACCACTTCGAGAGGCAAACCCAAGAAAAACAAAAAGGCTGGGAGAGAGAACAACAAATAAACACGAAAGCTAGTCTCCAGTTGGTCGCCGCCGGCCGCTTTGGCGAATGGCAGAGAAGACCCTTTCGGGGACGGGGATTTATTGGGCAGTGTGGTCTGCGGACCTGATGCCGAAGCGAAGAGTGTGGGTGGGTGGGTGAGCAGTGACAGCAGCAGGGTTTTGAACACGGGGACTCTTTTTCTTGTCTTGTGTCTTGGGAGGATGAAGTCACAAGAAGACATGATGATTGTCCTGCTGATTGCTCCGCCTTACTTTGCCCTGCCCTCATCTCTGCTCTCTGGCCTGCTCTGCCTCGGAAAACTCGATCGAACAGGCGAGACACACATTGCGGAAGCGCACCCGGAAGGGCGCTCTACTCTGCGACAACCCAGCTTCGCGCACAGGGTTGGTCGCTTCGATGGAAGCGCCAAGATGCCCTTTGCGACAGGCGGCATGCATGCATGTTGCGACAGGATCGGGCCTGGACGGGAAGGGTATTAAGTCCCATCAATCCATTGGCTGAGTCGCGGCGCGCAAGAAAGATAGAGAGGTACATGAAATCACTCGGGTCTCCAAGGAATGAAGAAAAGAGCGACGGTGTAGTCGAACTCGTAGACCTACGAGCACTCGTACCCTGGCTTATTAGGTTGGCTACGAGTACGGATAGTCAGAGCTCAAATAGGCGAAACTTGCTCTGTCGTAATACCATAAGAGTACTATTATTACTCGTGTGCTCAGAAATGTCCGTGTGTACTCTCGTAGGAGTACCTATCCCACCGCCTACCATTATTGCCATCGCCCCAAGCTCGCCCGGGTATTCCTGATGTACAAGTATCGATTATGCCTCGCCCTATCCACACGAAACGGGAGTCATGTATGTATTCTACGCCAAACTAACTAGCCTAATATGTACGAGTAAAGTATCTCCCACGCCCGTGCCAGGTTTACTCAAAACGTATCCAGGTTCCGTCATCACCAGTCCCAGTCCCGCCGAAGTCAAGTCAGTCAATCGATCGCCCGGGGAGAGCAAACCTCGCTAGATCAGTATTAGATGAAGTGTCGCAGGATTCCATTCGGATGGGCTGTTACTGAAGCGGCCTGATTGTCGCATTACGACCAGCTTTCTCTCTCGCGACCACTCCCATCCTGCGCAGCGCGCATTTCTCTGAGCTTATTTCCCAGTGGAGTCCTTTTTGGCGGTCTGGACTGGCTGGTCGGTCATGATGCGGCCAGGGTTCCTTGATGCTACTAGGTTGTACTTGTCGTGGCAGACCAGACTAGCGGATACGGTGGGTGGCAGATCTCCGTTTTAATCCGAACCCCCGGTCTCCGTTTTTATTAGGATGTGGCGGTTCCTATCTGCCATCCACCAACCCATCTCCATTCCCACGGGCAAATCGCTCCGGCTGAGTAGCGTGCGAATCCCAGTAGTTAATTTCAGCCTCTTGAGCTGTATCGTAGCTTTTAATTGCCGGTCTTTAGATGGCGAGATGGGCCCCCTTGGGTTGTGAATGCGGTTCCGTACCAGAATACCCCTTGGCGTCAGTTCCCCCTTCTTCCGCGAAACGGAAGGATGGCCTGATGAATATGGTGCCAAGTCACACTGTGTTTCCGTCATATTCCAGGTTTCCAGAGCTGCAATGCCAACTGCCAGGGGCTGCCAATACCTTCCCCTCCAGCAATGAACCCCCTGCACTCTGCGCTGGCTGGGCCCGCTGCGGCGACCGACCGTAGTGGTCAGCAAACTGTAGTTGGCTGGGCCTTTAAAGGCACTGTAGGCACGCACTCTCCAGAAACGGAGCCCAAAGTCGTCCGTTGGTTCCAGCTAGGACGGATCCATCTTGTCGCTGGTGACCACCCATAGACTCCTCATTTTTCCTTCGTCCGCACCGCACACAGGTTGCGAATTCGTCCAACCTTCGATCATCCTCCCACGCCAACTCCAGTTCCCTTCTGGTGAGTCCCATTGACCCTATCGTCATATGCGATCAAGAGTTAGTGTCTATTTCCGTCCCTTCCCTCGTCCTCCCCATTCCCCAGCACCCCATCGCCAGCCCAGCTCTGCCGCTCCTCTTTGGCTTGGACCAAGGAAGAGCGCCCAGCGACAAGCGACGAACACTGCAGTTGCACTCTCGCCCTCTCCGCTTCCGCCTCCCACCCCCGACTCCAACGCTTCCTGAGCCCCATCTTCCATCGACATCCCTTCTCAGAGTCTCTACTCCTTAGCTCTCTTACTTTTTTTTCGCTCGCTAATCATCTTTCGCAAAGTAGTCTCTCTTTCTCGACATCTGACCTCGACCTTCCCGCTGCGGTGCTTATTCTCTCGCACCACACTCTCGACACCCTCCCTCGACATCCTCCCACCACTCCGCCCCCGGCGTCAAGGCGCTTACCGCCCTTTGAGAGGACGGTAACGCATCGTCGGCGAACCCATCGCATACATATTATATACAGTGGAATCTCGGCGTCCTTGTCGTATTCCCCTGTCTCCCCCTTGTCGGCTGGCTGGCAGACGTCGCCGAGTTTGACCTTCCCCGACACCGCCGCACACCCTTACATACATCCCTCCCCAACACAGCCAATCTTCCCGCTTCAACCATCGCCGTCCCAACATCTTCCACATTCTCCGACCACGCCATCTCCCCTTCAATCACTGGCTATTATCTTCTCCCCAAGTACCCTCGCTGCACATTCCACCCGCCATTATGGCAGCCCTGTCGCCGACAACCACACCAAACGGTGTGGCCACAAATGGGGGTGACCTCAGCATGTCGCCGAGGCAGAGCGCTATCCCCAAGAACGTCGCATTTGAACTTCTGTTCACCGATTCCCCCCAATACCGCGCGCGCTTGCCGATGCGAGTCCAGATATATCCCCACGACACTACTGACTCCATTGTCACCACCGTCAAGAACTTCTACGGCCTCTACTCCAGTCCAACCTGCTCTAAGGGCATCAGCT
The DNA here is from genome assembly GCA_900312665.1 of Cephalotrichum gorgonifer. Lineage (NCBI taxonomy): Eukaryota > Fungi > Ascomycota > Sordariomycetes > Microascales > Microascaceae > Cephalotrichum > Cephalotrichum gorgonifer. The sequence continues at coordinate 2,065,225 of ONZQ02000002.1, forward strand.
TTGAGGACCAACAGGGTAACACCTTGATTGCAAGATACGAGAACTTCCGAAACAATATGGTGGTTTATGTCAGGGTCATTGAAGAGCCTGCGCAAAACCCCGCTGGCTTCGGATCTCATCCCTACCAGCCTACCGGTCTCGACACCCAGCCCTACTACAATGGAGAGAACTATCCACTCCAGGCCCCCCCCAGTTTCGACCATGAACACTCGCGGTCAGACTCGAGGGCGTCGCGGAGGCGCAGCCCTTCTACCGGCAGCGCCCGCGGCCGTCGAAGCGCCTCGACAAGCACAAACCCCGTCCCCGGCACGACCGGACGCTCTCGGTCAAAGAAGAACCGCTCGGCCGGCAACCAAACCGCGGCCGACGCCCGCGAGGGTTCCACCGGATATAGCAGCGGCGACGGTGCCCCCGGATCATCCTCCGGGAGGATGAAGGAGCAGATCGGAAACACGGAGATTAGCCTCGAGAACATTGTTGAGGGAGGCCGTCGCAAGAGGGCAAAGTTTGAAAGCTCGGTATGTTTCCCAACCCGACCACTCCACACCATTTCTTCCATGTCTACACTATCACAAATACCCGGTTACTGTTGTGCTAATATTTTTTCTGTTTCTTCTGTTTAGGAACTCCCGCTATTTGCGCCTCCTCAAATGCCGGCCGCAACCTCCAACCCGTCGGTATCGCCGGCGCGACGGATGGACCAACATCGCTCGTCGCTCTCATATCTCCCCGGCGCCGCCAATCCCTTTTCCAACCCTCGGCCTCTGCCGTCTCCCCAGGGCTATAGCAATGGATACGGTCAAGGGATGTACTCAACCCCAGAAGGGCACCGCTCTCGGGGAAGCATCGGATACTCTGGCAATGGCATCGGAATCCACAATGGAGCCTCCGGCATCCTCCCCACCCCGGACCCGACAGTTGGGAGTGTTGTGTCAGAGGAAGATAAGGATGTTGCAATCCAGCTCATGCGCCTCGGGGACATGTCAAACATTTCCCATGGCAGGACATCAGCCTCCACTCTTGACGAAACATTCAGCGGCCGTGCTGACGTCGCCTCCTCTACCGGAGCCACTAGCGATGGCGACAGCGACAGTGGCGACGACATGCCCCCCTCTCGTCGCCAGAAGCTAAACTCTGGGGCCGGCGTGCCCGCCTTTGACCATCCTGGGGCTCACTATACCCCCAGCCGAGGGCCCGTTTCAACGGCCACCAACGCCGTCGAATACGTCGAGAGCGGTGCCATGGGCGACATGGCGGCTCCGCCAAAGGTCCAGGGCGGCATTCAGGGCCCCGCGATGCCTAAGACTGCGAATGGTTCCAAGCCGGTGAAAGCACCCAAGAGCGCCAAAGCTGGCGCCCGTCCTCCCAGCAACGCCAAGGCTAAGAAGGGTGTTGCGGCTAACGGCACACCCATGTCGCCTGCGTCCCTTCCGCCTTCTAGGAAGCCATCCATCTCTGGGGCAAACCCCCTACTGGCGTCCGTCGAGGAGGAGCACCCAGATCTGTCGTCGAAACCTCGGTGCCAGCGCTGCCGTAAGAGCAAGAAGGGATGCGATCGCCAGCGCCCGTGCGGACGATGCAAGGACGCCGGTCTCTCTGCGGACCAGTGCGTAAGCGAGGACGAGGGTAACGGCCGAAAGGGTCGGTATGGCAGGCACATGGGTGTCCCCGTCAAGCAAGTGGAGATGCCAGCCCCGCCCCAGCCGAGCCTTCTTCCCGCAGCGCCTATCACCGCGACCACGGTTTCCACGTTGCTGGACAAGTCCAAAAAGCGCAAGCGGTAGACAAGCAGGATACCGCCTAACTCGCGATTTCTACTAGCGCCTTGCTGGCGAGCCACCTGTTTCCCATGGCACCCTGCACACATGCGAGCTTGTTTCGGCCACTCGCCGAGTCTTACCCTTCCTCAACCTGCAACTATGAAAACGGTAGAAGAGACTTTGGCTGAAGTTCACGATGAACTTTGAGTTTGGCCTTGTTCGATTCTCAGTGCGCTGAGCGTCTGCTCCTGATTCTACTCGTCGATTTCAACTGTCCGACAATGATTTTTTTGCGACTTCTATATCTTGTTTGCTCAGCCCTCTTATTCGTCCTACCTGCTCTTCGTACGTTTTGTTTTTGAGTTTACTGAGCGGCGCTTTTGTTATTTACGGACGGGGAAAGAGAGAAGGGGGGGGAAGAGGGGGCGGGTAATCACAATGACTTGTCGGAACTATCGGCTTTGTCCGTGTTCTGTTTCCTCATGGGCGTATATGCGACTTTGGGCTCTGGTGTTTGGGGGATAAGGGGGCGGATGGGGGACTCGTTTTCGGCTCCAGGTGCGCCCAATGGGCTGGATGGATTCGAATTTGTTTTGTCTCGTGTTTGGATGATATTTGGCGTGTGGGTTGCCAAAAGTGTCCACGGGTGCTCCTATTTTCAAACGACTTGGAATAATTGGACCAACCCGGAGGAGAAGGAGAGTGTCCGGATGCCTCAGGGCGAGCCCCCGGGCGCGCTGACTTGTTGGGCTGCGGGCGACTGGAGGGAGGGAGCAGTTTGTCTCTCTCCCCTAAGCGTTTGAACTTTTATCTTCTTCTTTTCTCTTGTCGTTTCCTAAGCTGTTCTTTCTCTTAAGTATTAGTGGTTCTCGGGAGGGGGGGTTCGATGTTTCCTTTGGCTTTTTCCGCGCTTGGTTGGTTTGTTTCTCACTTCTCCTCCTATACTCTCGGACAAGGGGGATTAAAGGAGGATGGTGGGTTGGTGAGAAACGGGATTTTGTTTTTTAATCGCTATTGCGCACTTGGAATGGTTCTTACCGCTATTGTGGTATTCTCGGTTCTATTATTGAAAGTTCTTTTTTCATCCTCGTGCGTGTCTTTGTCTTGTTTCTTGTTGCTAGTATTCCTATGCGGGTGAAAAGTCGCGATGGGTCCGGAGAGCAGGCGATCGACGGGCGATTGGAAGAAAAGGCGCAAGATGATGATTGCACTGAGAAGAGGGGAGGGGGAGCGAATGACCACCGAGCAACAAGGAACAAAAAAAAAGGCCGGAGGGAGGAAGTTTTGTTATATGCCTTTTCTACTTTTCTCGTTTTTCCTTCTTTGTAGTTGAGACGAGCGAAATGGAAGCACTGCGACTTGTCAATCTAAAACCCGCGTCGCAAACCGGTGCGACTTGAGCAAAGCTGCGACAACCAATCCTGCATGAACAAATGAGACTTTGCAATCACCTCAACTTTAACCCCCCTCCCCCCCTCCCCAATTTCCAGCCCCTGTAGATTATTTCACGCGTAGAATTTAAACAGATGATGGCTAAAAATTTTTTATACTTGATCAACAGCAGCAAACGGTGCTGTTTGTTTTTTCCTTTTCGCTTCGTGCTCGTTTTCGCAAAAGTCCACCCCACCGTGGGGCAGCGCGAGGACGGAGGAGTGAGGTCTGCTGACGTCATGTCTATTTTTAGGTGGGGTTCTTTTTCCCAAGCCCCACGTCGCCGGGTACGAAGGAAGGTCCCGCCACACCCGCCCCAATGCGGGAAGCGGGGTTCCAATCAATTCCCGTCGGCAGCCCGTTCCGGGCTGTCGGGAACTTCCGCTTCTCCACTTTTTCTTCGGCATCGGGGGCATCGGCGAATAGGCCGGGTCACGTGCTCTTTACTCGTCATTTTTTTTGAAGTCACTCAGTGATCCCATGGACTGGTGCGATGGGACCTGAGAACATCTCGAGAGGTCCCAACGTCGAGATACAGCGTTACGATTGAGGGGAGATCCTCTATATGATAATAGAGCAGCATCCACAACCCTTTAATAAAGTGACAGGCCTCTTCGGTAAGATAATCCCTCGTGTCTTTTTACCATCACTCAACAACACTGATGATAAGTAGGAGAAATAAGGGCCAAAAAACCTGAAGGCTTCCCATTCGTTACCCCTTATAACATTCACCCGAGATAGTGTAGCCATAATACTTTCTCCGGCCCTTTTTGGGGGATTATATGATCGTTTTTCCTTCATCGCTATTTGGTCACTATTTACCCAGCCTCGCATTATATATTGGGATCTAGAAATATGAGGTCTCATCTAGCTGATATCCTCACTGAGGATCCGCAATCTAGCTCTTACTAGATGAGCCATGTATGGTTTAAAAGAAACATACACACACTCCCATACGCTCAATACGTTCACTCGCACACATACACAAACACATGCATAAGCACGTCCGCATGCATACGCACATACATACGCATGCATGCGCGCCCACACACACACATTTTTCAAGTCTGAGTAAGATTAATAGATAGAATATCTTGTTGGGACAGTCATCCGTCCCCCCCTTCTTTTAGTCTCCAACCCAACCATGATCACATTTGGGTGGGTATATTCATGCATATCTACTCGTCGCTGTTGCCCTCGTGTAACCTAAGTGCCGCTGTCTATCCCACGCTGGCTAAATAGGTAGTCCGTAGTAGACTTGCCTTCCTCCGTGCTAGGCCCCGCTCCGTGCTAGGCCCTCTGCTCGGTTGAACTTAGGATTACCTTGACCCAATAGACAGGAGTCTAGTTACAGTTACAGGCCATATGATAGGTCTTCGATGATGCCATCACGGACAGCACGGCCATTTTCGGGGTCCCACGCTGCGTCTAAGGAGGTGTCCTATACCATGTCCCAGTCCGTGTCCCAGTCCGTGTCCCAAGCTGTATCCCAATTCATGTCCCAGGTCGTATCCCAATCCGGAACCCGGCTCCTGTTCCGAGCGGTGTACCAAGCGGTGTTCCAGGTCGTGCTCAAGGCGGGATCTTCGTCGAGGGCCCAAGGCAAACCTGTGTCTGAGTCGGGCCACCGCGTCTAGCCTGCGACCGCACTCGAATTGAGTTTCCGATTCAGGACTTGATCGGGATGTTTCCCCGTGGAGCGACTGGGAAGAGGAATAAAGACGTCAGTGGCAGACATGATCTAGCCGTGACCATGTACTCACTGCCGCTTCTCAACCTCCTCCCCGGCACGGGCTATAATGGCCATTGTCTGACGCGGCGAGGCTTCGAAATACGCTCACGTGTACTTCCACACAGTCTTGCTTTTACTTCTTGATATCAAGAGGCCTATCTTGGCCCGTCGCCACCTCAGTTGGCCCCTGCGGAGGTCCGGCCGCCGCGACTGGTCTGGATGTAGCCCCTTTGGTAACTCGACGGTCGGGCATTTTAGCATTCGGCATGAGCCACGCCATGACCGTGTACTTACTACTCCTGCTCGGCGTCCCGATCGACCCTATCAAGGATAGCCCATCGCTTATGCGGCGAGGCTTGCTTATCCTGGGGATGGGCCCTCTCAGCATAGCTCCTCCGGCGCTGTGCATCCAAGGGGGACTTCCTTAAGAAGGGTCCCATCTTGAGCCTGTACTTTTCCTTGCGCGCACGCATTCTCTTCTCCTCGAGTTTTGTATATAGGAGGAAGAAAGACGGGCCAAGCATTCATCGCCGGAGGGCTTCGTCTTTCCGTTGACTTGAGGGGAGGGACTGTTAAGCCGGGCATCAATGGGCGGGAGTGGATACACTTACATTCGGGCATCCTGTGGGTAATTCTCTGCTATGGAGTAGATGCCCCAAGTGGATTAGATATCTTGAGGGTGATGAGAAATATAGCTAAAATACTGGAATAATGTTCATGAGAGCAGAAAAGCTTGAGTATCCGTTGGGAATTTCCCTTCTTGGCGTTCATGAGCTTCTTCCTACGTGTAGGCTTCCGTCATTCACCCTGCCCCACCTCCTCCCATCTACCGTCGCGACCAAGAAGAATTGGAAGGAGGTATCGGGCGGTTCAGTGCCGTGCAGTTGTCTATTAGCTATAAGCCATCGATTATCTCGGTCGCTCCTGCACCTTTTCGACGGACGCCCCGCACGGTATGTACCAAGGGCAAATAGAGCACCCCGAAGTTTCTCCACCTGTAATAATATTCACCGATACATCCGTTAAACTGAGAATCCAACATCTACCGTGACGATAATTAATCCTCTTCCGTCCTCCTATCACCAGACACCATCATAATCCGATGGGCCTAGCTTGCGGGGCATGGTCTCCACTCATCAGGTGGAGATGGCCGCTGCCCCCCGACTGGGTGAAATCCGGGTTGGAAGTTGAAAGTCTGATACTGCAACAAGGACAGCAGCCAGCTTTTTTCATCTCTTAGGCATGGAGGCCCGAAGCTCCAGCCTCGACGGCGTCCGTGGCGCACGGAAAGTATCTGCATATGCACGACTTACCATCGAGCATACCGCTGCTGCATTGGGAGCTTTTGCCCAATGAGCATACCCGCTTCCACCCGCATCTGGCCGCTCCCAAGTGCTCGGGGCGCGACTACCCCGATGCCGGCCAATATGATGCCATTGGAAGGGCGTGAGGGAATCTTATCAGGGGAGACGTGAGTCATGTTGCGCTTGCGCTTAGAACAGAGAGAACGGTTCCTGACCGGGATTATATCGGTGCAGGAAAAGATTTAGCTGGGATCGAGATCTTGCTTAACTTTTTTATCACCCACAGCTCCCAGGCATGATGTCAAGCCAGACTCAACATGACCCCAGGTGATAAAAGAGCCCGGTAAATGATCCGTCTTGGCGCAGCGGACAGAGCCTCCAGGCAGGGAAACTCGGCAGGGCGGAGTCTAAAGGGCGTCCGGTGGTCAGGACAACCCCCCCTCTGGTGTCCATGATGGTGTGCGTCCCCGCCGCGATCTAACCGCATGTGGGGTTGTTTACCGCTCCCCACCGACGACACGGCCTCCACCCTTGCCGACAGCAAACCTCCGTTGCCGGACTCTCCGGCAATGGCTTACGGCTTGAAATATGTGAGCCGCACCGCTTGCCTCCCGCACCTCTTGCCTCTCGTTCCGTCGAGCCTCCAGGAAATGTACAAAGCCAGAGCCGAAGTCCTAGCCCGTCAATTACCCCACACTTCTGCTGCTATCCTCCCGTTACGCTGTCGTCCCGTTTAGACTGCAATACTGAAGACCCGGAATCCCTCCCTGCCGATGAATGCACGTGCCGTCCCGCCTGCGGATCGGGGTAACCGCGGGGCCGGAAACCGACCCCAGCCCGGAAGCGGGATTCCGCCTCTAGATATCGACCTCCGAACAGGGTACGAAAAGGAGTTATCCCCCGACATCACACCTGAGGACGTACCAATTGATATAGGCATAGCGGGCCCGGATGAAGAAACCTACCCGGAAGGCGGACTGACCGCCTGGCTCCAGGTGGTAGCCAGCCACCTCCTGTCCTGCCTGGCCTGGGGCTACGCCGGCGCCTTCGGCGTCTACCAAACCTATTACACCGAGAGCATGGGCCTCCCCCGCTCTCAGATCTCTTGGATTGGCTCCGTGCAGGTTTTCCTCACCTTCGCAATGTGTACCATCTCCGGCCGCCTCTCCGATGCGGGTTATAACCGCGCTGCCGTTGGCGGCGGTAGCGCCCTCGCCGTCTTCGGGACCTTCATGACCTCCCTGGCCACCGAGTACTGGCAGATTATGCTCGCGCAGGGCGTGTGCACGGGTATCGGCCTCGGAATCCTCTTCATGCCCGCAATCTCCGTCGTCAGCTCCTACTTCAAGAAGAGGCGCGCGTTCGCGCTCGCCGTGGCCGCCACGGGCACGGGGACGGGCAGTCTCGCGTTCCCCGCGACGGTGCAGTACCTGATCCCGCGGGTGGGCTTCCCCTGGGCGGTCCGGTGCGCTGCCTTCGTCGCGCTCGCCGTCTCCGTTCTCGCCTTCGTGCTCATGCGTCCGCGGCTGAAGCCGAGGCGGTCGGGCCCGTTGGTGGAGTGGGAGGCCTTTCGGGAGGCACCCTACGTTCTCCTCACGGTGGGGCTGTTCCTTTGGTTCTGGGCGAATTACTTTGGCTTCTTTTACGTGAGTTCCCTTTCTGTCTTTTCGTAGTCTCTCTCTCGCCTGTACTAACTCCCTCGCAGATCCAAGTTTTTGCTCGCGAGGAGCTAGGATTCTCCTCGACGAAAGCTGTCGAGTTACTCCTCATCACAAACGCACTCGGCATGCCCGCCCGGCCCTGCCTAGGATATATCGCCGATAACGTCCTCGGGCCTATAACCACGCTCATAGTCGGCCTCTGCGTTCTTAGCCTCATGTTCTTTAGCTGGATCGCGGTCGATAGCACGGCGGGGATATACGTCTTCTGCACCTTCTTCGGGTTGACGGCCGGAGGGACCCAGGGCGTGTTCGGAGGCGCATTGTCTAGTCTGACCAAGGACCCTCGGAAGATGGGGACCCGGTTCGGCATGGTGGCCACCCTTCTGGGTTTCGCGGTTCTCGCGGGCCCTCCCACGGCGGGCGCAATCATAGACAGGTCGAACGGGAACTATGTCGGTGCCCAGGTCTGGGCGGGAACTGCGGTTGCGGCCGCGGCGCTGATGGTCGGCGCGTGCAGGGTGTCCATTGTCGGGTGGAAGTTGAAGGTCAGAGTGTAGGTAGTGTAGGCAGTGCAGGCAGGTTAGACAAAAGCAAGAAGCGTTGTAACGTGAATCTGGGTAACTTATTGAAGTGGGAGACAGTCCCTCATATTGAGGTGACCGGAACGGCGGCTGCTCAGATTGTTTGCCTACATGCACAACGAATGTGCCTAGACTGTTACATGTTCAACAACCGGTTAGACCGCTACAGTTTCTGGCATAGTTCGGCAACTAAGCTCGCGATCTGCTTCCCATCCTGCCAGGCAAAGTCGTGCTCCCCCTGGATCAGGGTAGTCGAGACGGCGCACCCGTCCTTCCGGAGGCGGTCGACCATGGCGTTCGTCTCCACGGCGCCGTCAACGAGGGAGTCGCCGGGCGAGTAGGACAGCAAGACGTGACGCCCACAGGGCCAGTCTGCGGCATAGCCGCCCCGGAAGTGGAGCGGGGCTGCATCGTTCCACTTGGAGCGGTCCGTCCCCAGGGCGCCCTCCACCATCTCGACGTAAGCGGGCCCGTTGCGGAGCGCGAAGTCGTGGAACTCGTAGATGCCCGCGACGCCCAGGATGGCAGCCGGGAGCGGCGGGACGTCCTCCTCCTTCTCCTCCTCCCCATCCCGGGTCGTCGCCGCCGGCGTGTCAGGGGGGGCCAGGGCCTGGAAGGCGAGCGTGGCCCCTACGGAGTGGCCGGCGAGGACGTACCGGTCCCCGATGCCGTACTTGGCGTCGAGGAGGGCGAGGGCGGCGCGGACGTCGCGGATGGGGTCCGGGTGGGCGGCGCGGCGGAGCTTGTGGGGAGGGGTGGTGGCGGGGTCCTGGGGGTGGTTCGGGTGCGGCGCGAGACGGTAGTCGAGGCTCGCGAAGCCGCGGACGGCCGGGGGAGGGGAGGAGCCGCTGGACGGGGAGGATAGGAGGGCGTCGATGGTGGGGGCGAAGTCTTGGTACGTGTTGGAGGGGTCCCTCCATGCGCCGCCGTGGATGAAGCTGTGTGTTTCAACGGGATAGGCGTATGTTAGAGGTTTCGGGCCTGGAAGAAGCTTCGGTCGGATGGGATATCGACGAGGGGCGGGGAGGGGGGGAGGAGCCATGGGGAAAGACTATGGGCTATGGGGTCTCTTGAAACCTCGCAGTTCTGACACAAGGGGAAGAGGGCGTTTTCTCTCACATTATCCACCGGGCGTCGGGGTCCGAGGGGGGTTCCCGTGGCTCCCACGTCGCCAGCCTCTGGAGCTCATGTTCGCCGTACTGGTGGAGGGTGAAGACGCATGAGTCGGACATTTTCCTTTCTCCAGGATGTCACGCACGGGACCGGGACAAATTCGGCCAATAAAACAAGTTCGCTATAATACGGGTAGACAATGCGGTGTAGCCTTTTCGCGTTGTATGTGGGTGGCTGAGATGGGATTTGTGCTTGCTGATCATCATACCTTGTTGATGCTCTCGATGGAGGGGTGATATGCTCCTCCCGCCCCGCGCTGGCTGGCGATAGGGCCGAAGTGGCTCGGTTGGGATGCTTAGTCATATTGGAAGGTGCAGCTGTCAACCGCTAATACAAGCACTATGTATTCCCCTATTCGGAGCTACGAGTGCTCTGCAGCTCTGTGCATAAAACTGATCTCCCTCGCATACATGTATCGACCTCTGGTTATGTGCCGTCTTGCTCAGGCTCAATATTACCACCATGGCTGGCTCTCCATAGTATTATTATCCCGTGAAAGGTCCGCCTCGGATTTTTTTTCGTCTGTATGTTTTCTCCGCCCGAAGCCTACATTATCACTCCCTCGGAACCAGCCAATGGAAATCCCTCCCTGTAATTTCGCTAAGGCAGAGACGGGACGATAGGGTCGGTCGGCTCGTACATCATACTAGAGATACTACTCGTAGGAGAAAGACATGACCTATTGTTATACCGTCTTTATCACCCTATCGACTGCTTTGTACCTCTGTCCTTTTCTTCTCCTTCTCCCGCCCCTCCCTCCCTCCCATGCCGCTGTCCCATTCCCGGTCTGCCTCTCCGCATTGCGGATAATACTATTTAATAACCCGGGTGAGAAAAGCAAAATGAAAGCCGATCTGGGCCACGGCCTGGTCATCCGTGCCGGCTGCCGGTCGAGGCCTCCCCTGTTCGTTCAAGTTACTTGTAAGATCCTGGCACTGTTTCGCATGGTCTGCATAACATGACAGTAATACTCCGTACATGGAAAGGTAGACTCATTCACATCCTCGTATTACACGTAATACTCCGTAATACTTGTGCAGATAGTAAGCGCCACCTGTTTCCGCCCAAGTCCACTTACAGTAATATTATTAGACACTATCCCTGCTTAAAACCGGGAGCCGGAATCAGTTGTGAGCAAAGAACGTCCGTGCATGCACATTTCCGGCTGGATCTGCGAGAACTTGCCCCCCTCCTCACATGGCTAGCCTTTCTTGGCGCCTGAGTTTAGTTCTTCTCGAACCTCCTGGTCCACCCTTCTCTCGTTCCCATTGTTTGGCTACAAGGCGACGCCCCGATTGGGTCCCTGGGATCAGCGCGGTCTGTGCCACACCGTACTAAAATATTAGTGAGACGCACTACTACTCGACCAGACTCTCCACCCCTCCTTCTCGAACCTGGTCGCGACTACAAGTGTTGGGGCGGGGGCTGAAAGTATCCCCCATGTCGGGTTTTTTTAGTGCTGGCAACATGCTCCAAAGGATACTTGTTTTAGGTTCTTCACACTCGTATGATGGAGAGCCCTTGGAGATGCGTTTCGGTCCTACTGAGGTTTTATCCCGCCCGGGATCAAACGATTGAACATTTGGAATACGACGTAGTGCGTGATACGAAACGGAGTACAAGCGTCCGGGTACTTATTCGTACTTTGCTATCCTCCGTCAGCGGTGAATGCCATACGGACGCGACAGGCGATGTACTTTCAAGACGAGTACTCGTCCTTGATACTTGTACTCCACCTGGGGCTGGGGCTGGGGTTGCAGCCAGGACACTTCTTGTTGGGTTTGTACTTGCCCCATTTAGTACGGAATTAGCCCTAAAAGTAACTAAGTGTCTTCCTAATAAATATAGATAGGCTAACTACGGAGTAGCCCCATACCAATCCAACAAGTAATATCCTTCTAAAACCATAGTAACCGAGAATGGACGTCGCTCTCCCGCCTGGCCAGGGGTATCATATAACTACCAGTACCTGCCTTCCTAACTCGTGTATATCAAATGCCATGCTCAGGATGAATGATTGCGCCTTCAGCGTCAGTCCCATTGGCGATAACGGGGATAAAAGCCGAAACGGGTCTGATTCGACCTGCGTCGGAGTTCGACATGTCTAGGCGGAGTGGTAAGTTACGTCGTATGTACCTGGGCGAAGTGCATATTCGGACTTGAGGAGGGGGGTGGCTTCCCAGGACTTGGACGACATGGAGGAGGGGAGAAAGTGGGGTTGCTCTGGGAGGAAAACTGCCAGGGGCAGTGGCGAGGTTGCTTGTACGAGTACTCGTACTCGAACGGGCAGGAAGTGATCTCTACACTATGAGTACTCATATGAGTATAGTAATTCCGGCTATTACTTGTATTACATACTTGTATCAGAGTATCTCGTTCGGAGTAGTACAAGTATCTCATCCCGGAATTGTCGACTAGGGGCATGGAGGATTGCTCCTGCCGTGGCTGCCGACTCAGTTGATAGGGCGGGGAGGGGCTACCTTCCTCTCTCGTCTCAGATGAATGCTAATACCACGTACTGGATCTCGGTAAATCGCGTCCTGCAGGGGCAACGAATCATCCCATGCACGCCAAACGCCATCCTACTCAAATGCGCCCCGAATTTCCTACGTGCGTATCCTACGAGTACTACCCGTAGGAGGGTTGGGATGGGCGGAATCGAACATCCGTACTCCGTACCGTGGTCCCGCTTTCTTTGGACCAATGTCGAGGACCCAATACCCACTGTCTACATAGCCGTAGACTCGCGCCCGCGGTCGCCCACGTACGCAACAACCTTGGCCCGACTCTTGCATGTCGCGTTTCCGACTACTCCATTTGGTGGGGTCTGCGGCTGGGAAAGCGCCAGCATTAGTGCTTCGTAATATACTCGTCCAGAGCGACCAGATCCCGGCACCATACCACAGGTACGATACCTGTGCGGGTTCTCGTCCTCGCACTCGACGAGCAGCACCCGCCCGGGGCAGGGTAGGGTGAATCCTTGTCTCTTCATCTGGCCTCCCCGGCAAGAACAGGATCTGCCACGAGGCAGCCATGTGGATTCGGGTCGCGTCGCGGACTCGCATTGCGCATTGCCATTACCATTATCCCGAAAGTACTACCCGCGAAATCTCTGCTCTCGCCATCGCTTTGCCTAGCGGGTACTCAGCTCCCCCCAATGCAATTATTTGCCTCCTCCTCCTCCCGCAACATGGTCTTTCCCTGCCCTTCCCTGTCGAGAACGAGAGAACACTATGCGAGTACTTCTTAGCGTGAGAACCCGATACCCCAGAATCGGGCCCCTGGTCTTTGGTATCCTTACCATCCTTACTAGCACCAAGCATCGCATGTAACTTACACTATTTGTGGAGCACTTTGGACAACCCAGGCAACTTACACTCGTACTTGTACCCTGCCTCCCCACAGCCACCCCCCCCCCCCCTTTTCTCCTCCCCCCTCCCGTTGCCCTTGATCTTTGCCCTTCCCATAGCCTGTATATCATCACCTTCGCCAAGGCGAGATGAGATAAAGAAAGAGAGAGTACTGAGATGTGACACTCTTCACCTCTCCCTACCCCCCCCCCACCCCTTCTTCCGAAGACACAGAGAAAACCACGACGGCGACTGTTAAAACAAACGACGAGGAGTGTTCTCATCCCATCATCCCCGCGCGCCAGCCGGGAACCCGCACCTCATGGCCGATCCGCATCTCGACCTCAGCGAGTACAATGGCGCCGCGCTCGTTGCCACCTCCATTGCCTTTCTCGCACTGAGCTGGACCTCGGTTATCCTCAGAGGCTATGTTCGCATCTTCATGACGAATGGCCTCCAGCCTGACGATTGGCTTATGATCGTTGCCCAAGTACGCGCTCTCTCTTTCCCACGTCTCGGTCTCTCGGACGCCATCGAATCCTCCGGGGACGGGAGACCACCATCCGATGAAGCACAGAGACGCCATTCCATGTCTATCTGCGCCCCCATCTAAGGCAAGCAGCCGGTGCTGACCGCAGGCCCCAACAGTTAAACTTTACCGTATCATGCACCTTCATCTTGCTGGGTGTCGGCCGCGGTCTCGGCCGGCATAACCAAGCCCTCGACCAGGCGACTGAGATAGACTCATTAAAGGTAGGCATCGCCCACTGTGGCTCGCACACGAGTTTAAAACCCACCGGCCCACGTTCTCGTCACTAATCTGACTTGTCCTCCTCAGTGGCAAGCACTGGCTACCGCGACGTACATCATCAACATGATGTTCATCAAGCTCAGCATTGGTATCTTCCTTTTGCGCCTTGCCGTCCAGAAGGTCTACCGTTATATCCTGTGGGCGAGTCTGGTCATCATAACCATATGGAGTCTCGTCCTCTTCTTCTGGAACATCTTCCAGTGCAAGCCTGTCGAGGCGCAATGGGACTATGCCATGATTGGCGGTGAATGTGTATCCATCACGGAGGTTGTCGCCGCCGCGTACGCCCTCAGTGTCATGACCATCCTCAGCGATTGGCTCTACGTTAGTTCCTTCCTGCCCACCTCGGAACGCAAGGATTCTTTTTAGTACTTTAAATATCTTGGGATATCTCAAGACTTGCTAACATGCCGCGGATGTAGGCGCTGCTTCCGATCCCCATGCTGTGGAAGGTTGATATGACTAGGCAGGCGAAGCTGACCGTCATTCTCATCCTGGGACTCGGTATCTTGTAAGTCATATCTTTGATTCTTCCCTTATACCTTCGACCGAATTGTCGAGGTTGTTCCCCTTGCTGACCCCCTCGCGTAGTGCAAGCATCGCTACCCTGATCCGCCTCAAGTTCCTCGCCGACCTGGAGCAAACCGACGACATTCTCTGTTCGTTCAACCTCTGCCCCTTCTTACGCCCCCTTTTCCTCCCAGAACGAGACTAATGGAGTTGGCGGGAAAAACAGTCGCCGGCACAGACGCCATGGTATGGACCCTAGTTGAACCTGGCGTAGCCATTGTTGCCGCCAGCCTCGCCACCATCCGACCCCTCCTCCGCGCCATGCGCATTCGCGGCTTCGACAGTACCGGCCGCTCGGGCGCCAAGAGCGGGGGCGTACGCTCGGGGACGAGCAGGTCGACTCCCGGCGTGGGAAGCACCCTGGACAGGATAGAGAACCAATACCTGGGCAGGAATGACGGAACGGTGGAGCTCGACCATTTCCGCGTGGCTGACGGGCCCGGGCCCGACATCAAGACCCACGTCCGGAACTATTCGCGCCCCCAGGGGATCCGGCGTGCGCCTGAGGCGCAGGAAGAAGGTCGCGGGCCGAACTTCGATAAGAATGAGCTGTACGTTGTGGACACGCGGCAGCAACGACGCGGCAGCGATTTCGGCACCGCGTACGGGTATGACGAGGGCGACACGAGCCTATCCTCGTTCGATCTGGGTCACGATGCGGAGAGTCAGCACAGTGGGAGGGTCGGGCTTGGTCCTGGCGGATTCTAGGTCTGCAAGCTGCTCCTCTTACGCCCCGTTTTGTCTTGTTATTTGTAATGGTTATTCAATGTTATGTCACGGATGGGATAGAGAATAGTGGGGGTAGGGGAGTATACAAAAAGGGGGAGGGGGAGGGGGGAGAAAATGTCGCCTGGTGTGAAATACTCGGTCAGGGGTGACCCGACCCGGGTGATCGCACCTGGTCTACATGTATAAGCCTGTACATATATGTGCTCCATGTAAAAGCCGATACCCAAAGAATAAATATAGAATATAAATCTACGTCTTCATCGCCACCTCACCCATCGCACCACCCATCCCGGCACGCGGTTTCCCTAGAACGGATCCGCCTTGTATGCCCTCTCCGCCTCGGCGTAGGCATCGTACCCGTATAGGAATCTCTGAACCCTCGGACACGTCCACCGAGATGGGAACCCCTCGTCCGGCCCGCTGTCCCTCTCCAGGGCCGCCACCATTCTCGCGTCCCGGGCCTTCTGCGCTTCCCCGTCCGGGAGGTGGAAGTCGGTCCGCTGCCCAAACGACTCCCTCTGTATCTCGGCGCCCCGGTCCCTCCTCAGCGCCTGATACATCTCGCTCACCCTCCTCAGCTGCGCGTCCTTCCTCGCGGGCACGACCTTGGCCAGCAGCGTGCCGAGGACGGCGCCGTCCTCGAGGGCGGAGTTTGCGCCCTGCGCGAGGTAGGGGAGCATGGGGTGGCAGCTGTCGCCGACCATGTAGAACGTCCCCGACGCGCTCGTCCAGTCCGGCAGCGCCTCGACCCAGAGGAGCTTCCATTTCTGCACCTCGCCCACCTCCGTCAGGATCCGGCGCAGCAGCGGGTCCCAGTCCGAGAGGAGGTCGGCGACCTCGCGGGCGCTCGCCGTGGTCTTGACGGTCTCCGCGGGCAGGTCGTCCGGGCGGAGGAGGCCGACGTTCAGGACGCGGCCCTCGCGGACGGAGTACGAGACGGCGTGCGAGTGCGGGCCCGCCCAGACGTTCACGCCGCCGGTGCGCGCGAACTCGAGTATCTCGTCCCTGTGCGGGCCCTCCATGGCCGTGGTGTCGATGGAGATGCGGTACGCCATGTCGCCCGTGGGCGCCGGCTCCGAGGCCCGGCCTAGGAACCGCGAGCGCGTGGAGCTCCACAGGCCCTCGGCGCACACCACGACGTCGGCCCTCGTCACCGCGCCGCCCTCGAGCTCCACCGTCGCGTCGTCGAATGACACGCGCGCGACGCGCGAGGACAGGACGATGGGGATCCCGAGGGAGCGGCACCGGGACGAGAGGGCGCGCTGCAGGTCCACGCGGTGGAGGTCCCAGAAGGGGGAGCCGTACAGCTCGCCCACCTTTCCCTGGAGGTCCGGCTCCCGGGCCAGGACCGCGGTGCCGTCGTAGCGGTGGACCGTAAGGGTCTTGGGCTCCATGGCTAGGGGCCGGAGCTCATCGAAGACGGACCATCGCTTGAGGAGCTTGGTTGCGTTGGGCGTGATTTGGAGGCCGGCCTGGCGAGGATACCCTCCCATGTTAGTGACATTGTTTCCTGTTCCTCTTCTTCATGTTTTCATTCTCTTCCATTCCTTCTAGATCCAAGTAAGCTGAAGGGGTGAATGAATTGGCACAAGGGCAAGAAACCAGCGGGTGCTTAGAAGCAAGAAAGCTAATAAAAAAAGAGAAAAGAGAAAAAAAGGGGGTCAGAGGGGAACTTGCACCTATCTCCTGGAGCTCCTTTGCCGCCTCGTAAACGACAACCTCGTGCGCCGGGTTCGCGAGCTTAGTTGACAACGCGGCAGAGAGGCCCGCGAGTCCGGCGCCGACGACGACGATCTTTATTCCATCCGGTCTATCCTCCCTGATTCTCATGGTTGGCCAGTTTGCGAGTTCAAGGTCAATATCTCAACGTATGTACGGGCGCTCGTTCTCCCCGAAACACGACGCTTCACCTGACGAAATCAGTACTTGTATGTATGAGGGGGGAGAACGGTCATTTCATACACTCCTATTATTGTATGTGGGCGACCTGGCCTCCCGACCTGCAGGGTAAGCAAGGCGGGCGGACTTGGTGGGGAAGGCCGCGCTTGTTCAGCGCGTTCGGGGTCTCAGCTCGCCTGGGCGCCAATAATTCGGCCGCGATTCTTTGGTTCTTTAGGCACTGGAAACTTGAGAGGCCAGGCCCAGGGTATCATTGAAACTATTGGGTGAAGCGGGAGACCGCCCTGCTCTCCCTCCCCACGGGCGACAGGATGTTCCTCGGACTGAGAGCCATGACTGTGACTGAAAGGCAAGAATGTTGGTCCTGGCGACCACCAATGCTACATGTCTACTGATACAAGTATATCAACACAACTATCCTTCCTTTCGCCGTCACTATATTAGATCGTCGTCGTTGTCGTCATCCGCAGCAGGAGCCCGCAAGTCCTCTTCATTCACGACCCACTCCTCCTGCTCCTCCCACACAGGCCCAAAGTTAAACTTGCCCAGAAGCGTCCCCATCGCCACGGCCCGCCCTGCGTACTGCTCCTCGCTACCGGGCTTCACGTCTTCCTCCTCAAGGACAATGTATGACGTCACGCCGGACGACTTGATGCCGCGCCGCATACTGTACTTGATACCGCCGTAGTCCAGCTCCGCCTTCCCAGACTTCCGGATGACTAGCTTCCCGATGTAGCCACCGTGCTTGAACGGATCTGTGTCCTCCTCGGCGTCGTTGCCCCCGCTGCCGCCGTCCTGCGTGAGATCGACGGGCGCCGGCGCCACCTGGTCCAGCATGACCGTGTCCGCGTGCTCATTCTTAATTCTCGGCTCGGGACGGGCTCTCGGGCGGAGCGGCGGCATGATGGGTCCGAACTTGCATAGGAATGGCTGGGGTTCGCTTATGGCAGGCGCTTCCTCCTCCGCACCCTTGGTACCGTCTTGAAGGGACGCCGCGGCGAGGGTGTTGAGGATGTACTGGACCGACTCGTCCTCCCACTGCTCCTCGGTATCTAGCGAGAATGCAGAAGGCTTCTTGGGCTTTATCGACTTGGTGGCAGGCTTCGACTCATCCTCCTCGGCCCCCGCGGGAAGGGGGACCTTTCTCTTGCTATCGTAGTCGATGGTGGGCGCATCGGGGTTCACGGTCTCCAGGGCTCCGTCCTCAGTCTTGATCTGGGTAATGTCCTTCGGTGCCGCGTGCCACAATTTGTTGTCGTCCTGGGCCCCTTCGACGGGCGACTGATCTTCCCCACTGCCACTGCTGATCCAGATGCTCTCCTCGTCAACAACGCCCTGTTGCGCCTCCAGCTCGGCCGTGGTGATGACGACCATCTCGCGCTCCTTCTCTTCCCGCCTAGTGATACCCAACGGCCTTGGTCCCGGTTGCGAGCTGACGGCCATGAGGGTCCGCTCCTCTTCTGGATCCTCGTCGTCTCCGACTCCGTTCACGCCTAGCTTGTCGGTATTGATCCTCACCTCCCACGGCTTCTCGTCCTCCTCGAGCTTATGGCCATTCCGCCCCGCCCCGCCCCCTCTCCCAGACCCTCCGCCCCGCCCGAATCCGCCGCCACCGAATCTCGACGGGCCGGAACCTAAGAATTGAGGGAAGGAATAGTGTTAGCAAAATCATGACGTCCGTATCCGCAAACATTGCCAGGTTGGCCGCGGCGGGGCAATAAGTGGGCAACAATCTACACTTACCTCCTTGAGAATTTGCGAATAGGGCAGACGGGCCCGCCGTACTCATACGGGGGCCGAACTGGTTACCGCGACCTCGCCGCCCACGGAATCGCCCCCCTCGTCCTCTCCGCCTGCGCTCCTCGGCCGCCCGCTCCGAATCCTTCTTGGCCTCCTGCTGGGCAAGCAGCTCTCTTTGTTCTTCGTTTCTCCTGACATTCCGCGGCCGTAGTCTTCCCGTCATAGCCGATCCGACGGGTCTCGGCGTGCCCCTCGTGGAGGAAGAGGGTCCCGGTTGTGTTGCTGAGGGGGCAGGTGAGGCTGAGATCGAGATGGGACCGGAGGACGGAGTCGCTGCGGACGTGGATAGATCGGCATTGCCATTGTGATCGCCTACTACAGAATCCGGCTGAGAGCGAGTGCCCGCGGTCGTGCGGGCGACTCTTCCCCGAGGCCGACCACGGCCACCGGCGGCGCCTCGAACCATAGCGAAAAGCTGGGGGGATGCAGTCGCTGGCGGCGAATTGAGGTTTCTAAGTATCGAGTATCGGGTGTCGGGGCGGAAGGATGTTAATCGAAAGGTAGTGAGTTGCTTATGAGAAGTTGAGGTCGGGGTCGAGGTCGAGGTTAAGGTTGGTGGTGCGTTGATCTTAAGCTTTGTTGGTGGAAGTAGAAAAAAATTAGAGGTTGCGAGTAAAAGCAAAGTCCGTGTAGCTCATGCTCCCCCAATTATGTCGTAGTGGGTTGGAGGGGCTGCGGGGTATTTCCCACAGGCCAAGAGTAGAAGGAACAACCTCTGTAAGGTGAATGACTCAGCTTCACGATGGACTTAGCTTACCGCACGGATACTTGTCCTCGAAGTACCTTTCGATAATTTGTGACATGTAACGGACCAAGCGTTAAGTGGACGAGTATTATTACCGAACACAGAAGAGAGCTTCATCGCCAAATATCTTAGACACGCTTCCTTCCTTGACCAGCATCGATCCAATCCATCGGCGACCTCCCTCGACCGATGCGGCACCAAACTTGACAATGGTGCAGCCGCGGATACTCGCGGCGCACCACAGCACCTTTTCCTCCCGCTCCATCAACATACGCTGAGCCCTCCAGGCCTCTAACCCAGAAGGGACCCCCTCCTCCGAATCGCTCGTCCCAGACGTCTTGAAGTCGCGTGCCCCCAGTCGAGGAAGGACCGCGAACTCGCCTAGGAAGAACTCGCCTAGTGCGGCGAGGCGGTCGCCCCGTAGTATGATGGTGCCAAAGACCCCGTGCTTGTGCATCGTGTCGCTGAGAGGCGTTCCCAGGAGCAGCGGGTCCTGCCCGGAGAGCTTTACCGTGTCCCTGATCATGAGCCTATCCTTGGCGCCGTCTCCATTGCCCACCTGCCATATCTCGTTGCGGCCTTTCCATGAGACGAAACTCCAGTCCTCTCCGAGCGCCGTCCGCCCCTGCGTGACCCAGTCAAGCATACACACGGACGCCGTCTCGGCCACCTTGAAAACCTGAACTTGCTCATAGACGCTATCCTTGAATGGCTGAACGGGATCCGGGAGGAGACATATTGCGGCTCCGTCGTCGACCTTGATAGTGATGTTCTGCCTGGTCACGATGTCGCGACTGGGCGACTTGAACACCTTTGTGTGGCCTTGGGTGACGATGCAGAGTCTTGCCCCGGCGAGGACGTCAATTGTGAGGTTCACCTGGTCTCCCGCGACAAGGCCGCCGCCGTAGGATAGCAGCCAGAGGATTGCGCTGCGGTGGTGGGGGGCAGACTTTGGCGATATCAGCTTCAGCGGGTATTGGTAAGTGGATGTGCTTAAGCCGGTGCCCCCATTTGGTAATAGTTCGGCGACGACTCGGCCTTTGCCGGGGCGCGACGAGGACTGGGGAAACGGGGAGTTCATCGGAGGTAAGAGGTGCGAGGCGGAGGGCAGAAAGTATAAGGTGGCAGGTGGCAGGTGGCAGGTAGGAGGATGTGAGGACGTGAGGATGTGAGGTGGGGTGAAGCTTGGAGCAGACCAGGCTTATACGATCAAACTTGGTAATAGTGCCTGGCCTTGCAAGATTCTTGGCCATATATGTATTATTATCGCATATCGTTATCAGAGGGAATCTTATAGGCAAAAGTATAGTCTTTAGCTTGTGGAACTCCATCTCATCTGTACACAGTAAGTTTGCGTCAGAATAAATACAGTGTACAGCCACTTGGTACCTGCATCCTCTTCGGCCATTCCACGTCAAGCCTTGGGGATACAAGTACTAAAGTACAAGTATACGAGTAATACCTGCCCGCGGGCACTGAGGAGTACCTGAATCCAGTACCCACCCAGCATCCAGCACCCAGTACCCAGCAAAAACAAGGTGGGGAGCCGGGTGGCTTATTCGCAGGACAAGGAAAGTCGTGCGTCCATTTCGGACAGGTCGCTCACCACCAACAAACGCAACGCGCCGCCCATTCACATCCGACCCCCTTCACCCACTTCCAATACCCCCCCAAATTTCCATCGCGCCAAAATTCCCCGTCGCCCACACGCAACACCTGACGACACCACATTCCCCGAATTCTGCGCGACCGTCGTCGCATTATTTAAATGCCATCAGCGCGGCCGCCATTGCGCGAAAACATGGACTCTAACGCGAGCCAGTCGCCTGGCCCCGACTTGTCGCGTCGCCGATCCGGACGCGTCGTCAAGCTCCCCGAGAAGTTCGGCCCCGACGCCACCCACACCGCCGCGAAGCGCAAGAGGGGGATTGATCCAGACGGTGATGATGTTGAGAACAACGCCCCTCCAGATTCGGATGAGGAGATGTCCGAGGGCGCGTCCGAGGAAGAAGCGGAGCCCAGCGATGATCAAGAGAGCGACGATGACGCCGGTGCGAGACGGAGGCGGGCCGCGGCGAAGAAGAAGGCTGCAAGGCCGAGCCGACCCAGGAAGCCAGCTAATAAGAGAGTGAAGACGAATGGCGCGTCGGCTGACCCAGGTGGACACCCCTCGAGCCTCCCAAGCCGCCCAAAGAAATCCGCGAGGATCGAGCGCCTTCCCGAGGATGGGACTGGACTATTTGGTTAGTCGCTCCGTTCTTGGCCCCTCTCTCCCTTCAATGTTTGCCCATCATAGACTAATGTCCACTCCTGTAGCGGATATATTCGGCTCCGGCGACTCCTCCGATAGCGTGGCAGAGCAGTGGCTTACTAGATACCGTGCCGATGACGGAGCCGCTGTCACTGAGCTGGTGAACTGTGTCCTACAATGCAGTGGCTGCGAACTCGAGGTGACTGAGGATGACATCCGAGATCCTGATAACTGTCAGAATCGGCTGGCCGATATCCAAGGCGTCTGGCAGGACGTAAGCATCCTACCCGTCCCTTCCCCCTCAGTTCTAGTGCGGAACTGACCTTCCCTCGCGAAGCAACAAATTACAGATTACCCCCTCATCGCGAAGACGAGGGGAGCAAAATCCTTCCGCGACCTTCTCACCGGCTTCTTCAAGTCTGTTGTTCATCTGATACACACTACCGATATCTTGTATAACGACGAGGCCCTGATGGAAAACATACACCGATGGGTTGCAACCTTGTCGTCGTCTACCCTCCGCCCCTTCAGACACACCGCTACCGCCGTCTCATTAGCTATCCAAGCCGGCTTGGTGGAGGTCGGCGCCATCCTAGACAACCGAATAACGAGTGTTGAGCAGCAGCTTCAGGCGAGTAAGCGCGCGAAGAACAAGTCCAAGACCCAGGAGATGCAGCGCGCGCTAGACGAGGCCAACAGCTACAGGGAGACCTGTGGGAACCACATCCGAGACTTCTTCGATACCGTCTTCGTTCACCGCTACCGCGATATCGACCCAAGGATCCGGACCGAGTGCGTCGAGGCGCTTGGCTACTGGATCTGGGAGCTCCCTACCGTCTTTATGGAGCCCGAATACCTACGGTACCTCGGATGGATGCTTACGGATGCCGTTCATTCCACTCGCCAGGAGGTTCTGAGGCAGCTATCGAGAATGTTCAAGCGCGACGCTTCGCAGCTTGGCCACTTCATCGACAGGTTCCGACCCCGCCTTATCGAGATTGCGACTATGGACGCCGATGTTTCGGTGCGGGTCGCTGCCATATCAGTCATCGAGACTCTAAGGGAAAACGGGATGCTAGAACCCGATGAGGTTGATGGCATAGGGCGACTCATCTTCGATAGCGACCTTCGCGTGAGGAAAGCCATTGTCAGCTTCTTCACCGCTTGCGTGCAGGATCTCATCGACGCAAAGACCGACGAGATTGGCGGTAGTGAGGCTGTGGAAGAGGTCCTAGGGTCTGTTGAGGACGACGACTACGAGACGCCTCGACAGGAGTGGATCAGCATCAAGTGTCTCGCCGAGAACCTTGCTGCGTACGATGCGCAGATCGAAGAGTCCAACCCCCAAGAGGCGCCCGCCGCTCTCGACGTTTCCGCAGGTCTCCTGCAGGGCCCGGTACCGGATACGAGAATCTCCCTCGCTGCCCAAGTCCTTTATGAGAAGATGCCCGAGGTTAAGCAGTGGGAGGCCATCGCCGGCTATCTCCTGTACGACCATACGACGAGCTCTAAGCCGAAGTCAAGTCGAGGCAAGGGAAACCCCGAGCATATCATCAAGGCTGCGCTTGCTCCTACCGAGGACGAAGAGGCTATTCTCCTCGAGGTCACAGCCGCTGCCGCCAAGCTAAATCTGAGTCCTTCGCACCCTGAACAGGGAAAGAAGAAAGGTCACCGTGGTGCCGACCTTGCCGAAGATGCGGAGGAGACCGCCGTTCAGCTCGCGTCGACGATACCACGTCTGTTGAACAAGTTCGGGGCCGATCCCGACACGGCCACACTCGTCCTCAGGCTCGAGCATGTCCTCGACCTCGAGGCATTCCCGGTCCTGCGCCAAGACTCGAGCAAGTACGAGAAGCTCCTAGACGAGATCAGTACGCAATTCAACCGACACGACGACAGGAGAGTCCTCTCTGAGGTGACAAAGGCGCTTCTCCACGCACGACAGTATGACGAGCTGGAGGAGCTGGCCGACGTCCGGCTGGCCGCTCTCTGGGACAACGCCGTCGAGTCTCTCCGCAACTTTGACAAGTTCTGCGAGCTCTCGAGCCGCGGCAACCTAGAGGCCGATAGATTGGCCGAGCTAGGCACCGCGCTCCTCAAGATCTCGAAGCTTGCCAGCATCTCGGACTGCATCGACGTGCTGGAGATGGACGGCCGCTCGGCAGATTCATCCGCCTCCATCATCAGCATCCTAATCGAGATCGTCCACCGCGGTAAGCTCGACCAGTCTGACCCGGAGATCGACGACGCAGAGGACCAGGTCGTGGAATACGCCGTCGAGAGCTGCCAGTTCTACTTCATGTGGAAGATCCGCTCCATCATATCCCTCATCTCCCGAGGCGCCGCGGTTCCTACCAAGGACATCGAGGGCCTGTCGTATCTCAAGGAGAAGTACTCGCGGAACCTCATGGCGGCCTTCACCTCGCGCACGGCGGTCGACGACCTGTGCCGCAGCGCGACGGGGACCTACTGCGACTTCCACGTCCTCCTGGCGCAGCTCCGGCCGCACGTCGAGCGCGTGTCGACAGAGGCATGGAAGGGTCAGAACCTCGACCGGGTGGCGGGCCTCATATCAGAAATCGGTAACGAGGCGACGCGCGAGCTGACGTCCATCTTCGAGGGCGTGGAGAAGCACTTCGCGACGAGCACGCAGCGGACGCTCAACGAGCCGGCCGAGGACGAGGACCCGATCGACCTCGAGGACGACGACGAGGAGGACCCGAACGAGGGGCTGTCGGCCGCCGAGAAGCTCTCGGCGCAGCTCACGGCGGAGAAGCAGCTGTGCGAGCTGACGGGGAAGCTCGTGCTCGCCATCTCGTCCCGGGCGCTGGACTCGAGCGGGCGCCTGCGGCGCAGGCTGCTCCGGAACTCGACACGCCTGGGGAACAACTACAAGGAGATCGTGTCGTACCTGGACGAGAAGAAGGTGGCGCAGCTGTTGGCCGGGGGGAAGAAGGGGAAGAGGGCCGCCGCGCCGCCGCCCAAGGCGGTCTCGAGGCCGGAGCCGAAGAGCGCGGAGAGGGTGGTGGACCACGACGATGACGACGATGACGATGACGTCGTCTTGACGGATCTGGAGGATCATGGGGAACAGGAGAACGAGAGCGAGGAGGACGACGAAGAAGAAGCGCCCCCTGCGAATGATGACGATGACGTGCTGGGTGACTAGGATTATTCTTTTTCCTTTTTTTTTTAGGGATCTAGCCCCTTTTCCTTGGTAGTTGATTTCATGGATTTTTCTTTTCCCGCTTCTGGGCAACGGTGGGGATGTTGTAGTTTTACGAGTTTCCTATTTCATGGAGCAGTTCTTGTTTTTGCGAAGCTCTGCTCTTCCTTGTCGGGTCTCGTTTTTTTTTTGCTTCTTGACTTTTTTTCCTTGTTTCGTTTCCATGCTTAGGGAAAGGGAAGGGGACAGTGAGGGAGGTGGTTCTGTATATTTCACATGTTGACGAAGGAAGCCAAAAAGGGGGAACCTGTTTTTTTTTCTTTAAAACTCGTCGTTTTATGTAACGTCCCTCAATAATTGTTCCTAATGATGTCCACCCTCTCGTTTCCTTGCTACCTTTCGATATCAAAACTACGGTCATGCTGAGGCGAGCACGGCCTGGGACTTCATGAAGGGTCCCGTCTTGTCTACTGCCCACTCCTCGGCCATGAAATAGGGGGGGGGGTTTCAGGCGTAATATATATATCGTGTGCATTATATCGACTGTCTAATCATACGTGGACTGTAGTCCGGACTAAATCACAGACAGTGTGTTCCTTTCGCCGCCGTCAACTCCGCCGAGTAGAAAAGAAATCAGTCACCCTCCCCCCCAATTCTATAAATGCTATTTCCACCATACGCCAAGTCCAGCAAACGCCTACCGAAAAGGATCCGGCCATGTCACCAATTATTTCACTAGCTAGGGGCTCTCAGGGCTGTCAAGATACTGTATCTTCGTCCCAAACAGCCCAAACCTCCGCGCCCACCGCAACCCCTCTCCCGCATCCGCCTTCGCCGGGTCCTGCTCGCCCACCCGAATCCCGAATTGTTTTAGACAGCAGGGGAACGCGATGTTTTTGATCTCAGGCAGCCCTGTCTGTGCCCCTTCCCCGGCCCCCCCTCGTGCCTGGGGGCGGGATGCATCATCAGAGTCGGAGTCGTCTGCCGGAGCTCTACCCTCGACCCTCGACTTCATTCTCCTGCTCTCCCTCTCCGCCGAAGCCTCGGCGAATTTCCGCTTCCGCTCCTCGAGGTTGCCCCAGAGCTTCGCCATCTGGCTCCGCAGGTTGACCAAACCTTGCGGATCGTACTTCAGACTGTAAAAGCGTCAGTGAAGGCCCCCCCCTAAGTGGCATGTATGATTGAGCTAGGGGCGGTAAGTGCTTACTTTGATGCGTCAAGGCCTGTCAGGGCTTGAGCATCAGGGTTGTCTACGTAGGCCCAGACACGTCCCGGCTTCGGTCCCGCTTGAACGGAGGCATCCTCGAGTTGGAGCGCAAACCTCCACCTCCATGTCCTTGGGCCACTCTCCTCGTCAGCTGACGAGTCTTCTTCCTCGTCGCTCTCGTCTTCCAAAATCTGGTCGTACTCGGTTTTCCGGGAGTAAGTGAAGTGCTCCAGCTTATCGGGGGAGAAATCCACGACTCGCACGTCGGCACGGTATCTGGCGTTCGTGAAGGGCAATGCCACCCTGATAGGCCCCTTGCCGCCAGGAACGGACACGTTGAAGTACACCGGCTCAAGTATCGATGATATCGGGCTAGCAGCCAGCTCGATATTTTCGCAACACACTACACCCTATTGATTAGCAAGGGCTCCAGTGGAAGTGGGGTGCTGCGATTTGAATAGCGCTAAAGGGAGGCATATATACCATCCGGGTTCAACCTCGTGGGCTCTTCTCCCGAGGATGGTTCTTTGCGCTGTTGTTGTGATCCCTTCTGCGTAGGGGCATCAGAAGCACCGCCGGGGTTCAAATTCGGATGCTCTTGTTGCGGAGATGGCTCTGTCCGCTGCAGGTGTGCTCGCTTCTCAAGACGTCTGGCTTTAGCCCCTTGCTTCCCATCGTTTCCAGCCTTGCGCTTCTTCATCTCTTCTTTAGAAGGAACCCCCCTTAGTTGACGCTTCCTCTCATGCTCATAGTCGCGCTTCCGACGAAGGAGATTCTTCAGCCGTATATCCACGTTCTCAGGGTCCTCCTGGGGATTCCATATCTCGACATTGATCTTATTTGGGTTCCTCTGGTCCCCCCTGAGAAAGCCTTCAAGATTCGACCCGTTTCTCCCGAATCGGACCTGTACATTCCGCAGGTAGACCGAGGTACCCACCATGGCTTTCCGCATGACACTGGCGTGGGGCTCCCAACAGGTTATCTGTAAGGCCATCTTTCCGAAGGGCCCATTCCAGCCCTGGTTCTGTGCCTGGCCGTACCCCATCGGGTCGGCATAGATCTCATCCTGGACCGCGTTTTCCGAAAACAAATAGAAGGAAGAGTTCTCCGTGTAATCAGTTACCCATATGGTGACATTGTCACCCATATCAAAAGGATCCCTGACCACCTGTCCAACGAGGTCGTAGAAGTTGCCCTCACCGATGTTCCCGAGCTCTTGAAACTTGTTCTTCACATTCTTAACAGCCTGGCTGGCCATTACCTGGAAGGACTCCAGCTCGGGAACACGGCTTTTGTCGATCGAGTGATACAGAGCAGAGACAAACTGGAGGAGCTCCTTATTTGGCAATACAGAGGCCGAGCCCAGGTGGGGGCCTTTGTTCATGGCATGACCAGCATCTCCAGGTGGTCTTGGAATCTTCGACGCAGTGAAGACGAACATGCGAGTGGATTTGTGGCTGAGCACTGAGAGCGATGACAAGCCATACTTCTGAACCTGTAACTTCGAATTAGTAAAGGCCCTCTTAATAATAACGACACGAAGGGACACGTTGTCGAGGCTCACCTTGGCCGATCGTATGTAGACGACATCGCCGGCACTGACGTTAGGGATCAGGTCTTGAGGTCGGAAGATGGAGAAATGGAATGTCTCGTCTTCGGGATTCTGAAGGGAGGCATCGTAGAGGGTAATATCAGCCTTGTAGTCTGCAAGTGGACGAGTCAGAAATTCTTTTGCTCAAGGTCTTCGGTTCAGGAAGTTGCCTAGGCTTCCTATGCCTTTGCCTTTGCCTTTGCCAACATGGCTTCATATAACGCTGAGGGTCACGAACATACCAGCTCCTCTCGTCGGGGTTGGAGGACGGAAATCCGTGACAAGACCAATGATATTGACCAGCGCTTGCGGAGAGACCTTCTCATCTAGTATATCTCTCATGGTAGTGATGGATATGGGATAAATTAGATCCGAACTAGATGACTGCGAGGGGGTTGCACCCTCGAGAACCGGTGTCATGCCAGAAGGTCCCATGTTTGCTGGCGACATGTGATGCGCGATGTTAGTGTGGCCAAGGCTAGGTTTAGACTTATACACAGGGGCGAGAAATGAGATATCATAACTGGGAAGTGGAGTCTGTTGGGGGTAGGAAGATGGAGAGACGAAACCAAATAGGTTCCGCAATCCAGGAGTTGTTCCGAGAGGGCCAAGAACCCAGAAGAACAAGCTCCTTTCCGTAGAGGCACAGGTGCCACACGCGCCTAGCGATTCCGGGCAGGTATGAGTAGGTGTAGTCCGGCCAGACTGATTTAAAAGAAATCGAATCGAACTTCTAACGGGGGGGGGGGGCAGAACCTGAAGAATGGGTAGAATCCTGTCCGTGTGACGCGTTGGCATGCCCAGCTTCGCGCGTCTGGGGCAAAGAGGGCCCCGCGAAAGCACGTGCTCTTTCAGCACTGCTCCTTCCAATGAACCTCGCACCAACCCTCGAGTGCTCCAGCTATTAGCTCACTACCTATGCCAGCCATACAGGCCTGTTACAATACCCATGTTTCAGCTTGCTTGCTAATTAAATCCTCAGTATTTACCAGCTATCATGAAGCCATCATACATGGGGGAAATAACTACAGTGCCCCCGCTCCTGTCAACCAGTGTTTTCTTTCCCCCGCCGGGTGGGACAGACTGTGCAAAGTACTTTGTGTCAGAGGCGGCCTCTCTACCTAAGGTTGGGTACCGGCGGCTATGACATAATAGCCCCTCGCTACAGAAATACGGAGGTACAACCTAGGAATACACCTTTGGGGGGAGGGGGGATAAAGTTTGTGTAGAATCATGCTGCGTAATACAAATAAGTATACAAGTGCTCAGACTCGCACAGATTATGCGCACATATCCCCGCAGATACTTGAACGTTAGGAGAAGCAGCCCCCCGCCAACAGTGCATCTAGTATGCATAACTCTCCTCCCTTGGTCCAAAAGAAGCCATTTGGAACCTCAGTCCGCTCCCTCTGCGTCACCTGTTTCTCTACACTCATATGCTCTTATTCTTACACACATACGCGTACTAACCGGAAACTCCCTCCCGTCTGCTGAATACCGATCCGGGCTTTGCGGGTGTGATTTCGAGAGAGGCATACAAGTACTCAGTACTATTACCGTATGAAGTGGACGCTTGCTCCTGCTGAGTACCGACCGAACCTTCCCTCAGAACCAGAACCAGCACGGACTTGCCTAGCGCCAGCCAGACCCACCCGAACCCAAACTTGACCTGTGAGGGACCCAACAACAGAGTATTAAGGCAGAACCTCGCACAACTCCTCCACCTCGCCACCGCCCAATCAACCCGCACCTCGCCCTCCTCCTCCCACTATCCCACTAAAAATACGGAGAATCTCTCTCGGCGATTCCTGCGACGCAACTTTGATCTCGACCATCCCACTCCCTCCCCCCTCCTCATCGACACTCTACTCCTCGGTATCCAATACACATATTCAGCAGCAACCATGGCTGACCGATACATTCCCGAGCACCGTCGCACCCAGTTCAAGGCGAAGAATGCCTTCAAGCCTGAGGAGCTCCGTCGCCGACGCGAGGAGCAGCAGGTTGAGATCCGCAAGACCAAGCGCGAGGAGAACCTGGCGAAGCGTCGAGGTATCGGGTCTGGCGAGCGTCTAGGAGCCTCCCTCGGTGCTGCTCCTGACAGTGACGATGAGACGGCGCCCACGGAATCACAGGTAAGCATATCTCCATGACTCTCTCTCTCTCCCTTCCCTTATCCCCCACCGCCCCCTCAATCCATCCTCTATCAACACACACCGGCGAAACGGAGGCTCCATTCGCTCCAAGCACCTGCCTACTACCACTCCACCACCATTCCCTCCTCTTCACGTGCACGATTTTGTCCTTTTCTTCTTGTTTTGGCTTCTGCCCGCTCCCGCCCGGCTCCTGTCCGTCTTTTTTTTCTCCTACCGAAGAGGGGAACCCTGCGGATACACTCCCCCTGTCAAAGTCCCTCACAAACAAACCCCACCACCCACATGGGTCGTCGTCGCCCTAACAACGCAATCCCTACTCGCATTTCTTTCTCTTCAACCTCCGCTTTCGCCCCACGGATATCCACCCCCACCTCGGTGTCTAGAAACCCCTAGCCATGCTGTCAGCCCAGGAGGCCAACGTCATTAACTCCTTCCTGGATGACCCCTCTTGTTTCTTCATCTCCACCATGGATTGCTTTTTGCGGCGCCTCCGCTCCGTCGTGCTGTTTCTCCGAAACAGGCCAGGCATGTGCGCTAACGCGAAGATTTTCTAGCTCAACGAGGACCTCCCTCAGATGGTCGAGGGTGTCTTCTCCAACGAGGTTGATCAGCAAATCAAGGCCACGACCAAGTTCCGGAAACTCCTCTCCAAGGAGCGCAACCCTCC
Source organism: Cephalotrichum gorgonifer (assembly GCA_900312665.1). NCBI lineage: Eukaryota > Fungi > Ascomycota > Sordariomycetes > Microascales > Microascaceae > Cephalotrichum > Cephalotrichum gorgonifer. Next base: position 2,095,809 of record ONZQ02000002.1, read on the forward strand.
CATCGAGGAGGTCATCAAGACTGGTGTTGTGAGCCGCTTCGTCGAGTTCCTCCGCTCCCCCCACTCTCTCGTCCAGTTCGAGGCCGCCTGGGCCTTGACGAATATTGCTTCAGGCTCTGCCACCCAGACCCAGGTCGTGATCGAGGCCGGCGCTGTCCCGATCTTTGTCGAGCTTCTCTCGAGCCCCGAGCCCGATGTCCGCGAGCAGGCGGTCTGGGCCCTCGGCAACATTGCCGGTGATAGCCCTCACTGCCGAGACTATGTCCTCAGCTGTGGTGCCCTCAAGCCCCTGCTGGCCCTCCTCGGCGATAGCCGCAAGCTCAGCATGCTCCGAAATGCCACCTGGACGCTAAGCAACTTCTGCCGTGGCAAGTCCCCGCAGCCCGACTGGGCCACCGTATGTCAAAACATCACTCCTGGTCCTACCCTCTCAGCCTACTCTAGTCCGAAGCATCGACGTTTGTTGACTAACCTGTGTTTGTTCCAGATCGCCCCCGCCCTTCCCGTTTTGGCCAAGCTCGTTTACTCGCTTGACGATGAGGTGCTCATCGATGCTTGCTGGGCAATCAGCTACCTGTCTGACGGGTCCAACGACAAGATCCAGGCCGTCATTGAGGCGGGTATCCCGCGCCGCCTCGTAGAGTTGCTTATGCACGCCTCTACCTCGGTCCAGACGCCCGCCCTTAGGTCCGTTGGCAACATCGTTACCGGTGACGACGTGCAGACGCAGGTCATCATCAACTGCGGTTCCCTGCCCTGCCTCCTCGCCCTCCTCAGCTCCAACAAGGACGGCATCAGGAAGGAAGCTTGCTGGACCATCTCCAACGTTACCGCCGGTAACTCGGTCCAGATCCAGGCTGTCATCGACGCCAACATCATCCCGCCTCTTATCCACCTCCTCCAGAACGGCGATCTCAAGACGCGCAAGGAGGCGTGCTGGGCCATCAGCAACGCGACGTCGGGCGGCCTCCAGAAGCCGGAGCAGATCCGCTACCTCGTGTCCCAGGGCTGCATTAAGCCTCTCTGCGACCTCCTCGCCTGCCCGGACAACAAGATCATCCAAGTGGCGCTCGATGGCCTCGAGAACATCCTGAAGGTCGGCGATCTCGACAAGCAGGCCGCCGGTGGCCCCGAGGCGATCAACCGGTTTGCCCTCTTCATCGAGGAGTGCGGCGGCATGGAGAAGATTCACGATTGCCAGAACAACGCCAACGAGGAGATCTACATGAAGGCCTACAACATCATCGAGAAGTACTTCTCGGATGACGAGGAGGGTGCGGATGAGGCGGGCCCGGCCGGCCAGAACGGCGAGACCTTCGGCTTCGGCACCAACAGCGGTGGTGCTGCCCAGTCGGGCGGCTTCAACTTTGCCAACGGCGGTGACTCGATGGATATGTGAGCAGGTTGAGACTCGTGTATCAAATGCTCGCGGAGCCCTCCTCTCCACGCCATTGCCTTCTGTTGTCGGTGTCGATACACCCCTTACACTTGCGGCCAGTCGACTACGGAACGAAAAGTCATCAGCGATAGGACGCGTTACACTGTTTTAATATCATTTTTGAAAGTTGGCCACGTTTGCCTTGCCTCCCTCCTCCCCCCCCCCCCTTTCACTTTTCGTCTCCCTTCACGCATATACACCGGTTCTTTTTTATTCCCCTGTTTACACTTCACAGCATACCCGCGCAACCCAGATCCCGATCTTTTAGTTCTTTTTTTGTCTACACCCCCTGCTCTTCGACGTCTGGCGGAGATCAACTACGAGGGACGTGGTCGCCTCTGTTCCTCCCCTCCTCCCCTTTTGATTTGTTAATGGCGATAGAATGGGCCCGATGGTAGCTTGAAAGCTCCAGCCTGATTATGAATGGATGACGAAGGAACGCGTCGCGGAATTACGAAGACCGTCGGAGACGGATAGGAATAACCGCACGGTTCGAGGACACTGCTAGACGAGAGCTTGAAAGCTCCTAGCACTGGGTGTTTACCGGAGGTGTCGTATCTTCTGAGCCGGGGATGGTGGATTCCCGGAACGAAGCTTCACGTGGGAATAGGTGATTCCCTTCACGCGGGCTCACGGAATAGGAGGACACTGCGGATGGGGCCGAATCACCTCGTAGCGATTTAGGGTTGAATATCGTTATCCCATGGTTGAGGCTTATGGCCAGGGGCCGCGCCAGTGCGCGACCCTTGTCCTCGGAAGGACGAGGGGACGGGCTGGGGAGATTTGGGGGCTATGACGGCCAAGTGGTCTGTCGGTGCATCTCCAGTCCTATTTAGCCCAGCCAATATGGTAGCCGAACGAATGGAAAAAAGGGCAATGAACTTGGTCGGCTTTCGTTTGAGTGCGTAGTGTGTGACATGGTAAAGTGCTGTAATATCTATTAGCCTGGGTAATGACTTATCGACTACTTCGTAGGCTGGCTGCAAGGGGTTGCCACTCTAGAAACCGGAAGTAGATGTCGACGTGGAAGCCAGGCCGTATCGGAATCGCCTTGGGAAATACCTATACACCACACACACATAGACGCCCAAAGGGAAATAAAGATGTAGTAAAGGAACGTAGTCCGGGTATTCATCATGTCGTCGTTATAGATATGTTTGCTGCACATGCGCCTCCCATGCCCCCTCCCCGACCAAAAACCTAACCCCCCCCCCCCTTTCCCTTCTCCCTTTTCTTATCCTACCTTACCTCCTACCTCCTACCTCCAAACGCCCGCCCGCCTCATAACATCATCAAACTCCTCCTTCCCGACCCCCTTCTCGACGCCGACGCCGCCGTTCGCCTCCAGTATCATGTCCCTGAGCAGGTCCTCGCCGACCTCCTCCCTCAGCAGGGCGGCCACGCGCCTCAGGTGAGCGACGGTGATGGGCCCGCCTCCGGATCCGTGCGTGAAGAGGTCGTAGGCCTCCTGGAGCTCCGAGGCGTGGGAGGCCGAGGTGTGGTCCCTCGCGTGGAACTTTAGGGCGCAGATGGCGAAGAAGGGCTCGTACTGGGCGTGGCCCTCGGAGTCCGGGTCGAGGATGGAGGTGAATTCGGCTAGCTCGCCCTTTTTTGGGGGTATGCCTAGGGCTCTAAGAAGGAGGTATATTATTAGTTCTCTAGCCTGGCGAAAAAGAGTCTTCTTTTGCTTCCGCTGAGGAGAGGAGGGTTAGGTGTGGGCGGTGGGCGTACATCATTGCCGAGCGCACATCGCCGGTGGGTATGACGCCGTACTTCTCCCCATCCATCGGCTCCGCGAACAGGCTGAAGGCCTCCCTTATCTCGCTCTCCTCCTGGGCCGTCACGTTGTTCTCCCTCGCGAGCTTCGAGAGCCTTGGCTTTGGCGCCTCTTGGGCGGGGGGTGCCTTGCGCTTCGGTGGCTAGGGGCAGGAGAGAGAGACGGATGGGGTTAGTTTCTTAGGCTCCGCGTGGGTGGTTTCCGGCTTGGACGTGCAAGGAGGGGGGGGCCTGCTCACCATCTCTGTGTCGGTCCGAGGGTAGTGCGGGAGGTCTTCAAATCCCGCGGCGAGGGAGACAGGGGGGTATTTAAGGGCTTTTGGCGTTGTGGTACAACGTCCAGGTCTGTCTTCTATAGGAAGCGCGCGAGTCGACCGGTTTGGGGCGGGCGAATGAGGTTCGAGGTTTTGGTCGTCTTAGGTTCAGGTCACAAAGAAATAGCGTCTGGGCGAGGCAGAACAGCTAAACGTGCAAAGGGGAAGGGACGGGGGCCGTTATTTGGAATTATGCTAGATTAATCCGGGCAACAAAGGAAGTGAGGACTGGAAACCCTCGAGAAAATATCAAGATCTCCAGCGGGCGCCCACCACCGCGTCTCGGTGATCTCATCCCCCTCTGGCAAAATACTTTGGCGCGCCAGACTTGTCTCTGTTCGAGGAGCGAGGGTGGGACGCGATCACGTGATTATACCCACATTGGAGCCAAGCCATGTGATGAGTCAGCATAGGGTTGGTATGACAGATAAAAACCCGGTTTTTGGACGTCTTGACATTTTTCCTGTCCTTCTTGCCAAATCGGAGTTGATCCAACAAGGCCGGCAGGTGCCACCGAAACTCCTCCGGTCGACGATTCCAGAAAGAGGTCGAAAGCGGAAGGGGTCGAACAGCAGCAGCAAGTTTGCAGCGGGTCTAAAATCTGGGCCCGTACGCGCTCTTCCCCCGACCGCCGCGCTTCCGCAAATCCCGGAATCGCTTCGCCGCCTAAGACGAGAGACCGGGGGCAGGAACCGGAACGAGATACGTCTGGCTACCTTCAGCAGTCTCTCATCGGCATTTTCACCCGTCGAATCGATAGAGGACCCATCCCTCGCCGAGACTTCCGTAGGCACAACCAACAAACGAACAGAAACACCTCGTAGCTCACCGAAACCACTCTCCCTCAACCCTCCCCGTCTGCCTCCCAGTGAGAGACACACACCCAGCTTCAAACTAGATAGAACTTGCCGTCCGGTTTTCTTAAAGACCACCCTTGGATGAGCAGGTGTGGACAATGAAGCGAAAGAAATTACCCCAGGCCTCAAACTCTTCTTTCTTGGCGTCTGTTCCCGCGAGCTTTCAAGCCGTTAGCCTACGATCAATCCTGATGTAGGTGAAGGTGGCTCGGGGAGACATTTTCACCTTCGTATATATATTAAGCGTAGTATAGTCGACGCATATCTTATTTTGCCAGGTGACTGAAGCATCTTAGGGGGGTTGTTGAATGAGAGAGCTTCTCGTTTCGACTATGTATGGAGATTTGTAACTACCTGCGTTCTGGACGCGAGGTGGTGAAGCAACCACCCCAACCGCTTCTCTCGCTCTCTCTCTGTCCCTCCCCCAAGGGCGCTCGTTCGAGCGAGGGCCCGCCACAGCTCACAACTTGAACGAGTTCTTCATATTTCGAAGTTTATCCATCACCTCCACCGGATCCGTCACCCCCGTAGCCTTCTGCACCTCCGGGTCCTATACCGAAGTCAGCGAGGTGCGCATAGCCACGTGTTGTTTGCCAGCCCGGGGCAACTTTACCTGTACTCTCATGAACGCATTGTGTTTCTATCACAACCGTTAGTTATCCAGACGTTAAATGCGCGCCACGGCTGGTAGCTTGGCGGGGGGAAGGGGGAGGGGGGTGATCCTTACCTTCTCGTCCCCGATCGTAAACTTGCCCTGCGACTCCACGTTGTTCTCCGTGAACGCCGCCAGGTTTCGGACGGCGTCGTTCTGTAGTACGGAGAGCGTGAAGGCCACGTTCGACTTGGTGTACTCGTGGCCAGGCTACGAAGCACGGGTTAGCTTCCCTGTCCACCCCACAACCCTGGGGGAAGGACGAGGTAACTCACGTAGACGAGCGTGTCGTCGGGTAGGCCCGCGAGAACCACGTTCAGGGCCTTGTGCATCTCGGCCGCCGACCCTTCGAAGAACCTGCCGCAGCCTAGAAATAAGTCGTTAGGGTCAACAGCACACGAATAGTCCCACCATGATGGCAGGGAAGGGAAAACAAAATAGGTAGGGGACACCCGTGGCAGGTAGGGTACTCACCGCTAATGAAGAGGGTATCGCCGGAGAACACGACCCTGTGGTCGCCGTCCTCCATGAACCAGCAGATACTGTCCTGAGTGTGACACGGCGTGTGGAGGGGCGTGACAGAGATGCCGCCGATCTTCAGCTTCTCGTTGTGTCCCGGTGTAAAGGTCACGCCATCGGAGTCCTTGCCTCCCCAGATGGGAAGCTTTGGCTCGAATGCGTCGCGCTGCAGCTTGTTAGAGATAGAGATCCCCGGGAAAAGAGGGAATGGAGAACGGGGCGCGGGGTACGGGGTACTAGATGTGGGAAATGGGGGGAGGGGGTAGTTACGATTTCCGCATTACCGCCGGCGTGGTCGCCGTGACTAGGTCGTATCATCAGCACCGCAGAGATAGGGGAAGTCGTTGGTTCGCACTTCAGAGAAAACGTACTGGTGCGTGTTGATGATGGAGATGAGATTGAGTTCATCAGACTTGATGGCATCCTTCAGAACAGGCAGAACCCTATTACCACATTGAAAGCATCAGCCCATCCGAGCTCCCGTATGCGTTGAAAGAGAGAGCATCCCCACAGAGCACCCACGGGATACTCACTCGGCGGGGTGTGCCGGGTCAATGATCACGGCGTCCTTCGTCTTCTCGTCCACTACCAGATAGGCGTAGTTGTTCCCCGTCCCCTTCCCTAGTTCGACGTCAGAAACTCTCTCTGCCTTGCCACACTTTCCCCCCCCTCACCCCTCAACTCCTGCGCCGCGCCTGCCCAGAGATACTCACACATGGGAATGCTCCTGATATGCATCTTGCGCGTCGTCGATGGTGTAAACTTGTACCTCAAAATGCGTGAGTAACCTCGGCTTATAAATATGGACGGATACACACGGTGGGCTGCGGGGCTCAACATACCCTGCTACACTGACTGAATCGGAACTGCTGTGAAAGTCTCTTAGAAGTCGGGCGAAGGAGGGACGAGCCTAAAGATGTTCGGAACATGAGGTGTTAAGGGGGAAGGTAGGTAAGTACTCATAAGGAGGGGTTGGTTTACAAATCATCATGAAGCCCATGAAAGCGTCACATTATACTTGATGGACAACTCCTCCTCACGTGCTGACTAATACAGTATTTTGTTCACCCTAAAGGTCGAGGACAGTCGAGAAAGGGGTTTGCAATGCTGACAGCTGCTGTAGTGTGTTGTCTATATGGGTATCTAACAGGAGACAGAGACGAGAGGGTAATGGCGGACTACGTGGGTTGTGATGTTGGCCAAGATGCCAACTACACAACACCTATCGGCTTCGGCTCCCACTGCTCGTAGGAAGACCACCCGATCTCATTCTCCGAGCCCGAGCTCGCCTCGGCGGCCGTCTCCCCACCGCCGGCATCGCCCTTCGAACCGCTCGACTCTCTCGCCGCCAGCTCCTCCCGCACCTTCTCATACTCGGTCCTCGCCCCCTCCACGCCGTGCGCGGCAGACGAGGCACCAGACCCCGCGACACTGCTGTCCGCAGACTGTAGCAGCTCCCGCGAGAGCTGCACCGACCCCAGCAACACGCGGACCTTCTTCGTGGTCTCTGATATCTCGATGGCCGCCCTCAGAACCCTCGTCTTCCCCCACCGCGCCAGCAGCACCCGCAGCCCCTCCGCCTTGGTTGTGGGGTCCGTAGCGGCGCTGCTGTCGAGGTACTCGACCACCGCGTCGCGGCACGGGTCGGCGCGGGACTCCTCCGCGCCCTGGTCCGCTGTGAGGTGCTGCCAGTAATAGTCCCATATCCATGCCAGCGCCTTCTCGGCGGCGGAACGTAGCCTCGCGAGGGAGGGGAGCTGCTCGTGCGTCGCCTGGTGCCGAAGCTCGACGAAGGTGGCCGGTAGTCCTATCGTCTTGGCGACGGAGAACATGCTCATCTTCCTCTGCTTGTCCTGCTGCATGTCGAGGAGGCCCGTGACGAAGCTAGATGTGACAAAGGGGATTGTTGGTTAGCGGCTGCGTGGGCTACCGAAGGGAGCTTTGGTGGAGAGCTTGGTTCGATGTACGAATGTGTCGGGGTCCCGAGCCAGGGCTGGTTAGGATACGCGGTACCGGAGTCTACGAAACGCTCTACTTCCCGAATCGTAAGACTGTAGACCCCAATGGAACGCAAGGTCGTGAGCGGTTTACGACGCCGTGGCCACCTCGACACATATACACCGGTCACACCCGGGCATTCTGCAAAGCACAGAGCCGGGTCATAGGCTCTACCGCGCTATAGGCGGAGCAGAACCTGCCCACGGCAGAACGAAGCACAACATAAAATCAAACGGCGGAGAGAGGAGGGACGGGATCGTTATCATACCGACTAAACGCGGTCGAGTACGCCGCCCTCACCGCATACGTCGACGACCCGCCCGACGACATCCTCTCCGTGTCGCAGAGTACCGCCGCCGTCAACAGCGCCGTCGACTCGACCAGGTGTGGGCAGTTTCCCCTCTGCATCCACATCGAGACCCTCGCCACGGCCCCGTGCTGGAGCTCCCTGCGCCGGCCAGCGTCATCCTGGTCATCGGGGTAGAAGTGGTCGCGGGCCGTGAGGAGCTCGTGGCGGTCGCGCCAAGGTGTGAAGACGAATTGGACCATTTTTTCCCCCTCCCGCCACTACCACCACCCCTTTTTGGCGTCTCGTTGCAGCAACGACCCTGGTCGCTTGCTTTTGTTCTTTTTTTTTTTCGCCTTATTCTTTTCCTTCGGGCGCTTTCGGTACGGGAAGACGAAAAGAGGGGTTCGGCGGCAGGAAGAGTTTGTTGGAAAAGGTGGGGAGGAGTGCGTGCGTAATCATCCGTAATAGTGTGCGGACGAGTCGTCCGTCACTCTCTCGCCAGGTTTGCGAAATGGAGTAAAATTGAGAGGAGTGGAGATGCTTGTTATGTCAGCAGGTAGAAGCGGGGGTAGGTAACCACCCTCAGATGGGAGCGGGATGATGGAAGGAACAAGACGACGTCGCAGATACGAGAACTAGTGCTAGTGCGTGCAACAGGAGGGGTACCCAATAGAACGAAAGGCTTGGTGGGTGACAGTCTCAACGTCAACGGGGCTGGGATTCTTGTCCATCTGAAGTACGGAGTACCAAAGCTGGGGTGTCTGGCGGGCCAATCAGCTACTCCATAATTAACTGTACAGCAACCTAAAGGGCTCCAAATCCCGCTTTTCTCTCCTTGTATACTATTACAGTACATCTGATAATATTACCTGATCCTCGTACTTGTACGCGAGTAGAATGGGCCCGCCCGGGCATTGATTGCAACCTTCATACGCGTACCATCGCACTTCCTTTAGTACTTGCATGTCTTCATGTTGCAGGGGCTCTCCCGGTCATGACCCTTCGGTCGACTCCTCTCTGTCCAAGTAGTAATAACGCTCGTATGACCCGACCCAGCTCCTTTCGAGCACTCTCGGAGCAGGTCAATCACACCCAAAACGGGCGCTCTACCCCCCCCCCCCTCTTCCCCTGGCGATGCACACCTGAAGCCTGTTGGCCCCGTCCAAGAAACACCGTGGTGCTTCTGCCGGGCCGAGCGAGTAATACGGAGCGCGAACTTCGACACTACACGAGGAACACTACTTCTGGAGGAAGGACCATCCGGAGAGTATCGTACCCGAGCCTTTTGCCGCCCCGGCCCATACGAGTGAGTACGAGTTGAGTATCGTGCACTAAAATAACGTCTCTCACCAATAGATCTATTATTCCCACCCCCCCCAAGGGATGGAATAGCGTGTGCTGAACAACGGAAGGGAAAAATTTCCCTCGCGGGGCGATGGTGACGAACCACTCTTCAAATCGGATTAGCCGCAAGGCGGCTGACCCATCCATTCACCGGGGTCGCGGGTCCTCTGTCCTCAACTTCTGTTTGTACTCGTCCGATTCAGTCCCCCATATTTGTAACGATGTCTTCTCTGTACTTGGATGGCCATTTGGGTACAAGGATAGATACATGCTGGGTTCACATCTAGTGCCAAGAATTCTTTGGAACCGTATGTACCCATCATGTACCCGAGTCGGCATGTGGTGAGTATTTGAGTAACTATTTGTACAACCATAAGCGTCATTGCCTACTCCACTCAGTGGGGAGCTATGGAGGCTAGCCGTCAATGACAGCGAACGCCGAAAGTTCTTGGCCCCTTCCAAAGCGCGCGTTCCATACCCTGCGCCCCTTCTCTGATGGGCCCCCGGAGGGGGGCGGGACGGCAAATCGCCGATATCCACACACCACATCTACTAGCCGACCCGCTCCTTTGGATTCCGCAGGTCATCGAGGGGGTTTTGGTCTTCCGTCACCTCCGCAGTGACTGGTCTTTGTCCCGCTCTCCTTGCTTGGTATCTGTACGTGGTATCTGTACGAGTACTCAAATGCATGCATGCAAACCACCGGTGCCGGCCCTCTCCCCGATCTACGAGAATCCACAGGTGATGATGTGTGGGTAGTGTGTGGCAAGTTTTACAGTTGCAATAATCCCATGCGCTAGCATTGCTTGTACAGGTGAGAAAGGCACTAGTAGTACTCGAAAAAAAGACCTCGTAACACCGGTGGGAGAAAAAAGCCAGGTGATGGCGATTAACCCTCCAGCCCCAAGTAACCAAAGGGAATAGGTATTATGTCATTGTACGGGGGAAGAGGGCCGGGGGGTGATGCTGACGACCGAATACGTACGAGAAGTAATAGAGAGTATCACTCCGTTCGGAGTACTCATTCGATGAGCATCCATGCTTGGATAAGTAGATTTGTACTCGTAGTTCGGTGCGCGGGTTGCATTGTCTCGACGCCCAGTCCCCAGATAGTCTCCCTTAGAGACACGCCCCCCTAATTCAAGGTCAAAGGGCCATGGTCAGCATGATATTATTTTGGGTGTCTCAACCAGGCTAGGCAAACGTGGTGTGCCTTCCTCCCTCCGAAGGAACCCTCGTCCTCGTAAATAGCGTTTCAACCGAGTTCCCGACCCCCGCTCTCTTCTATATACACACCTTAAGAACCCACACCCCCCCTTTCACTCGGCCCAGCGATCGAAATCAGCGGCCAAGTGCCCGAAACCCACCCTTTTCAGGCTAGAAGTCGGTTTCTTAGCGTGTCCCACCGTATGGGGTCCGTGGTGCCCCCCCGCTGCTGCCAGAATTGACTCACTATGCTGTACAGGGGGGCCAGCATTGCTAGCCCCCCTCCCACCCAGGTTTCACCAGGATGCTGGGCAAGAGAGATTACGCCGAGCTGGTTGGATACCCGCACTTGCCCCTTCATAGGCTTGCATGACTTCGTTTCCAGAGGGCGGAGGGGGTCGAAGCCGCCCTTTGCCCTTTCGGGTGGAACGATGGGGATGGATGTCCTCTAGCTGAACGACGACGGGCGGGGGACCGGGGTGACATGGGTTCAGGAGAGGAAACAGCTCCGAAGCTCGAGCGCCGGTAAACGGTTCGGTGCGCCTCAAGGAGCGGATTCTCCTCGTACTTGTCCTGAACAAGAAACACGCCGGCGGTCATCGTGAAAGCACACAGGGAGAAAGTCCCTGGCATATATTTTTTTTTGGGGGGGGGAGGGAGGGGGGCGGCTGCGAATATTGGCAACGCTTGTTGCTTTACCCCTTCCGCAGGGCATAATATTACTTGTAAGCGACCTGGTCCATGTGGAGTATACTCGTAGGCGAGAAAAGTGGTGGGCAATCACTGGCGGGTGGCGGACACAAGCTCGAACATCGTCAGATTTCAAATACCTGTACTTGAATCACCAGGGTGGAAAAACCGGTGTGGATGTGGAGGGCCGTTCCCAAGAACACCCTTGGCCGGCGCGAGAGTCTGTTTCTTACCACGCACCCCCTCCTCTAACCTCCTCTTACCCCTTCCCCCACACCCCCCTCCCTCCCCCTCTCTACCAAAAAAGCGCGGGCTCGGGCGATGGGCTGGCTGCCGGGAGTGTTGGGCGACGAATGGAAGGCTCGGGTGTCGCCTGAGCGACGATCCTCTTAGCTTTTTTAAACTTCAGGGCGGATGCCCCTTTTTTGTTTCGTTCCCGGGCCAGATATATTACGAGTACTTCCTTTTCTCTTGGGAGCATGCAAGTCAAGTGCTTGAGGTCCCGTCCCAAGTAATATAGGGCGGTGGTATATGTACTACCGGTCCTTCACTCTGTACCCAAGTCGTATTATATCACGTCGATAATGCGGAACGGATGGCCGATAACAAGATGTGGCCACCTTCCATCCCATGAGCCTTGTTGGGACAAGTACCCCCCAGTCAAGTGTATCAAGTATCTTCGTTCTCGTTCTCGTACACACATCTCTCTCGGACTAAGTGGATGGTAAGCCAGCCATCCATCCGTGTCGTCGTCACTGAGGCTGTCCGCCCCTAGGGTCCGCGGCCAAACTTCTGATGCTCGAACCGAGGGTCGGTCGCCAGATGGATGTACCGGAGGAAGCACCTTCCCTGCCCCGCATGCGTCTATTTCGGGCATTGTCTGTCGGGTGGTGCCCGGCCTCACCCCCGTTCCCGCCCTGATTCGCACCCGGCCGCAGCACAGGAATTATGCAGGGTAGAATTATGCACTGCCCCCCTCCCCCCCCTCGAAAAAAAACTACCACCATGGCCACGATCTCAGCACTCGTCAACACCTGCGTCCCGCGGCGGGAATATTCCATACCACCCGACAACGGAAGACGGCATGCCGGAGGGGAGTACTTCACACAACTACGCCGTTTTCACCAGTGGAGGAGCTGCGGCCCACAACCGAGACGGCCGGCAGGTCCCGTCCGGCCACCACTGAGGGTCTCGGAAAAGGAATATAAGTGGAGAACACTCCTGGGCAATGTTAAATACCGTGCTCCACATCGGCCATGAACAACCTGATGTAGTAGAGGTACCTCTCCCCACCACGCTCGGTAACAGTGAACCTAGGACCTGGAGATCCGTCTTTCATTAAAGAGCAACCTCTCACAACCCCCTGCCTGGAAGTATACTTATGTGCTATCCAAAGCACTTCCCCCCTGCTCCATCCTAGTGTACGTCCTTTTCCTGGGTGTACCTCGGAGGCGACTACTACTCTGAGGACGTGCATTCTTACTCGTACGTTTGACACGCCGTTTACATATACGTCCGGTAAAGAGTAAGTTTCCTTCGAAAGGCGCGAAACTCGACCACCACATGGTTCCGTTATTTGAACGAGTAGAAAGCAAGGATCGAGCAGCGTACCGGCATGGCCGCGAGGCGGGACACAGGTAACCTATTCTGTCTCTCGGTAGACGAGGTAAGCATTCTTGCCAGTTTGCGTCTTGTGCGAGTATCAACGAGTACGTAAAATGAGAGAGAAAAAAAGGCCTATACTATTCGTACGGGTAGTGTAGTTACTCGCTGGGATATGGGAGTATGTACTTTGGCCGACGGGCGAACTCGCACTTGCCAAAACATGACGCTGGATGCTCACACTTTGAGGCGCCCCCTCAGTATTAGCGTGAAATAATCTTGTAGCCTGGAACTGCATCGTACATGTACTTGTACTCCAAGTGTGGTGGGGCTTGGGCGCCTGGGTTACAGGCAGTTGGTCGGATTTGCCATTACTATGATGCTCGTTGACCAGAGTCCAAGCCACGAAGTATTTCGCCATCAGCCGTATGACAGAACGGTAGGTATAAGTACGGGTTCATCACTTCCAAGCCCTTTAGCAGCACCACAAGGTTCCAAATTAACGCCCCCCACTGCAGCTACGAGTATGGGCCGCACCACCCCTTGAGGTAAACCTGCTCATGCATGTACAAGTACAGGTGCTGCCTTAAGACAGAGTACAGGGGCCACGTTCCATCTCCTGCTCGGAGGACCACCCATGGCGCTCGCTATTATTAGCGGGCGGGCTGAAGCAAGACAGGTCCGTACGTGCGAATGGTACTCCGAAAGTACCTATCCATTGACTGGGCAATCAATCTCCTGCCACCCATGCAATTACGAGTCCACTTACTCGTATTACCCGTTCGCGTCCGAGGAGGATGGGACGATAATATGTACATCCCCCGTACTAATTGCTTGCTTGGGGGGGGGGGGCCTCAGTCTCCAGGGGCGCGGTGTCGGATGGGGGTGTGATGGCCACTGGAGCATCCGCAATCCTCCGCTGGGACAAGTACTCCTCTTTTGGGCGAGTACTTTTTACAAATACCATCGAAATGACCCATGGATGTTGCGGAGTCGGACGTGCGTGTCTCCATCGGTTGTACGAGTGTACGAGTGTACGAGTTACAAGCACAAGCACTTGCCGTTCCGCGTCCGTTTTATATGACCGTGTTCATCATACATGGGCCTCCCGTGCCTTCTTAGGGGCTCGCTCCTGCGAAGAAGGAGGTCTGCGTCATTGTTGCTTAGCCACCAGTGCATGCACGCCCTCTTCGGCGCCGAATGCAAATGGCAATACTTGTTACTATATACAGGCGATTTGCCATCCCACCTTGAAGTGGAAAGCTTCAAGACACATGTGCCCATTTGTCCATTTTGCCGTGTACGGGTACAAGTGACGACCTCTAGGGAATTGCATTTGCAGTGTTATTAGTGGCAGCCTGAGAGATGTGTGAGCCCTGCCACCTTTGGTTTCAATCGATAATACGGAGCACCATACCCGCCAGCACGAGTCCTGGTACTAGTATAATAATACGTACTACGAGTACGTAGGAGTGTACTGGCAAGGAAGGGGCAGCCCGCCTGAACTCCACCATTTTAATATTACTGCGTGGGCCAGTAAGGATCTTGAGGAGCAAATCCCTCAAAATCAACCACTTTGAGACAAGCCACCCAGGTCACCCCCAGGAAGCCAGGACTAAGAGCGGACGCCCATAATAGTAAACCCACGCTTGGCGGCGCAACTGCTCCGTACGAGTATCACTAGTAGGTTTTTTTTTTGCCAGCCCCACTGCTCGAGGAAGGTCGGTCAATCATACCCGCTACCGTGCGCCGTCGGCGGATCAGCGGAAGGACCACTTTCCATGAGGGCGCCAAAACGCATGCATCCCATCCCACCCAGGACTCAGAACGATGGATAGTACGAGGAGCGGGTCGCCATACTGTGTGCTACGGTGATGCTGTCGTATTACGATACCACCGCGACACCCTTCCATTCCCTGGCAAGGGCCAGAGTACGAGTAGGTTCCATCACCCACCCTAGTGAGTCCTTCGCACTATTAGGTGTAGTGCCGCGCGGGTTTTTGGGTGGCACCCGTCCGGCGACACCGCGGTTGGTTGGGAGACCCTGGTCGGAGGTCCTCAGCACCCAAAAAAGAATGATCAGGTGCCCTCCGCAAATCGTCCACCATGGATCAGGGAGGAGAAGCAGGTGTTGTTGATGTGACCCTGTCACGGAGGCTTGCCTCGAATGCTTTTTGAGCAAAAAAGGGGGGGAAAAAAAGAAAGGAAAAGGAAAAAGGTCTTAGCAAAGGTCTTTACCTGCGGTGGGAAAAAGCTGAGCGGCACCGACGACAGCCACGCGTTCGAGCAAACCGAAAATCGACCACCCCTCCAAAAGAGTATCAGTCGTTGAGAGTTTTGAGTGAGACGCCATTTTTTATCCTTCCTCATCACGGCCGCGACGACCTACTGAGTACTACATACTGCCTTTCTCTTCTCCACAATTTTGTGCGTGAAAACCCCGGCGGTGCGGCGTGGCATTCGCCGCAGCTTGGCCCAGGAGGAAGGGAAGGTCGAGGGAAAACGATGACGCGACACCACATCCGGCTAGTCTCTCTAGACCATGGGCCCACAGGGATGGACGGCCTAGTCAGTCGAGGTCATTGGTGACAAGGAACCTTGCATTTCGCGCTCAGGTGCTTGGTTTCCATGCTGACAAGTACTCGTATCCAAGTACTAGGAGGGCGTACCAGCGGTGGGTACTCGGGTAGGGTACCTCAAAAGGGGGGGTGGTTGCATTGATTGCTTGACGCACCAGTGGCTGGCCCGTGTGATAAGATGCGGCACTCCGAAAGCAAAACCTCTTGCAGATTTCCTTGCCTCCATACTTGTACTTGCTCACAACTTGACTGACTGACCCATGCCCCCCCCCACTAAGACAGACCCACCCCTTGCTTTGGCACGCGGGATTCCATTTCGTCCAGTGGAATTTCCACCTCGTACCCATAGCCCTGTCCCCGGCGGGCCAGTCGTACCCGCCGATTTGCCGGGATAATTTGCCAGGCTTTTGGTTGCCAAACAACAGGGGGCTGTTTGTTCTTGGTCGATGTCGACATTGCTGTTTTTGTTTTTCTTTCTGGTGGGCCCATCCGTTTTGGTCCACACCCCGTCGACAAATAAATTTCACCCCCCTTCGAACCCCAGATGGATGGGTCGCCATGGAAGGGGATGGATCGATGCCAGGGAGAGGCTTCAGTCTCGTGCCGTGTATCCCAAGACAAGAAACACCGACCAGCACAGGTGAAAAACAAGCACACGATATCAATATGCAGCCTTTTGGAGGCGAACTGGAATACTCAGATAGGCAGGCTGCATGGGAGGGATATGACCCCGTCGGGTTCGCCCTTCAATTCACGACTGCGAGTACGAGGGGGTAGGATGGAAAACGAGATCTAATCTACGAGACTGGGTGTCCAAGTGTACTTGGATGCAGGGTGTGGAACGAGCATGGACGCGACCTGCATGGTCCGAGTGTCTCCTTCCCTCTCCCCGTGCTCCTTCCTCACCCAGCCAAGCGGGTGCGGCGGATTAATTCCCGAGGATCTGCTTGTCAGCTGGCCGATCTGGGCACCCGGCCAAATCGAGCAACTGGTACAAATAGGTGTGTACTCGTATACTTCGGACAAGTAGCTCAGGCATTTCGTTGGCACCGGGGGGTGGGCGGAACCACTCTACGCCCTCCTCCCTTCCCGCTTCCCGTCTCCGTGAACCCAGAATGTTTTATCATCGTCACCTGCATACGACGAAAGATGGGGGAAGGGGTAAGTAAGTAAGGGGGTAAGGCTCGCTAATCCCCCCCTCTCTTTCATTGCCGTTGTCAGACGGGATCTCGGATGGGATGGGGATGTGTCGGTCGGATCTCCCCTGACCGCTCATTTTGGGTTCTTTTTTTTTTTTCATTTTTCATTTCGGCCACAGCTGATGGAGCACCGCTCGCGATATTATTATCTCACCAAGTGGATTGGTGCCGAGTTTCACGCCAGTCGGGCAGATCGCCGTGGCCTTGTTCCGCGTCCGGGGGGGAGGGGATCCACTTTCCTTTTTCTGTGTTGCCTGCGTTTGATCTCACTTGACTCCGCGTGCTGGGGCTTTCAGTTGAGTTCAACTCTCCTATTGTACTTGTACTGAGAAAGAGTACAAGGTCCTGTTTGTGTGTGTGTGTGTGTGTGTGTGTGGACGCGCGTGGGTACTCGTGCCCAAAGGATGGCCTCTACATCATATCACACATCCACAAGAGTGGCGCCTGGGACAAGGGCGCTAAATTCAATATCAACTAATACCCATCCGGCGGAGAGGGGGAATCATGCCGAGCGAAGCAAAACTCTCGGGCAGATTGTTCGGGCTTGGGGTGTAGCCAAAGGACCGAGCCAGGCCAGGGAGGGGGATGGATCCATGGAAAGCTAACTCCGTCCCTGGGTTATGACAAGGTACGAGTATCTGCATTACGAGAGGACAGACCGACCAGCAGCCCACTCTCCGAGTCTGAGATGAGGCCGCCGCCGCCGCCCAGCATCAGAGTTCCGCACACTTGTTTTGAGTCGGCTGACTGCGCAGGGGACGAAATGATGATCCAACTGTGACTCCCCCCAAATAAAATCTACTTTGTACCATCGTTCCCGTTTAGGTTACATTCGAGTTATTCTGATGCCTGGGCGTGTGGCATGGGCGTAAGGATGGAGGCGTGGACACCCAGCCCTGATCTGGTGCGTGCGCAGAGGCCAGCATATTTCCGCGGTTCGTCCCTCCAAATTCGCGAACGAGGAGGAATGTTATACGGAAAGGATAGCCACCCCGGGCGGGTCTCTCTGAAGGATCTCAGGTCTGGCTTGGGGGGGGGGGGGGTTGCAAATAAGAGGACTTGGCGCTAGGAGAGAAGGGGGGTTTGGAAAGCCCGCAAATCACAATGTAACATTGAACACTAAAGAAAATTGTTCGAAGCAAGTAGGGGGGAACGGGGACGGGGATGGACGGACGGGGCAGTTCGCGATTCCAGATACTTGCATCAAGGATGGTGCTCTGAACGTGTACTGTTACGAGTACTAGGACAGCTGGGTGACCGTTCCTGCGCTTTTCAACAGCCGTGGTCGCCCTCGAGCAGGGTTATCGTCTGCGCAGAAACAAGTACTTGTACAAGTACTCGTACTATTGCCTCCCTCGTTTAGGCGGGCCTCATAAGGTTCCATTACCCACCACACCACCATCGACCATTCAACAGTGGCCCCCTTGTGGCTTGTAGGGCAGGGTCGCTTCCGTCAAGTCTCACCACTACCAGATTTGACGCCTCCTCTGCCCATTCATTCCATGGTCCATTGTCCATGCTTCATGGTCCACCTGCTCGGGCAAGGCCCAATGAATGAATGCAAGGAGAAGTCGCCGCTTGGAGGTTAAAAGATGATCTCCTTCTGTGTGACACCTCCTTCCCTCCCCCCCCCCCTTTTTCCCTTCCATTTTCCTTCCCATCTATGCCCTGTCCGCTCGTTTATTACAAGTGAGCCCCAGCTTTCAAAAGGCGGGCCTTTCATTCACAGAAACATGCTTCGTCCTCATGTCCTCATACGAGTACTAAAATACTCCTAGTACAAGTACAATTCCATCTCCACTCTTTATAAGCCCCCACCCCCCTTTTTCTCGAGTCTCAAAATCAAAGGAATAGTAAAGTTTTCCAAGCCACTAATACGGAGTACTCTGACTTTGGTAAGTAATGAAACCGGGACGCCGAATACCACTTTTAGTAAACAGGCCCTGGGAGCGCGAACCTTGCCTCGTGGAGCGGGGCGGGCGGTGAACCATACGCCCATTGCGGGCCACGACTGGTCTGTCTGTCTCCGCCCAAAATCCTGGTACTTGTACTCTGTACTCTGGCTCTCCTTTCTCTCTCTGCAAGCAACCATATATTTTCGGCACACCACCATTCTACGTTCTCGCAACTCCTATTCGTACG